>OZ005654.1:77640653-78240653 GCA_963930645.1 Salticus scenicus | reverse complement strand
CTGAAATCTCCTCCTAAAACCATAATTCTTCCACCGAATGGCAAAGTTGCATTTCCAGTTTTACGCAGAATTTCGTCCATTGCATGCAATGCATATTTAGGAAGCATAGGTGCTTCATCCATGAGAAATACTTGAACTTTAGAAAGTTTTTGAGCTTTACAGGAGCCCGGTTTGATTGTGGAACTTGACTCTGGTGAAAGGGGCACCTTCAATCCAAATGTTTTGTGTGATGTGCGTCCTCCAGGAAGTAGAATTGAAGCAATGCCTGTAAAAGCCATACACTGCACATTAAAGTTCCCTCCTCGCAGAAGGTAATACAAAGTCTTGTATATGAAAGTTTTTCCAGTACCACCAGGTCCGTCAATAAAAAAGCAATTTGATTGAATATTCTCATCATTGACTGAACGAAAGATAGCATCCACAATTTCAATTTGTTTTCCTCTAAGTAGTTGAGACATTTGTTGACCAATAGCTGCTGATTCATTGACATTTGACAATTCTTGATTCGATTCAGTTTCATAATCATCAATATCATCAAATGAAAACTTTTCAACCCAATATTGAAAATTTTTACCTTCTGTCGCTTCTGAGTCGAGTTTATGGGCAATTACACGGTATGCTCGCTTGATAGAATCTTCAATTGAAATTCCAGTTCTTTCACCTTCATGAATGAAATCTTCTGCGAGATCTTGCTTAAATATTTCCCACAGCCGTTTTGGGTTTTCTGGTGAGCCTAGAATCAAAATCTGTGTAAAAAGTGTTCTCATTGCCCTTGGCAGTTTTGAGCTTGCAGATTCGGACAATCCTTCAATCCATTGTTGGTCATCATAGCATAATCCTCGTGCTAGACAAGCTTGCTTGTATGTCGCATGTTCAGTATTATTCACTGTCAGTAAATCCTTAAAGCTGGTTGCATCTTTTACATGATACAATAACAGTCGTAAGTGATATAATTCAGGCTGTACAACAAAATTGACATTATGTATTCTTCCAATAACTTTTATCTGTCGTACTCTTTGAATCCATTCACTGTTTCTTGCATCCCATCTAAAGTGTTCAGGCATTTGCCAGTAGTAATAATAGATTGGCTCTTCCTCCGTGTCTCCATTTGATTGTCTAATTTCATGTTCTTCCTTAGCCTTTTTATTGTGCTTGAAATATGCTTCCAGAGTCGAACCTTTTTGTCCTGCATCAGCTAAATTTTCCTGAGCCTGATCTAAATTTACAATTCTGTACTGGCCAGGAAGGTGAATTGATAATCGTAGCACACTATGACTCTTCTTCTGAATTTCATTTCCAAATAAACGCCAACATGCCTCTGGTGGAGTGATGCATCGACCCTCAACATAAGTATTTGCTTCATTGTACATGATTTGTCTTCCTCCTTCAACAACTTTAAGTGAAGCACAATCAAACCCTTTATATATGTACTTGTATAGATACTTCACAGCCATAATGCTTCCAACATATTCAACGTTTATATGACAATTGTACTTTTTCAGTAAATATGCATTATAAGGAACAACATGACGATTATCTCTTGTTATGCGGCTGCCATTAACACTCTTACGATACACTGCACTTTCATGAGAGAAATCTCGACTGTGAGGGTCCAATTTGGGATCATAACGCCTTCGATAATTTGGTTTTGCATTGTCTGCCAATGAAGATACATCCTCAAATGATTTTGGAAATTGAAAGCGGCACTTCATACGTCCACTTTTATTTACCATGCATGCAGCGTTTGGGTTCTGTTTGTCACAGGGGTTATGAATCATCCACTTTATTACAAGTTCTCTCAGATCTGTATCTTCAAAGTCGGGAATCTCTGCAGAAATGAGATCATCCAGTTCTTCAGGATTATGAATCTTGTCTTGAAAACACATAATTAGAAGAAGGTGAATGTGAGGAAGACCTCGCTTTTGAAATTCAATTGAATATACATAAGCAGCAACTTTTCCAAATATCTGCTTCTTATCAAAATCTTCAATTATTTCATCAAATTTCAATTTTGCAACTCGAGTTACAACATCTGGTCGGTCTTGAGGAAGTTGTTGTATAAAAGATCCATTTTGTATCTGAATGTGCAAAGCGTTTTTTATTTCAGGCCAGTTTGCATTACATGTCATTGTTATGAAGAAATCTGGAGAACCAAGACGGCGAACAATTGCCATAGCATCTTCAAATTGTTCAGTATAATAGCGTGTTGACCCTGGGAAAGATGATGGGAGAATGACTTTCTCTCCAACTGTAGCTTTGTTTTTTTCTACTAAGTCGTTTATCAAACGTGTGACTTCTGTATAATTATCAGAAAGAATCTTCTTTTGATTTGCTTTAATCCACTGAATACGATCTCTTTCGACCCTAATAAAAGTGTCGACAACATACTGTTAAAAAAGTCTGCCACCAAAATGCAATGCATTAAATTGTATTTGTCGCAAGTCATGACCTGTAGAATTCATTCTTGTGGACAAATAATTTATTACTTCAGGTCGAAAAGCAAGTCTGTTCTGAGCCAACTCAAGGCGCGTTGCATGATGCCGCGAAGAATAAGGTGTAGTCAATGGTATATCAAGAGAAAAACCATCCGTACCCTGTGGGTAAAACAGTGGATAAGTGAATGGCTCAATACGTTTATCAATATTTTTTAGAATAACAATTTCCTTGTTTCGCCGATGTACAATCATTTCATTTTCTGGGAAACTCTGATCGGCATTATGTGTGAAGACAGCGCAAACTTCATTAATGGATGGTGTATTAAATCTTCTGTAATCACTTTCCTGAGGAATTCTGAACAAAAGTTGAACTTCAGGTGCAGATAATCCTTGTGCAGTAGCTTGCTGTTCAACTTCATACTGAACATCTCGCATCATCATATAACCCTGTGCATAACCATTCTGTGCCCTTATTACGTGCTCTAATAATTCCATGAGTTCACGACTTATTCCATAATTCAGAGGATGATGTAATCGTTCGTCAACAGCATTATCAGGATCCAAAAAATACATCTGACCGTATTGAGGTTTTTCAAATTCTCCATGTATGTCTTGAGTCGGTTGAGCAGCCAAGTTCATTTTGTAGTATACTTGTCCACATGCAATATAACTGTATATGCCATGACTGTTGATGGTTCTGTCTTCTGACACATTGAAAGAAGAAAAAGCAAAACAGGAATTCAAGTTTCTGATTCTTTTATGAAATTCTTCAGCAAGTGGATGGCAGTGCAAAAACAGTCTTGCTAACTCGTTTGCAAAATATGGTGCTGGCAGTAATAATCGTCCATGAAGACAACAATCACCAAAAGAGTCTCTATGAAGACGATTGCAAACACGTTCCTCTGGAAAATGTGATGCTTTACAATGAACGCATTTCACATTGAATTCTCCTAAAGTACTATAGTTCACATCTCTACAAACTGCTATTTTGTATGTTGGGCACCGGTTTCGCAATGCCACTTCATATCTTGCTTGTCGACGTCTTTTCTCTTCTAGGCGTTGTCGTCTCTCTAGTGTACTCTCTGATGCCCTACGCTGAGAAGCTCGCTGTCTTAGATCTTCAAGTCGCTGGATTCTGTCTTCCGTGCTCTCCCTTGCTCGATGCTGAAAAGCTTGCCTAGATATACACTCAGAACGTTCCTTTCTGTACATCTGTCCTATTTCCCTTATATTTTGGCGACATTTTAATTTTGATGCACGGATAGGCCTAGCTTGATATAAGGAAGTACGATTAATTAGTTGGTCTGCATTTGAAGTACTTTGTTCGTCCGGATTAACTGGTATCACATCATTTGATCGTTTTATCTTAAGAATATTTATTTAAACTTTTTGATTTCTAAAAACTCGTATTTAAATTTTAAATGAAAGTTGTTTTTTGATTTTCTTGCATATAACTTGATGCCACATATCAGTGTTTCAGAGTTTTTAAAATGAACGTGAATATCATCCTTTGAAATAAACTGTTTATGTTGTAGTTTGATTTTAAAGACTTACTAATAACTCCCTGTTTAAAAGAATCAGAAGGTTTTTTAATTTATACTAACTCAATCACAAAACAAAAAGATTTTTTTATCAAAAAGAACAACACTTTCGTTTTCACATTTTTTAACCTCAGGCAACTCTCAGTTCAGTTCGTATTTATTCTCAGTAAAGTTGAAAATGTTTTTTCAGTTCAGTTCGTATTTATTCTCAGTAAAGTTGAAAATGTTTGTTTAGTTCAGTTTTTTTAATTATCATTATTTCGTCGAAAAAAAAAATTGGCAACAATTAAATTATGGATAAAACATAGAATAATAATAAAGGAAGAAGGAGCGTACGTGTTTATTATTATTCTATAGTATAAAATTTTAAAATTTAAATGGCTTATTTATCAGAAATTAGAAGGTTCTTATTTTCACATTTTAATTAATTAAGAAAAAACTAATCATCCGATTGATAAGCTGTTTAATGCATCGGATTTACAAAAATTTTCACTTTCATTTGGTATCTTATTTGTAACGATGCGACTGATATTTCTAATTTATTTTCTAATATTTCTGATTTATTTTCCTCATTTTAAATAAATGTACGTTTTTTTTTTTTTTTTTTTTTTTTTTTATTATTATTATTTTGTCGAAAAAAAAAATTGGCAATAATTAAATCATGGATAAAATGCTAAAATTTAAATGTCTTATTTATAAGAAATTAGAAGTTTACTATTTTCACATTTTAATTAATTAAGAAAAAACTAATCATCCGATTGATAAGCTGTTTAATGTGTTAAGGTGAAATTTTACAAAATATAGTCTTTTCATTTAATTTACTTTAAATTTGTTTTATTCTACTAAAACTATATATTTTTTAAATTTTCAAAGAACTGTTTAAAATTTTATTTAAAATTTTTTTTTATTTCCAAGAACTGTTTAATATTTATTCAAGACTTTTATATTTTACATATCGATTTTTTTTATAAAGACTCTTTTCACTAAAACTATATTTTTAAATTCTACAAAAGAAAAACTATATTTTTCTATATTTTTAAATTTTTACAGGAACTGTTTAATTTTTATTCAAAACTTTTAGATTTCTTTAAGTTTTTTTTATGTAATTGTACTTAAGAATTTTTCTTTGGATTTGACATTCAGAGCAAGATATTTTTTTAGACTGACTTTTATTTTTTTTCTTTCTCTTCAGTAGAGAAAGAGAGAGAGTCGTTATCACCAAGCAGGTGTTGTCGAAAGAAGACTCGCAGAGATTTCTAGTTTTCGGGGAAAATCAAGCAGTTGGAATATTTCGTGGGAGGTCATTCTCTATCATCCGTCTCTTTCGCATGGAGTATGCGTGTTTGGGGATGCTGAAAAATGCTATAATTGCTCGTGAAATGGCAGGGTTCAGAAGGGAGTGAGGTAACTTTAGATTTTATGGTATCTGTGATTACATAAATTCGCGATTTTGTGACACAAGGATTTGACTTAATCCGTGTCGAGGTCAAAAAAGTTAAAACTGGAATTTTGTGGGTTGACGGAGAATTCCCAGATGTTTTTCCTGTCACAAACAGGGCGTCCGGCGGGAACCTTTTTTTATTTTTTCTTCATTGCATAGGGGTGAGACATGTCCCTCCTTAAATCGCGGTAGCCTATCCTCTCTTTGGGGAATCACGGCGAGGTGGAGTTTTTTTGATTAAGTGAATTGTCATTGGGCAGTGAATAATTTTGAAAATGCCTGTTGGCAACGTTTCTGTGTTGATCTGCTCTTTTTGGGGGAAATAGAGGGGCATTCGAAGATGTAACGGTCTGCTAGCAACAACCACGTCGGGGGGCTCCAGGAGATGGAGGAACCCCTTTTGGCCAGGCCATGTCCCGGCAGAAAGGTTTTGGTTGTCAAGCCGAGAAGAACTCATTTTTTCACTCTCTCCGGTCTACTGGCGGTAGGAACGACTTGACCCGGTAAAGGGGTCGGGATGCTGCTACGAATTGTTTAATCTTACGACGGCGATGTCAACACTGCCATTTCTAGAGAATAAATAAAGACTTGAGCCAACTTGCCTGAACTTATTGTACGTAAGAGGCCTATTTAGTGCCTAGCACCCAGGTCAGAGAAGCTCCAATTTTTTTTGGAGGGGAGACATGGGAGGCACGGGATAACAATATAGGCCACCGCCTCGATCAGCACTAGTTCTATCGTTGAAAAGAAACAAATTATTCTTCGCCTTGAATATGTATAATGAAGTACTATCTGCTTATCCCTTTCGTTTCGTAAAGAAAGGTAAACGTCAACTTTCCCTCGAGGATCCGATTAGATAAGAACCGTCGCTTTGCCACGTCCGTGTATCCTTAGTTCCAGAAGTGCCAGGAAATATTGTGCCATGTCCGACTATCCTTCTATCGAGTCCGAATTCAAGCCCCTGCTTAAGGTCCTGAAAGCCCCAGTATCTGACATCCAGAACAATAGTCTTCTACGGACAGGAACCTCAAATAGAAAAGTCTTCATTGTTGTAAGTGTTAAAACCTTTTTTTGAGTTAATTATTGTTTGCTTTTTTAACTTAAAAATTATTAGACTATTACTCATGAACTTTCAAAGTAATTCAATGTATTTATTATTGTTTTAAAGGTCAGCGATAGAAAATAATGTCATGAAAATGTGTAATAAAAATCCATACTTATTAACCAATAACTTGGTGGTTTTATTTGTCATTAAATAAGAGTTTATTTCTTAGAAAATGTGTAATAAATTTTATAGATATAATTATTTTATTTTATTTTATTTATGAATATGAAGAGATCCTATAATTAATTAAAGAATTCTTGGGGTAGAACAATTATATTATATATATTAGTTTTTTTTTATAGTAAAAAACAAAAAACAAAAAAAAAAAAAATGAAAAGGGGAATAAAAAGAGTAGAATAAAAAATAAAGTTTTTTTTTGTATTTATTCATCACAGTGATGGCAGCGCCACCTGATTATTTTGGAGTATAATTAATGAATAGTTAAACAGATGGGTATTCATTTAGTTATTGAGCAGGTTATAGATGCTATAAATAGTTTATAGTAAAACTTTAATATATTAAGGGTAATTCGTAATGAGTACCTAACAAAAATAAATAACCGGGTTAGCAAGTAAAATTTATGTGGGTTTTGAACACAAATATGATCAGGAATCAGGGCAGTGAGTTAGTTCAGTCCTCTGTTTTGGAATTGTGTCTTGACTGCTAATAGTAATATAAAAAAAAAAAAAAAAAAAAGGAGTTAAGGGAATTGTTTGGATTAAGAGAATTGTTGGTGATAACAAAATAAAAGTAATTTTTGTGTTGTTAGCAATTCCAGAGGAAGACTGGATTAACAGTTTCCTTTTTCAGGTCCAGATTTATGAATAAATAAAGCTACTATACATTATTTTTCTTTTTACTTTTTATTTGATTTAAGAACTGCCTGATTCCTGTTTGTAATTTAAATACTTGGATGATGATTAGAAACATTGAGGTCTATAACAAAGAAAAAGAGAGATATAAATGTATCAATAATATTAGTAATAATAATAGACATATATATATATATAAGAGATGTGTAGTAATACCTGAATATATTGAAGAATTGAATTTTACATACATGTTCAGTTTTCTTCAAGATAAGTAACAATTAGCCACTGCTATCACTGTTGTTTTTACCTGGGTATAAATTTGCAGTTACACAACGCAGGTCTTTTGTTTGATTGAGTAGGAAAATTATATTTTTTTTATTCAATCTGAAGAGGGGTAAAGAGTTTAAATTTTATTTATTACACTATATGAAAAAGGCTTAAAAATTTTTGGTGCTTTCTTTTTTCAAATGCATTTGACTTTGCCTGGAAGTAAACCTGTATTATGAAAATTGTTATTTGGCAGTAGAAAACCAGGGAAAATTCTGTGTTTCTGAACTTTAAATTTTTCTACCAAAAAAAAAAAAAAAAAAAAAAAAAAAAATATATTTATATAGATAATAATTATTTGTAATCTATAGAAACTTAATATTTATTAAATTAATAAATTTTATGTGAAGATTAGATTTGTTATGAGTAAGGTTAAAAGTCCAGGCAGAGTTTAATATACAATTTTAAAAGAAAGCTGATAATTTAAATAATGAACAGGGAGTAAATTGTTTTTAAAGAAAGCACCAGAACAAATGCATCGGATTTACAAAAATTTTTCCTTTCATTTGGTATCTTATTTGTAACGATGCGACTGATATTTCTAATATTTCCGATTTATTTTCCTCATTTTAAATAAATGTACGTTTTATTATTATTATTATTATTATTATTTTGTCGAAAAAAAAATTGGCAACAATTAAATCATGGATAAAATGCTAAAATTTAAATGTCTTATCAGAAATTAGAAGGTTACTATTTTCACATTTTAATTAATTAAGAAAAAACTAATCATCCGATTGATAAGCTGTTTTTAATGCATAGGATTTACAAAAATTTTCACTTTCATTTGGTATCTTATTTGTAACGATGCGACTGATATTTCTAATTTATTTTCTAATATTTCTGATTTATTTTCCTCATTTTAAATAAATGTACAGTTTTTTTTTTTAATTATTATTATTTTGTCGAAAAAAAAATTGGCAACAATTAAATTATGGATAAAATGTTAAAATTTAAATGGCTTTTTTATCTGAAATTAGAAGGTTATTATTTTTACATTTTAATTAATTAAGAAAAAACTAATCAAAAATTCGAAAATCTGACTTCGATGTGCACAATGACCCTTCGGGGGGCACCTTTGTGTTAAATCTCGTGACTGTCCGAGCTACTGTTTTCGAGATCAGTGAAATATACACATATTGCTCACTTAATAGTATAAGATTATGTACTACAATAAGCAATTACTGCTAATTGCAAAGGAGTGCATTTAAACATGCATTTAAAGTTGAAGAAAATAAAAAAGTTGCTCTCCTGAAAAATTACATTTTTGTGACATGGTGTCCTTTACCTCCGGGGTACAGGTATAGTTTGTTCAAAAATCATAGAGATTGGCTTGAATTTTGGTGACGGTCAGGATGTAATAAAAACTGATTGAGGAAAATGGGCGACTGTTTGGCACTCACCCCTAGAGGTTTTTCGGAGACATGCCATCACAATTTTGATCCTCTACGGAAGGAAGAAAAATAGGTGGACAATGTTCAAATTTTCACCTATTATTTGTCATTTTGAGAAATTTTATATACTTATAAAGTAATCTATAAACAATAAATTTGATATTTTTAACACGATGAAATGAGAATTTGAAAGATAATTGTGTGACTTTAATAATACTTCATTCCCCGGTTAAAAAATCTTAGATAATAAATAAATTTTATGAATGGAATACTTTACGATTGAATTAAAACTTAAATTTTAAAAACAAAGCTAAACAAGAAGTTTTCTAAAAGTTATTATTTCAAAATGTATATTTACACAGATGGTTTATTTAAAAGTATAACAGGATTACCCTATCCAGTTTAAATTTACAATTCTAGGAAAATGTCTAGAAAAGACGGATTAAAAATGATAATACCCGGATTAAGTTGTATGTAGGAAGTTAAAATTTGAATTTAAAAGTCTTAACAAACTGAAATAACTTAAAGGAATTTACAGTAAAATATAGAATAAATAAAAATAAAAATAAAAATATTTTAAGTAAATTTCTTAACCCTCTGTAACTCATGACCTTTAATATTTTTGTGTTTATTTGTTTCGTAATAATTGGAAAAAAATAAAATACACGTGTTTCAGGTTTTTTTTTTTATTTCTCATAAATTTCGAAAAAACAAACAAAAACACCTACAGGCAACAAACACTTTTTAGCATAAAATCCTATAAAATACGTGAAATTGGGTCAAAATCAATATTATACAATGAATTTGAAACACTTACCTCTTCACTGTTTCAATATAAAACACAAAACACACGAAAAACTATTTTTTATTATTTTTTGAATCAGAGCCGGTCCGCACTTGTCGTTAGTTACCCACTGTCGAGTAATGAACTTCAACTTACGACATACGGCGCCATCCAGTTGTGTTTCTAGATACTAGATTCTCTAACTGTGAGTGTATACGACAGGCTACAGTGCGTGATTACGTTGTAGAACCGATTCTTTGAATTTGAACCACGATCGAACGGTATGTTGCCTACAGTCTACAGTATGGTACAGAGGGTTAAGAGTTTTCTTCATAATTAAAATAATATATTTTGCCTCTGTCTACTTGCATAAATTTATTAATTCATAGTAAATGCCTTCTAATACCGATTTTATACGAATAAATATCTTTGTATTTAAAGGATCTAAAAGAAACAATATTTTACATTTGTATTAAACCTTTATAAAATTAAATAATTATATCAGTGTTTTTAATCAAAATTCGCTGTATTATTATACCATTCACTGTAAAAAATATGTCCTATTTGCTCTCAGAAATTCTCTGTAATTTAAGAAAATACGCGTAATTTACGAAAAAATTACATTGTCAGAACGTATTTCCTCAAATTACAGAGATTTTCTGGCAGCAAATGGGACATAATTTTTACAGTATTGAATATAACCTAGCTAGTTTAGTTCGATTATTTATCTACTATCCTAACTTTATTGATTTTTATTTTTAATAACGGGTGTTTACTGAAAATTGGAACAGATTTAAACACATACCAAAAGGGTAAAAAGAGGGACTGCGACACAAACTCACTGTAAAAAATATGTCCTATTTGCCGCCAGAATTTGAGAAAATACGCGTAATTTACGAAAAAAAATTCCGTTGTCAGAAAGTATTTTCTCAAATTACAGAGAATATCAGGCAGCAAATAGGACATATTTTTTACAGTGTAGTAGTGCTTTTTTCTAATGTGTCCTATATAGTTCTTGATAATAATTTTTTTCAGCTCCTTTTATTTCAGACAATTTTGAAAAATGATATCAAAAGAAAGAATATTTCGGGAAAAGGTGTATAAGTTCTATTCGGAGAGCTTAGAGTTTGGAAAAAATTATACTTTGAGACATTTTAGGAACGAAGAAGAGTCCAAGAGCACTATGTTTGATATTTTAAAGCGTTTTGAGAAAAGTATGCTTGATTCCACCTAGTCTGGATTAAGAAAAATGTGAAAAAAAAAAAAAATTCTGGTGTGTCACCCACACGACTTTCTCTATACCATAAAGACAGCATTAAAAGATAAGATATTGAATACTGTTATATAAACCTTCGTTATATTTAAAATAGGCTTCAGAAAAGTTTTATTTGAGAAATTATTCTGTATGAGGGGCTACCGCCCTCCTGAACCCACCCCCCTACCGTTTTATTATTGCACTTACATCTAAAGAGAATTCAAAAGCTGTTATTAAATTTAAAAGTTCATTCCAAATTATTCACATAACTTTCACCCGCAACATACCTTAAAATTTAACAATTTTGGTAAAATATTTGAAGGAACAAACTTATATTAACTTCAAAATGCAACGTTTTAATTGCCTGGAATTATTTTTCTTTAAGGTATTCTGATAAAAGACATAGAAAAGATTAAATGTAAAAAAAAAAAAAAAAAAAAACTTATTCAGAGTACTTCAAAACGTTTTAATATGCAAAAAACAAACACTAATTATTTAGTTTAAAAAAATTCTTTATTTACAACAGGGGTATGAAAAATTATTATTTAATTTCGGAGCAATTTTCCTGAACATGGTAAAATATTATAGTAAAGCAACTCCACTAATTACATTCACTATAAAAGAATGTTTTGCCTTAATTATTGGTAGTCCTGTACATCTTCTAAAAATTATGTACACATCATATTTTGTACTTATTCTTATATTAATAACATACAGCACAACCTGAAATGCCCTTCTATGAATTTCCAAATATTATCTCCACTATATTCCACTTCTTTTGTGTAGCCCTGTAAACGAACGGTAAATGATTTTCATACCACATTCTACATGATACATGCCTTTATGCCTATAAAAATATATATTCATTTCATTTGGTTTAGTGCAGCCTGTAGATGTTAAACTCAGCTTACATGCAATTTCCCCCATAGACGAAATGTATTTGGAATGTCATCTCTTGGAAGTCGCTGTACACGAACCATTTGCTTAATTTCTACGAAAAAATTAGTGTTGCACCTCTATATATAACAGATTTAGAATACGGAGTTTGGACTTCCTGCTGTTATTTATTCTTGGGATATGCTGATAACATACACACAGACCAATCGCTAAAAACATGTTTTTCGGATTCAGGAAACCTCAAAAAGTGTAAATATATTAAAAACTCTATTTCGAAAATTCGACCCAAAACAATACTTTCTTTACCACATATATATATATGGATAAGAGAAAATAATAATGATCGGTAGGAAAACCAAGGCTTTAAGACGAAAATATAAACGACATTAATAAAGAGAACATTTTTCAACGTCATTCTGCAAAAATGTACCGTCACTCTTCTGCGACAATTAGAAAGTCATTAAAAAGCTGAACGTTTAATTCCGCAATAATAATAATATTAAAAATAAAAGCCATTCCTAACCACAATGGCGGACAAAAATGTAAAGCTAAACATTTGTGTGGTCGGCTTTACCGAAAATTTTCGAAACGTTTATGGTTCTTAGATGACAAACCTTATTCTACTCTATCTAACTCTTCCATACACAGCAATAATAATTTTTATTCATCCAAAATGTTCTAGGTAAAAATTATGTACAGAATAATCGACTGTATACGCAGGCATGGTGTAGTCAAAAAACTAAGTGCATTTTTTTTTTAATAATACTTTGCCTATAGCTAAATTAATGTTATATATTTTATTTGTAATTAACAAAGAAGTAAATAAACTGAGTTTTATTCAATAGTCCTTACGTTTAGTAAACATCTATTTTAAGCAATTAAACATATTTTAACCCAATATAAAACAAATAATAAATGTTATTTTTCCTTCTATAATAATTGTAAATACATCTGCATATTATTGAATGATTTAGAAAAAAACAAAACTATGCTTTTATATAGAGCCACTTTACGAATAATCAAATTACCTCATATTACAAGTAAAAAGAGAATTAGCAAGTTGTGTATTATTATGTTTAACAAGTAATATAAAAGAAAATATTTTAAAGTCAATTCCTACTTACAAACACTATCGAAAAAAAAAAATTTTTTTTAATAATTTTGAATTAGGAAATAAAAAGCGTGCGTGAAAAATGAAGTAAAAATAATTATAAGATAAAAAAAAAATTATGTACCATGGTTTAAATTTTCTGATGAATCACAGAGCTCTTATCAATGTGCATAAAATTTTTAAAGTGATAATGACGTCAATTTTTGTGAGATGCATAATTTAACTTTTTATAATTTTTTAATGTTCGCGTTTAATTAAATGTATTTATTTTAACGTTGAAAGAAAATGAACTCGTAAATTTTTTTGGCAACAATTAAATTATAGCTAATATTTTAATGGCTTTTTTAACGCTATTAGGATGTTATTATTTTCATATTTTCATTAATTATAAGAAAACTAATAAAAAATTCGAAAATCGGACTTCGAAGTATTGCGTTGTCACCGTGGTCTGAGCAATCCTGAAAGTTTCAAATTTCTAGCTAGTGGGGAAGTTAGTTAAAAATCGATTGAAAGATTTGTACAAGATATATGTAGGGAGAGTGTGAACTAAGAGTCGGAATTGAAAAATAAATGGCATTCCTGACCACAATGGCAGATAAAAATGTAAAGCTAAACAGTTTTGCGGTCGGCTTTACCGAAAATTTTCGAAACGTTCATGGATCTTAGATGACGAACCTTATTGTACTCTATCTAACTCTTCCATAAACAGGAATAAAATGTTTATTCATCCAAAATGTTCCGGGTAAAAATGTGATATAGAAGGATCGACTATATCCGCAGACATGTTGTAATGAAAAGAAAATTTTTTTAATTAAATTATACTTCGCCCATTGTTAAATCAATGTCATATATTTTATTTGTAATTAACAAAGAATTAAATAAACCAGGTTTCAATCAATATTACTTATTTTTAGTAAACACCTATTATAAGCAATTAAACATATTTTAACCCAATATAAAACAAATAATAATTGTTATTTTACCTTGTCTAATAATTATAAATACATCTGCATATTATTGGATGATTTAGTAATAAATTAAAACTGTGCTTTTATGTAGAGTCACTTTACGCATAAGCAAATTTCTTCATATTACAATTACAAAGAGAATTAGCAAATCGTGTTGAAAATATTGATATTATGCACACTTTATGAGATAAATATATTAAACAGTAAGATTTTAATTATATTTAGGTTGATTTTCTAAAAATTCACGCTCTAGAATTATGTAAAAAGAAAGAAAATATTTTACAATTTCAATAAGAAAAAAATAGATGCGATATTCTATAAAACACACAAAACAGAATATAAGATTTTTTGATTGTTAATTCATGTTAAAAAAAAAAAAATCTTTAAATGATATACGCAAGATAAAAATTATTAATAGAAGTTCTTGAAGAAAAGAAAGAAAAAAAAAGGACTTGGAAAATATTCACTTGAAAGATAAGTTAATTGTTTTTGACGCCAGAAAACATATTTCAATAGCATTTATAGTAGAACACAACTGTAACAATGAATTATTGCTGTCATGTATTATTTACTCATTTAGTTTGCGATATCGTGACTTGAGTAACAAGCTATAGAGATAAATAATATATAAGATATTAAAAAAAAAAAAAAAAAAAAAAAAAAGTTTAGGAAAAGTCCTGGGGGTGAAAAGATGAAAAAAAAAATTAGTATTTATTATTTATCTTTCAGAAAAATAAACATTTAAAAGTTACATTGGTTGTTAAATTACTTGTTAAAGAATTAGTAACAACCACATTCCCGTGACAATATAAAAACTATTGTTCTTAAACATTGTGTATTTATCTATTTCAACAGTAAAACAACCTTCCCCTTTTTATTTATTTGTTTATTTATATTTTTTTTTTATTTGTGAAAAAGTTTTAATAAATACAATTATTTTACAAATAAAAAATTTATTCGTCAAAACCTTCTTTTATTATGAAAGTTTGTTGTCTGTTTTAGAATGTAAATTTTTGTGTGTATTAAAACTCTTTTAACATGAAAATATTTTAACAAAATAGGTATTGAAATAGTAATGCATATTATAGAAAAATATAAAAAATAAGTATATGGTTAAATGTCAGTTGAAATATTGCAAGTTTTTTATGTGCTGGAAGAATTATGTAAATAATACTTTTAATATCTTTATTTATTTGATCTATAAGGTAGTGAGGCACTACACACTCATTTGCTCGAAATCGAGCTGCGTTATTAAGCGTAAAGTTGTCCCCGGAGAGTTAAGTTAGTTGAAGGAAAGGTGCCTAATCGAATATAGAATATCTTTCATCGGTTTCGGAGGAAGTGTAAATAAGTACTTGTGGTAACGTTTTGGATGTTGAAAAATTTTAGAGTTTTCTTGTATGTCAGTAATTTCAGTTGAGATGTTTTAAGGTAAACGAAGTGAAGTATTGCTCCATTTAAACTATTTAAGTTAACTCCAGTAAATCTCTGTGCGTGTTTTTAGAGTGATAGTATGGCGAACACGCTATCCTTGCTAAAGGATTCTACCTGGAAAACCATCAAGTTAAGTATGTATTGGTGAGTTACTTAATTTTCACATACTTTTTTACATTAAGCGGTGTTTTATATTAAATTTAAGTAAAAAATGTAGTCCCATTGGAAAGTCTTTCCTTCCTGACTTTAAAAGATTTACAATTGATTAGTA
Organism: Salticus scenicus; assembly: GCA_963930645.1. Taxonomy (NCBI): domain Eukaryota; kingdom Metazoa; phylum Arthropoda; class Arachnida; order Araneae; family Salticidae; genus Salticus; species Salticus scenicus. Next base: position 78,224,878 of record OZ005654.1, on the reverse strand, counting down.
CAACTGGTTTTCATTGAATTTAGTCATCTATAGAAGCAAACATGGAATATAATGAAGGTACTACCAGCCCTTACATATCTATCTAATTCCATTACCCATGGCGTAGCTCTAATGCGACATAAAACACACCCATTCACTTCCTGATAGATAATTTCAAACGACTAATTATAGAGATAAGCATTCTATTTTTTTTTTTTTTAAGAAGGATTTTGATTGAAGGCGAAATGTATTTTTACTTTAGAGTATCAATTTCAAGATTGCTTACATATTACATTGCTGGTAATATTTATAATTTATTCTTTGCACCCTCCATTATTTCACACCATTTTTCATTTTTTTTTAGAATTTTCCTTTCTTTTTCATCGTTATTATGTATTGGAGAAAATTTCTCTACGAGCAAGGTGGTATGAAAAAAAAGTCAGGTATTAACAGTAATCCGGGTAATATTTTAAATGTTACCAGGTATGACAGTATATTAATAAGTTTTCCTATGGAAATGATAGTTCATATGAAAAAAAAAAAAAAAAAAAAAAGAAAGGAGATTGTCATCATTAAATTGTTTTCTTGTCTGTGTCCTTTGAATGATAATAAATTACTTAAGGTGCTCTTTAAAGTATTTGGAAAGTATTACTTCAAACAGATAATATATCTAGAACGAAATTCACGTAGTATGTACAAAATCAAAACGGATTAATATGGTATTATCATTTCTTTAAGCATGTACGTTATGGGGTACACTCATTAATTTACATACACTCCAATTTGTCATTAATTATTTTAAAAATTATTACACACACTGGCATTTTATTATATTATAGACATTTCCTGCAGTACTCAGTACTTAAAAAAAACCGCAAGAAAAATGAATGCAATTTAGTTACAACCAATATTTGTAAAAACATGATGTACAAAGTTTCACCATTTTAATGGTACACATTACTAAAATGACATCACTTCCATTGTAGAATAAAGCACATCAAATTTCTAAATATATTGGTTGTAGCGAACTTGGAACCATTTTTTAGATGAAATGTATGATTTTATTTTAAATAATACTGATATAATTTTAATTTTGTGCAAAAACTTTAAACTTGAACTGGATCATAGAAAAGTGTGTGCCTATGTTAGAATTTAAGAGAAGAACATTTGTTATGTATTATTACGATTACAAATTGTTTAGAATCAAGTAAAAATTATACATGTTATCCATATTTTAATACATAAAAAGAAAAATTAAGCATTTAACTTACTTAAATAACTATTTAGGAAGCTTAAATAGTAGGATTAATTTTTGGATTTCATTAACACTAGCTGCACCTCATAGACGCATAAACGCTTTACATGGATTTTTTTACGGTTTTCTCTAATATGGGTTATACTGTTAATATAATTCATAGTTGTTTGTATACGATCAGCAATATAGCTAACTGTAGCTGAAAAACTAATAGAAATAGGCAAAATTAGAGTAAAATTATGTATGCTATGCCATTAAATGACAATGTATGTAAAAATAGCAATTTAGAAATGATAGTTATTTTACAGTGACATCAAAAAGTATGAATATTTGTGAATATAAACAAATTGTAAATAATAATCAAGTTGTGAATAATAACAACAACAACAACAACAACAATAATAATAATAATAATAATATAATTATCAACATCAGTGGAAATTTTAATATTTTAAGAAAAAAATGTATAAAAACACTGACTTATTTTTAAAAGGGCAATTTTTTATTTGTGTGCATCACAAAAAAAAAAAAAAAAATGCATGCAAGTATTCGCTATGCATAAAGTGACAAATCGTTACCAGTAACAATGTAGGATTACACATTCCTAAATCTTGAAAAGTTAATATTAAACGTTAATATCCACCTTATTATCTATCTGTGTTTCACGGCTTTACTTTCTTCCCTAGATTTCTTGATTATTTATTGCAAAAGAAACGTTTATTTCACTTCATATTTAATAAATCTCTAATAAATTAAATCACAGTTTTAGTTAATTGTAACATGTATTTAAATATAAAATTGATAATGCTTAAAATTTATAGTTTTTTTTTGTAAAAAGTAAAGAGTTTGGAATTTTTTTTTCTTTTTTTTTTATATTATATTTTTCTTATTTACTTTTTTTACAGTTTAGAGCAAAGAAATTATTCTGTGTGAAAAATTAAAAGCGTTCTTAAAAAAGAAAAAAAAATCATAATTTGTAGAAAATAGTTTCATGAAATATAGCTAAAACTAATACATAATTATAATTAGTGAGATTTACAAAATAAATAATAGCAGATATCCCAATTAATTATTTATTTGTAGTAAAAGTATAATTTTTTTTTATACATATAGACGTATTACTTTCTAATTTCCTTTATTTTTCTTTTGAAATAATGGAAAAAATATTTTATTAACTATATAAATAAAATTTATAAGAGCTTCCATGCATGTTTTTTTATTTGAGAATAAATCTCATTTTATTCCACATAATTTTATTGAGTTATTTTTTTTATTGAAATTCTCAATAAATAAGCTTTTTTAAAAAAGCTAAAAAGACAAAAAAGATAAAAACATATATTCTCCAAACTCTCTTATTTAAATAATGTTGCAGATTAACAGGAGACTTGGCGTTGGAATATTAAAACCCGAATAAACTACTACGTCAGAAACGCCAAAGGAAAATATTTGAGGTGCATACAGCTGTTTCGGTAGCCTAAAGCGTACCGTCTTCAGTGCAAAAAGAATTCTGAATCAGGAGAAGTGCTCATATATATAGGAGAGGGACGGTACGCTTTAGGCTACCGAAACAGCTGTATGCACCTCAAATATTTTCCTTTGGCGTTTCTGACGTAGTAGTTTATTCGGGTTTTAATGTTGCATATAGTTTGTTTTAGTGATAGAATGTCCTGACTTACCGAAGTTACTTTTATATTAAACCGCAAATGCTTGATTATTTTTTAAATCTCTTTGAAAATGTTTTATTCTTACCTCTATTAAATAAATCAATGGAAAAATACTTTAAAAAATCATACTTTATTTTAACAATAGTTTACAGCTAAAAAGCTATCTGTTGTCAATCGGCATACACGAGGCATTGAAGCTTCAATATTATTCTAACAATACTTTAGAAGTCAAAATTGGTTATGTTGCTGAAAAGTGACACACGACATTTAAGGGCGACATAAAAGTCTTCATAAAAATAGTTAAAAATAATGCATGATTATAATTAGTGAAATTTTAATACAAATATTAACAAGTAATATATTTGATTATTTATTTGCAAATAAACTGTAATTTATTTTATATAAACATGTTATTTTCTCATTTTTCTTATAAAAGAACAAAAAGGTTTATTTTTATCTTTATAAATATTTCTATAAGAATTTTCATGTATCATTTTAATTTGAAAATGAATTTCATTTTATTAAACATAATTTTATTAAGTTTTTTTTTTAAACGAAATTATCAATAAACAAGCTTTTATTATTACACAAAAAGAACAAAACAAATATTGTTCAAAGTCCTTTATTCAAACACTGTTACAGATAATTTGTTTAAGAGATCGGATCTCCTGACTTGCGAAGTTATTCTTATACTAGATGAGCTTGTATAAAGAAGAGGAAACAATGTTAGCCAAAGAGGTACGTGACTTTTACCTGCGAAAGAAAAAAAAAGTGTATTGAAAAAAGCTTACTTATTCTAAAGGAGATGCTTTTTGAATAGCAGATTTTGAGGAAAAGCTTTGTTTTACATATATTTTTTTCTCGGTTTTAATCTGATGTATTTTTAGGCAAATTTAAATGATTTGTAACTAAATGAAAGTCGCATAAAAAATGTATTTAAAAACAAGATAATTAATGAATAAATAATTTGATTATTACTTTTTTTTGTGGTTATTTCATTCATCCCACTTAATAAACTTCCTAATTATATATTATAAAAAAAATATATGTGAGAAATTTATTAAGAAATTTTTGCAAAAATTCTACGCACATGGCTTATTTTTTTTTTTTATATTTAGAAATTCGTAATGATTAATTATTCAATATTTCGTAAAACTGTTATTTTTCATTTGTTTAAATACATCAACTTCAAAAAACAACCAACCTCAACATCTAAAGTAAAATAATAATAATAATAATAATAATAATAATAATAATATGTCTATATATAATCGGCAATGTTGCTAAATCCGTTTCACACCGGAAATTTTAATTAGTACAAGAAGCTTCATCTTGTACAAATATGCCGTTATGTGTAAATGAATTTTTTTTCTGGAAAATCCATTTTTCAGTCATGCGGATTATATGCTAGAAAATAAGGTACTTAAATAATAATAAGAAAAAAAATCAGTAAGGTACATATTTGCATTGTCTAAACTATTCCTTTTGCTAAATTCTGAAGCTCTGTGATTAGTGATCTGAACTCTGGAACGCACCCAGATACCTCTTTTTGAACATATCTGATTAACATTCCTTTCTTATTAATGAGTATTATGTGACAAAGATTAATCTTTATTTCTGAGAACACAATAGGAGATTATCAACATCGCTTTGTATTTAATATTTTATCGATTTTTACGTAACGTTCACTTTAATTTTTCATTAAACTGTAACTTCTTCAGAATAATGCGTTTACAAAATTTATTAGCATATAATGGTCATTTTAATATAAGTTTCACCTGTAAACACTGAAGTTTTAACTTTAATAGTTTGATATGTTTTGATAATTTACATGAAACAACTGAATATACAATAAATTTATTCATTTTGTAAGTAATTGGAAATTATTAATGAAAACAAAATGTGATATTTTGCCTTTAAAATATATAACAAAAGAAATTGTTGGCATTACTTTTATTTTCAGAAAAAAAAATTCTTGACACAATATATATATTTAATATATATAATATTTATTAGTTAACAGTGCAAAAATTGCATGTGAAACCTATTGAAAATAAAAAGAAGAAGAAAACTTGAATTTTTTTTAAAGAGTAAGAAAATTTATGGTGCACGGACACAGAACATAATGCTTAAAAAAAAAAAACTTGAACATTATCCTTTAATCTGATAAATTTATATTTGAAGAAGTGGGTTAAATAACTCAGATATTTACTATATTAGTATTTTTCTTTAGTGAACTTTTAACGTATATTTATTGACTTTTATTAAAGAATCTTGCTTTGGAGGAAAACCTAATCAAATTAACTAAAGTAACTGTCTAGAAACGTAAGGCCAAAACAAGCTAAACAATCAAAAAAATATATTTATGAAAATTCTTTTAATATACTTATTACAAATATTAATAAAACTAAAGCTAATTTTATTAATTTTTAAATTAAGAACTAATTTTTGGTAGAATAAAAAATGCAGTTTTTAAATAACAAGTTTAAAATTTTTCTTTATAATAAAACAAATGTATTATAGTGATGAAATATATGCATTATAAAAACAGTTTAAAATAACGTCTTAAATTTAAAACAAAAGTATGTAGATTAAATTTCAAAAATACAGACACACACACACACACATATATATAGATAGATAGATAAACTTTTTATATTTCTGAAAAATTATAAAAAAGTAAGAGCAATTTTTTCATAAGAAAAAATGGCGATTCATCACTTTTATTAAAATTCATAATATTGTATAGTTAAATGTATGAGAATATCAAAGGTATAATGAATAATTTAAAATAATATTTTTACATTATTTTGTCATTTTATGAAACCTCTTAAAAAGGATTTCCAATGCTTCTCTGCTAAATTTATTTTTAAATTTTTACACTGTGAAAAAAAAAAATCTTTAGAAATACTAAAAAAGTTCAAAATATGAATTTTTGTGCATGTATTTTAAATATCACTCAACCCTTCACAAAGATAAAGGAAAAAAAAAAAAAAAAAAAAAAAAAACTAAGGAAAGCTGCCAAAGATGTAAGAGATTTACATAATCTTGAATTTTTTATCTCTCTTATCAAGTATATTTTATTTTCACAAAAAAGTTTAATCCTAATGTCATTATGTATATTAAAAAATGCCAACTAAGGAAAATTTTAGATAACAAAACATATATGTTAATATCATACGTAAAATATCCTTTTCTTAAAAGAAAAAAAAAACTTAGCATCGAGAAAAAATCAAAATAATAATAATAATAATAATAATAATAAAATATCTAATAGAATTAAGCTTGGGTGTTAAGGCATAGAATATTTTTGGAGAGCGATTTTATACTCAAATTACATGTTTCAGATAAAGTTTTACAAATATATATATATATATATATATATATATATAAAGAAAATTTTATTTATATCTGAAAAGTTGTCCGACATAGAAAATAGGAATATATGTCGAATATATATGTCTAGATATATATGAACATTTTTTGTGTCTTAAAGTATTTAGAATTGTAAATTGTTAGATCCTAAAAAAGCATTTTATGATGTAACATATTTAAATGAACCTATTTAATCAAATAAGAGAAAAATGCAATCACTGATTCGATAAAACATGTTAACAAATTACATTAAACATATTTCATTATTTTAACACTTTTCGCTTTAGTCTTTTTGACAGTAAGGTCCGCCTGTGGGTGTTATTCTCTCAGTTACAATATTTCAGAACAATATTTTCTATATTCACATTTATATTACAAATGGATATACATTATAATTTATTCTTTCTAATCGAAGTATTTGAATCCATAGTATATTTGATTAAAAAATATGAATATTGAGTTTATTCTTAAGAAATAAATTACACACAAACTGAGAAAGAAACGCCCACTAGCGGAGTTACAGATTTTCAAATGACGTGAATCTACGTCAGCGATCGCGAACGCGTTCATACAGTAAAAGTAAAGATTGGTATTTATTTTTCTGTTAAAACTACATGGTTCAGTTTGAAGTAGTTAAAAAATCATCCAACATTGAATCTCTTTAAGTCTTAAACCTTAAGTTATCTGCTTTAAAAAAGATATTTCATATTGTGTATATTTGGACCATATTAAGAGATATTTTTCAATTTCCTTTGTGAATCAAATTTACTTCACAAAATAGCCTAAAAGAAAAAAACACATTTTATTTATTAAGAGACATAAGGAAGGAAAAAAAAAAAAAAAACACTGCGCTGAAAAAAAAAAAAAAAAAAAAGGAATTTTGACCCCATATACCATTTTTGCTGGTTCTTATGTAAATTGACCTCCTGAATCCGAATATGACTACAACTCTGCCCAGTCACCCATCGTTTTCTCGCGACACCACCATCTCTCCCAATTTATATCACTGTTCGGTAATTTTATGGCCATGAATTTGATCTGGAGAATGAAAAAAAAAATTAATTTAATACTTAAAAAAAAAGTTTAATAAATAGCATTAATAATAGATTAAAAAAATATAAGAAATGTAATACATAATTTCACTGGCAAATCCCGCCCCCCCCCCTTCCGAAAAAAAATCCTCTTGCTGCAAATACTGATGTTTTAGAATTTCCCAACTCTGTTAGCCCCTCAGAAGATATTTAACAGTTAAAATAATCCCCCCCGCCCCTCCTTAAAAGTTAAACTTATAGCCATAAAATTACCGAAAAGTGATAAAAATGCTGTCCCTAAAATTCAGTGGGTGATAGAGAAAAATGGACGCCATATTCGGATTCAGGAGGTCATATTACATAAGAATTCTCCAAAATGGTATTGGGGGCAGTTTTCATGCCGAGCACTGTAATTCATTTGCTTTTCTTGTATCTGAGATCACATTCTTAAGGGAAAAAAATATCAGAAAGCATTTTGTTTTTAAAATAGCTGTTGGTATTAATCATTGAGTTAAATAATTATCCATATTTTATTCAGTGCGAAAAAAATCCGCATTTCCCATACGTAGATTAGGTTTTGATTTCAGGAGTTAAGCTTTCAGCTTCCTCACATGAATAAGGATGTTGTTGATTACGATTTCCTTTAAAATTAGTAAAAGCGTGCGTGGCATCAATTATAAAATTATTAGTGCATTAAGGTTAAAAAAAAATGATTTATGTATGTTTTGTTTTTGTTTCAGAGGTTTAATTTCAATTCCCAATTTTAAATGAGAATGTTGTTGATTGGTATTTTATAATATATTACCAAAAGTTTGTATGGGATCAATTGTAAAATTTTCTGAAAAATGTTACTGTACTTTTTATTATTCACATTTCGAATATTTGAAGGTATAATATATTTAAATATATACAACAACTAATTAAAATTGACTACGCAATGTCGTTGATTTTAATTCCGGCTATGTATGCTATATATATAAAGATACATGGATATAGATGTACATGTATGTATTTACGTGATTATCTGTTAATACATGCGTATAATACGAATAAAATGTATTTAAATGTGTTTAAAAGATTATGATAAATCCAGTTTTGTATAGTTTATGTATATGTCTCTAACATGACTAATTTTATATTTCTTTTTCTCATTTTAAATATTTTTCTTAGTAAAAAATTGTTTTTTTTAATGTGATAGTGTCAAGAACAAAGGACAGAAAATACTTCAATTTTTTCTTTCATGAACTCATGCCGTGTATTAAATTTAATGAATGGAATGTAACTTTGTATGTAAAATAACTTTATGACATTTTGGTACCTTTGATCTTGTTGCTCGTAATTTATTTTTAAAATACATTCTATAAATGGGCTTTATACTGTCCTCAAAATTCAAAATAACTTACAAACCTTTTGAAGTGTGGAGTGGTTTTGTGCAAAATAAAATGAATTTTCAAGAAGAGATATAAGATTTCAAAAAATATATTTAAAAATGTTTTCTAGTTTGAAATTCAGAAAAATGAAAAACAAAACAAAACAAAATTTACTTACATTTTTTCGTCTAACTTTTTTTTCAAAATTATATATATATATATATATATATATATATATCCCCCAGTTTTTTACTTTACTTCTATTTATTAAAAATGTATTACTGTTAAAATGCATAAGATACTTTTTGGAATTAAGTTAATTTCTACAAAGAAAGGTTTATAAAAAATTATAAGTATTATTAATCAGTACTTTTTTTTTCTATTCAGATATATATATGCGTATAAGTACGTCTGTTGTTTATAAATTGCCTATTTATATATCTAAAGGTACGAAAGATGAATTTATATATATAAATTTATATAAAACTCTGCCTTTTTTGGTTTGTGCAATGAGCCCCAGGAATAAATCGACAGATTCTAGTTAATGAGTGCACTTTATTTGACGAATATTCTTGAAACAATTCAATCAAAATAATATTTGTGTAAGAAAAAAAAACGAGGAAAAGGCGTTATATATATCACATAATACTTTATCGCTTTTTCAGGAAGAATAATGAACAACTTATTACATAATCTCTGAGTGACAACCTTCCAGTTCAAAGTCGGAATGATTTAGAACTGGTCCTGAAGTAAGTCGTTACTTTTATCGTTTTGGCGACGATTACGTGCGATAAATAAGGATCTACCGGAAAAATCCATCGAATTTGCTATTGATTTAGATAGACCTTCAAGTTTTCAGAAATTCTAAACTACTTTTTCGGCCAAATGACGTGGCCGAAACCGCTAATAAGGAATAATATCGGCAAGTTCATTGCCTAGGTTGATTCCTTGCAAGCCTTGCCGCAATAAATCTTTTTTATTTTTATTTCGCTGTGCATATAATTTCTCTGAAATGAGAGTTCAAATAGAAAAAGGTTTTCGTTTTTGAAAATATAATTTTTTGTTTTTTATTTTACAATATAAATATCTTATTTAACCCTCACTTTCCCAAGGTGGGGTCATTTTGACCCCATTTTGTAGTTGAAGTTTAGTTAAGCCCGCCTCATTCAAAAAGTGCGCTAATTCGCCAGAGATAGCAAACGTAACCAGTGGAATGTTGCAACTTCTAAATGATACAAAATGGCGTGGTACTAGTGATTTTCGCAAAAAAAAAATGTCAAGTGGTAGTACCTGAAAGCAATTTTTCTGCAGTAACACCTTGATCTTGGGAAAACAAGGGTTAAGGGTTAAAATATAAAACTACACGTATTCAATTATATACATGTATATATATATATATATATATATATATATATATACAGAGAGAGAGAGAGAGAGAGAGAGAAAGAGAATGTATTTGTTTTACATATTGTAAGAATGATTAGATGTATATGCTGCAGGATAATTTTATGAGAGTTTCTGGGATATATATTCGTTTTATGTATTTTTATTTATTGCCTGAAAAAAAAAAAAAAAATTCTGTGTGATAAATTCTGTGTGATTGGGTAAAAAGTGTGTAATAAAAGTGCAAAATGTTACATTCATGTACAATAATTAAAAAATATTTAAATAGTTTTAAATTGTATTTAATAAAAAGAAGAAAAAAGATACTATCGTCATTTTCTTTCACTATTTGAAACTTATAGTACCAGTTAATTGAAAAACCTTCTCCAGATGAAAAGGAAATTATAATACCTAGAAAAATTTTAAATACTATATATAATAAATCGATAATCAATGAATAATATTTCTTGATTTTTTCCTAAATAACTTAATCTATTATTAAAATCGCAGATTCGTTTATAAACTGTCAGTATCAAGCAAACAAACAGTTGATAAAAGCATTTTATCGACATGGATACGTAAAAATACTCCTATGAAACGTCAGAGAGACTTACTTAGTTGATTTGGATTAATTACCACCTTTATGATTGCACTTGATTTGCAGCAAAAAGATATCTACTTATCTTTTCAGCCACAAAAATATTTGACTGAATGAATGTGCACAAAACACTTAATTAAGAATTCTCTGTTAAAAATAAAGTTCAACGTTTTATCAAAAATATGTTGCTAAGTTAGATCAATTTAGCTTTATCGAATATTTTAAGAAATTTTATTCCAAGTTTCACCATTTAGTAGTGCCTAGTAGTAAGCACTGATAAAATAGGGATACATAGCGCAAATTAAAAAAAAAAAAAAAAAAAAAAAAAAAGGAACTAAACTAGCCTAAGCTAGCATGGTCTTTTTCTAAAATTGATTAAACTTTCAATTTTATTTTTAACAGTGTAAAGAGTGGTTTACATGTTTTTAACTATAGATTTGCTTAGAATGCAAAGATAATGTTATTATCATACTAATTTATGAAGTTTTATTATTGTAGCTTAAAACGTATGACCTTTTCACATTTTTCTACAATTTTAGAATTTTAGATAATAGTATTATTTTTATGTGTTTTTTAAATTAATTAAATTTGTTAAAATAGATGAACAAATATGCTTGTTATACAAGGATAACACGTAATAACACGTTTAAAAACAAGTAATTGAATTTATTGAAATTATTGTTTGGTTATAAATACTATAATTGCTTTTGTTACTAAAGTGATAAATTAATAAATTGATATTAATAATGTATTTTAGCTATGTAATGTAAATTCAGTTTTATCCGTACATCAGCACATGATTACGTAATAAGTATGAATTATCAAATGAAATTAAATTTACATAATTTTCTGGAAATTTGCATTAAATTTATAAGAAATATACTCAAAAATAAAATATGAAATTATATTTGTTACATACGTTTCTGAAACTCAATGCATGGGATGCGGCTCCAACAAAAAATTCTTCCATTATTTTTTCCCGTACAACTAAAACAACTGAGGCCTGAAATAAATAAATTCCTTTGATTTATCTAGATTTTACAATTTCTTATTAAAGTTACAGGAATTGGGCTTTATAAAAATTAAATAATCACATCTTAAACCAATAGTCTCTTTATTTTTTGTTAATTGTTAAAAATGCTCCTATATTATTGAATATATGCAATATTTTTAAATATTGTTATCTCTTCAGCATCGTTAGAAAATTTAGAAAATTCGTTTGTTCCACAAACATGAATAATAGATAATAGACTGTTTGTCAGAATATACATATCGCCAAAAATATTTTGATAAATTTATTATTTTTCTTTCAAAAATTATCTAGTTTATTTTTTCTTAATCCATTATAAAATAACTAGAATTAAAAAAAAAATTAAATGGGTAAAAGTTTGATAAAGACATTATGATTTTGTATATTTAAAAACAAATAGTTATATAAAAAAATATACATAAGTTTAATCCATAAATTACCAAAACGAAACAGCTAAAAAAATATTATACATTTAATAAATAATTTTAATTCATAAATTCCCTCAACAAAATAGGTATAAAATACATAAAAGTGTTAGAGAATTTCTTGGAAGTTGAAAACTAAAATCTACTAATAAATACGTCTGTAATTTAATAATTTAAAATTAAAGCATGAAAAAAAAAGTTTTAGTAATTAAGAAGCGAATTTTCTACTCCTAATGTATCATATATATATATATATATATATATATATATATATATATATGAAAGTTTAATTCATAAATTACTACAAGAAAGTAAATAAAAAAGTATTATGCATTTAATAAACAATTTTAATTCATAAATTACAAATAGATATAAAATACATAAGAGAGTTACAGAGTTGCTTGGAAGTTGAAAACTAAAATCTATTAACAAATACGTCTGTTAATTTGAAATTAACTCATGTAAATTTAAAAAAATTAAAAGTTCTGGTAATTAAGAAGTGAATTTTCTACTCCTAATGTATCATATATATATATACACATACACATATCATACAAACATACAATATAATAATAAGGTACGTTTGTATTTTAAAGAAACCTAACTAGGAAACCAAAAATTTCAATTTTTGAAGTTTTGGAAATGCTTCTTAAACTTTATGTTATTTTATCGACTTTTACATCTCCCCTCCCTTAAAAAAATATGGATTTTATATATATGTGAGATAAATATGTTTAAAATTGTGTATACTTATATAAAATTTTATCCCATAAAAAAGCATATAAATGCATAATTTATTTTAAAAGCACGTAAAAGTACAAAAATCGAAGACAAGGTTTAGGAGGGAATCAGAAAAATCAGAAAAAAATGGCCTTTTTTCATTAGATATTTTTAAAGTGCGAATGTATCAAACGCCTACGAGTCTAATACTACGGGAAGAAAACCAACCATTGTTTAAGATAGCCTTTTAAGATATATCACTTGTGAAAAAACCAGGGAATTATTCATTAAAACATTTTAAATTTATATGAAGAATCCAATAGAAAGTATTAATTTCTATTTTGTAAAGTTTTCTTAAATAAAGTAATTTTTTTTGGTTTAAAATAAAGCTGAATAACTTTCTCTTTTTACATTTTTAAATTGTCTTCTGTACTAAAACTGTCTATACTAATTGTAGTATACTAATAAAGAAATAACATTCTTATAATTTACAATTAATGTTCCTTTAGTTATATGTTGAATTTAGGGTACTATTTATGTTTAAATTATACTATTATCTTGCACTGTTTACGTATGAACACTTTGAAAAATATATTCTTTATTATTCATTAAAAAAATCTGTGTTCATAAAGAACGCAATATTCTTATATATACGTAACAGGTTTTACTTTAGTGCTTAAAATGCCTATAATGCTTCTCTATGATAATTTCATTACAATTTTCCTTAAGGAAACCTCCTATGTTTGAAATCCCATATTCATTCTGTTGGAATATTTCCAGCAAGCCCGGAAATGGAAGCATTATGCGCATTTGGTTCATATGTCATTCAAGATATTCATTTACGATATATAACTCTCCAACAACCCTGTTTGAAATTCAGAAGCCTTTATGTGAAAATAATGTACACTAAAGTTCATACAGATAATAAATAAGTTAAAATAAGTAATAAATAAGTTAAAAACAACAATAAATAAGTTAAAAACGATGTCATAAACTGATAGTTTTTAGAAGCATCTCCAATATTCTTTTCAATAAAAAACTGCAATAAAAACATAGATATTTTCCAAAATAGATACTACAGTCGAACCTCGTTAATGTGAACCTCAAGGGGACTTAAAACTTTGTTCATGTTATCAGTAGTTCATGCTATAAGTAACTAATCTTCATATAACTAAACTAATCTTCATTTCGACGAGGATTGTGGAAATAGTTCATGTTAAAAAAAATTCACGTTAAGAGTGTTCACGTTAACGTGGTTTGACTGTATAAATGATTCAAAACATGCATGGAAAATATCCTGAAGAGAATAAATGATTTTTCAGCGCACCAGTTTCATACATATAAATTTATCCTATAGGTAAGATAGACAATCCTAAGTGCAGCTACAAAAAATGCGAACCTTTTATAAGTTTTTTCCTCTAATAATAACTCATATCTTAGACAGATAAATAAAACAAATTCTAGTTATCTATGCAATGCATCGTTTAATGCAACGTCGATTTAATTAAAATTTATCTAGACACATATTCCATACCCACATCAACCTTTTACTTGACAGCTTTCTACAGTCGGCAGCAATATATCCAATAATTCCGATATCGAAAAAGAACACTTAAAACTATTTTTTTTTAAATAAATCCTTGTCGAATCATGTTTTTAAACTGACTAAGAACGTGATTCGACAAGGATTTATTTAACAAAGCAGTATTAAGTGTACTTGTTTTAGAGAGGGATTATTGATAGTGCTCGAATACTTTAATCATAATAATACTTACGTAAATTATATCACAGGGATTATTGCTATTGCTCGAATACTTTAATCATAATAATACTTACGTAAATCATATCATAAAAAAAGTAAACATATGAGAGTGCTTGAATGATATTATAAATAGAAGTGTTAAAAAAAGAGCAAAGAAACAAATAACCTTTTTACGCGGAAGCATAAAAAGGTTTTGTTCGCTTATAAGTAACATTTTGTTCGTTTATATATTTTCTCATATATAAATGCATATTTTATTTTAAAAACACGTAAAAGTATAAAAATTGAAGACAAGTTTTAGGAGGATTCCACAAAAATCAGAAATAAAGATTTTGGCTTTTTTGATTAGATATTTTTAAAATGCGAATATATCATACGCGTAAAAGTCTAATATTACGAGAAGAAAACCAGCCAGTGTTTAAGAAAGCCTTTTTAGATATATCGCTGTGAAAGAAAACAGGGGATTATGAATTAAAATATGTTAAATTTATATGAAGAATACAGTAGAAAACATTAATTTCTATTTTATAAAGTTTCTTTAAATAAAATTAATTTCTTTTCATTTAAAATAAAGCGCAATAACTTTAACTTATTAGATTATAATTTTTTTACAACTGAAAATATAACAGAATTAAATGTAGTTTCTCATAATATTCAAGAAGAGTTTTTCCAAATGTTATTTTTCTATGAGGAATTTGATATTGTCTATACTAAAATTGTCTATACTAATTGTAGTATACTAAAATAAAGAAATGATCATCTTGTAATGTACAATTAGTGTTCTTTTATTCATATGTTGAATTTAGGATACTATGTCACTTTAAAGTACAAAATGATCTAGCACTGTTTACGTATGAACAATCTGACAAATATATTTTACATTATTCATTTAAAATATTTCTCTGCATTGAGAAAGCAATATCCTTATATATAAATTACATGTTTTACTTTTTTGTTAAAAATGTCTATAATGCTTTTCTATGATAATTTTATTACAATTTACCTCAAGTAAACCTCCTGTGTTTGGAATCTCATATTCACTCTGTTTTAATATCTCCAGCAACTCTGAATTCAAAATAGTGAAATGGAAGCATTATGCGCAATTTGTTTCATATCACATTCAAGATATTCATTTACAATATATAACTCTCCAACAACCCTCTTTGGAATTCAGAGGTCTTTATGGGAAACTGGTGTATACTAAAATTTATACAGATAAAATAATAAATAAGTTAAAAATGATGTTATAAGCAGATAGTTCTTAGAAGCATCTTGAATGTTTTTTTTTTTTTTTTAAATAAAAAACTGCTTTTAAAACAAACATATTTTCTAAAATAGATATGATAAATGGTTCAAAACATGTATGGGAAATATTTTGAAAAGAATAAATGAGTTTTCAGTACACCAGTATCATACATATAAATGTATCATATGGACAAGATAAATAGTCCTAACTAAATAACAAAAAATGCGAAA
The DNA here is from genome assembly GCA_963930645.1 of Salticus scenicus. NCBI lineage: Eukaryota > Metazoa > Arthropoda > Arachnida > Araneae > Salticidae > Salticus > Salticus scenicus. The sequence continues at coordinate 78,208,810 of OZ005654.1, read as the reverse complement.
CTTTTCTTTTAAGTTTTTTTCTAATAATAATTCATATCTGAATGCTGAAATAATTTTAGAAGTAGAAGTGTTAAAAAAAGAACAAGGCAACAAATAACCTTTATATGCGGACGTTGTTATATCTGTCATGGACAAAGATTTTGTTAAAGAAAAACACATTCTAATTTTAAGCAAACATAAAAAAGTTAAAGACACTGTTGATTCTAAAAATGTTGTTACTGAAAATATAGATCCTAAAAAAACTTATGTAGGTATTAAATGCATTCGAAACACAAAAATGTTGACCTGCTTAATGAGGTTAACATAAAATAAGAATTTAAAAACTTAAAAAAGCTATTACACACACACACACACACACACACACAAAAAATAATAATAATTAAAAGATGAAATTTAAAGAACTAGCCAAATGTTAACATAAATCCTTTATAAGAACTATTTGGCCTTTGTAACGCATGAACTATTTGATAAAAGTTTGATAAATTTATATGGATAATGATATAAACTAGAGATAAATACATATATTTTACTGTAGAAAGACATATAGCTTTAAAGGATTGCATTGTTATATCTCAAAATTTTCTTATACGGGATTTTGTTAAATTTGACACGTAAGATGCCTGTTGTACCAGGCATATTAAACAAATTTTGGATTATATAAGCCCAAAATTTGATACTTGTATTTAAAATACATGTATGCAAAATGCTACAAAAGGAATGTATACAAAATGATACATGCATACAAAATGGCTTATATGATGAAATTAGTGGTTAAATATACATTCGGCAGCAAAATTACTGAAGCACAGATCCACATTTTTCATATTTAAAAAAAAAAATTGATAACTAAATTTTTTCATCAGCATACTTTCTCACAAAAAGCATAAAGACTAAGATCATGACTCGACAAATATTTACTTAACAAAATAGTATAAAGTACAAGCCTTTAAATACGATTTATTGCTAACGCTTTAATGATTTTGTTGCCGACTGTGAATTACTTTGTTGCGCTATTGCTCCAAACACAATACTCAAATTGTCTGTTTTGAAATCTCATGCTAATAGAAATATAGTGCATAACATTTTGGAATGTCATGGTTATGGTTCACGTCTCTGTATATTTCAATTGCTTCCAAATAAATTTATAGTAAGCCTCCTTAATAAAATAATTGTTAAAATAATTTAATGTTGATTTAAATTTAAACCTAAGAGAGAAGGGATGGAATAAATATTACGAGACTTTTGTGAATACTATTCAGTGAGAAGATGATAAAAACTAAACTGTGATACGAATTATAACAAACTTTTATATTGATTTTATATAAACATACTAGCACGCTACGCCCGCTTCGCTGGTCACTATTTTTAAACGAATCACTATAAATTAATGAATTCTCAAAACTACATTAATTTTTATCATGTGAAAAGTAGAGAAAAAAATAGTTATGATTGGGAAAAATACCGCACCGGGTACCCATTGCCTTCGGGAATGCAGGCCATTGAGCGCTGCGCGCGCGCATTTATGTTCGACACTAATAGTGTCGAATTAATGAATCACTATATTATCGTAAGGGAAAAACATAAATATTAAATATAAAAGAATTCTTCTCTCATCGGTGGAAAATTCGGCCAGGGCCCCTCTGACTGCGACAGCGTATACACGTGCGAACGGCGTGCGTGTTCCTTCGCCTATTGTTCCCGCCCCTCCTAATTATTTTAAACTCTCAAAAATGTCCACAATCATTTTATTGGATTTTTAAACCTAATAATACAAATTTCCGACGTTCTTTCTGAATTTCTTTATTTTTGCCCCTACTCCCGCCCCTTTCCCGTCCCTCTTAATAATTTTACAAATTCGAAAGTATTCGCAATCGATTTGTAGGTATCAAAAACCTTTATGTGCTAATTTGGAACGATCTAACACAATTTTTTTTTTTGCCCTTCCGTCTCTCCCTTGCTGCCCTTCCTGATAACTTTACACTTTTGAAAATCTCCTCACTGGACTTGCAGGCCTCTAAAACCTATCTGTACCAATTCTGAACAATCTAACTGTATTTCTACATACAGTTCCCGCCGCTTATTAAAATAACATCCGTTCTGAGCCAAAGTGATTTTATTAAGCGGCTGATTTTTATATCCGCCGAACGTTCCTGCCCTAAAGGAAAAGATATTACTTTCCTGAATTTCGAAAGAAACTTTAAAAGGTAACGAATAATGGAATTAGTAAACAATATTAATTAATTTTTGGTAGATAATTAACTAATTATTTCTTCGATATAAGTAAATGCATTCTAAGTTCCCGTGCACTTTCGTTAGAGGAAAATCATCATTACTTTAGCAAAAGTTCACGCTTTTCTTATATATTTAAAATTTTTCCGTTTAAACCTCATGAATGATAGTAATTTCAAAATAAGAACTAGAAATTGCCTTCTAATAATTAGAAAAAAAAAATCATTTCAAATCAAATTTCTACTTTATTACTGCGCTTTGAAGAATACGTTCCTTGAAATTGTCACGGAGATAAGTTATGGGGCGTGTTTAATTTGTAACTGTGCTGCAAGTGTAAAATCTGCAACAAACAGCGATAACGAAGGATTTGTTGTGCTTTAATTTCTTTTTCTATTTAAAAAAAAAAAAATGTAAATATATATATTTTTTAATCATAAATGATATTTTTGGCTGCTGAGGAGATAATTTTGAGTTTATTAACCGGCGATGCTGATTTTATTAAACGGCGGCTTTAAAAGTTGTTTGTATTGATTTGATTCCGGTCCTGGCGATTTGATCAGATTAAGCGGCTGATTGTACTAACCAGTGATTTTATTCAGCGGCGGTTACTGTATTATTTTTGCTGATAGCCCCCCACCCCTACCCCACTCTGGACGAATTTCTAAGATTCCCGAAATTTTTTTTTAGTAAACTATGTTTTAGAGCAAAAATCTCACCTTTTTTTTTTCGATATAAAGGGTTATTTGAAATCACGTTTTGCCCCCCCCCCCTTTAGGGGCTGAATTTTTAAATTTCCAGAAATTGGTTTTTAGGCATTTGTATTAGCTATATTTTAGAACAGAAATTTTACTAGTTTTATCTATCTATCTATCTATCTATCTATATATATATTAGAAGTATATAGGATTATGTGAAATCACGTTTTGTCCTCATCCCTCCTTGAGGATCGAATTTCTAAAACTACAGAAATTGAAATTGTTTTTTAGATATTTCTGTTAGCTATATTTTAAAGGAAAAAAATTACGGATATCTGTTTTTTTGTTTGAGATATGAAGGATTTTGTTAAATCACGTTTTGCCCTCCCTTCCTCCCATGGAGAACGAATTTTGTAAAATCGCTTCTTAATGGATGTCTGCACCATAGAAGGAACCTCTTTACAAAATTTCATGCTTCTAGATCCGGGGGTTTAGGCTGGGCGATGATGAATCACACACTCAATTACTCACGTACTCACTCAGGACAAACAATTTTATATATATAGATTATAAGTATGTAAAACGTAGTTTTAATATGTTCACAGAAAGCTATTTTGTTTACAGTACTTTATTTTCGACAAAATAATTCAATAATAATAATAATAAATCCTAATGCAAATTATGTATTATTACAATAGTGTTTTTGAGTGAGTATTTTTATCTTTTGATTCATATTATTTATTTTAAAATCAAACGTTTTAACTGTGTTGACTACTGAAGTCAATTAAAAAACATATTTGAAAACATCGATTATTAGATAATATTAATTTTCATTGGTGGTGTTTCTGCAAATTATTCCTACTTTCATTAGTATTCTTTGAATAAAAACTATAAACACATGTTTTGTCTTTTCTAGGCTAATTGAAGCGAATAATAAATCTAATTATGAAAACTCATTTAGCAAAAACTAGCTTTAAAAATTAACTGTACATAGACCTTGCACCTAAAGAATAATTTGTTCGTTTATTTAGATTTATGTTTAAAGAGAGTCTTTGCTTAGTTAAAGACAATGATAAATTTAATTTCATTATTATCTTTATTTTTTACATTTCACTAATATTTCTGTATTTATTTTTCTAAATAGTTTTAAACGAAAGGTACCCATAATACATTTTCTTAAAACTAGATTTTAAAATAAATTAAATTTTCGCAGTCAGTGCATTTAAAGAATAATCTGCTTCATTTATTTAAATTTATGTTTGAGAGAAGTGTTGGAAAAAAGACGGATTTAAACTTGATTTCTCAAATTGAGTAAGAAGTAAGAAATAAAAATTTCATTTCAAAGTACTTAACAAACAGGAGCAATTTAAGCAAGTAAGAAGAACTTTCTTAGCGTTTTAAATAAAATTTGGATAAAAGATTCGAATTTTTCTCTTTAAAAAAATGAGAAATATAATTGCTTTTATTAAATACGACACAAGCTGAAAAGTTTTATTTTATGCATTTTATCAAATAAACATTTGAATAACCAGTTGATAATTTATTGCATAAAAAAAAAATAGTTGATTTAATTTAATTTAATTTTTATTTATTTTTATTTATTTTTTACAACAATCCTGTGCTTTGAAATTTTGCACAAGCTACTAATTCAAATATGATATACTTCTCACAATATGTACACATATATATATATCTTGTGAGTATTGTAATTTTTGTATATATATACAAGCTGAATGCCGAATCCTTCAACAAACTTAGAGGTATAAATCAATAAATGATTTAATGGATGAAATTCGCTTGAGTGTACGAGCATCAGAAAACTCGCATGTTGAATTTTCACGAAAGTAGCTAGTAACGGGAAGCTTATTTTCTTTCTATGTTTATACATATCCGGTAGAAAGAAGTACCGAACACCACGGAAGAGGACCAAACAAGTTCGTGAAAAAGAACTCACGTATGCCCTCTCCTCAGAATCGGAGCGATTAACACATCTGTGCAACACGCATGCACTGTAAGTATATGGACTACGAACGATGTTAGGTAGTGTGATTGCGAAAACAAGCTGTTTGTGGTTGCATTAGAAATGGGTGCCTATTCAAAAAAAGGAAAAAAAGGAAAGAAATAGCCCACATTTATATGCTGTAAGGTGAAGCTGCAGGGAGTAGCTATTTAATACAACGGATCTATCAAGGATGATATTCAAGGAGGAGACGTTTTCCGTACCATAACACTTTCGCGCTATTGGTCGGTGCGCTACGCGAAAGTGGTTTCTTCTACGCTGTGAACCATGGTAGAAGACTAAATCGCTATGTGTGCACAACAAAAATAAAAGAGTACATACTGCATCAGTTTCACGATTCACTATCTGCCAGTACGCGAGCAATTTGCTTCAGAACTTGGTGTGACGCACTCGGCAGTGTGGCGTGTTCAGAATAATGAACGGATGCCCACTTTTCACATACAGAAGGTGCAAGCTCCTGGCGTAATCTTGATTATTTCTTTTGGGGGAAATTGGTGTACTGGTTAATGGATACAAGAACGAATTATCCATAATTTACTCCCAACGTGCTATACATAGACAAAGCTATATTTAACTAATATGGCATGTTCGACAGGCCCAGTCCTTATATTTGATCAACAAAGTATCCGCATGCCGGTGCCCCGCTATATATTGAACACCGGATATGGTGTGGCATTCTCGGTGATAAATCTGGTTGGCCTCTACTTGCTGCTGACCATCTTAATGACACAATTTACACCAGTTTCTTGTGAAATACCCCACCAATTTTTTTTCCTGATTCTCCTGTCGGCATGCAAGGACATGTATGATTCATGCATGATTGTATTTTGTTGAATTTTTATCTCGACATATGTAACAACCTCGATGATGTTTTAAGACATTAAATTGATTCAATTACCGAATTTCCTGTACGCTTCTCTTCTAGATATTTTAGTTTTTAAAGGTCATGACTACAAAAGTGGCATTCACACGCTGTTATGAATATACATTTACGATGCTTGTGATAGATATACCAAATTTATTTCACAACTTAAATATTACGCTCAACTGACTACTAGTTTTAATATAATATTTTTAGGTGTATTGTTTCTTTTAAGATTGTTCATATAAATTTAAATACAACATAACATCAAAAACGCCAATGTAAAAATTGTCAAGTGCAGACTGCAGTTTCTGTAGCATAAAGCGTACCGTCATCAGTGCAGCATGACGAAGTTAATTATTGCTCATATAACACGCTACCGAAGTGTGACTTCACTGACCTTCTCTGGGCACACACCAACCAGTGTGTTCCCGTACTAATTGGTCATTGTCCGAGAGTCAATGGGAGGTAAGTGGTCCGAGAGTCATTGGTGTTTTCCCAGAGAAGGTCAGTGACGTCATCACTTCGGTAGCGTATATGGGAAGGGAAGTGGATTATAGAGTAAGAGTAGCAACAAATAGGAATTTACGAAACTGGAGCTGTAAGCCAATTGGAATTTAGGAGAAAGAAAACTATGTAAAAAGGATATGTGGATTTTATGTAATTTTTTTCAAAAGTCCAAGAGATGGAATACAACAAAATCGCAACTAATGATATTTTTATGATTTTAATAGACATGGAAAGCTTCTAGAAAATCGAGTTCATATAAGTGTTTAGTTTGACAGATTATGTTAGATGAATTAAAGTTGAAATTATGGTTATTATCTCAACAATGCTTAGCAATGGCCGATTTTTTAGCTTCTTGTTTCTGAATACAACTCATGTGTTCTTTAAGATGAAACAAGTTTATGTTTTGTTTGATCAATATATGATTGTCCACACTGATAAGGAATACTATACACCCCAAGTGTTGTGTGTATCAATAGGGTCTTTTAATCTAGAAAGGGCTAATTTATTTATGGGTAAGAAAATTATTTTAAAGTTATACTGTTTAAGAAATTTAGCTATGGAAAAACTAGATATAGGGAAAAAAAGCAAAACAATACTGATGTTGGAAGAGGACTTAGACGTAGAAGTACGATAAATATGGGGATTTTGTTATTTAAAAAGAACTTTATCAATAATGGAAGGGTTGTAACCTCTCTCAATAGCAACTGCTTCAAGAGATTTGATTTCAGAATGGATGGCTTCGGGATCCGAACAAATGTTAAGGGCACGATTGGCAAAAGTATAAAATGCGGTAATTTTCTGGGTAGGTGGATAAGCAACTGCTTCAAGAGATTTGATTTCAGAATGGATGGCTTCGGTATCCGAACAAATGTTAAGGGCACGATTGACAAAAGTATAAAATGCGGTAATTTTCTGGGTAGGTGGATAACATGAACGGGCATTGGGAGGTAATGAAACAGCAAAACCTTTACGATTGATATTTCTATTCTGCTTCTAGTTATTTACAATATAACATCATATAATATATATATATACAGTAAGACCCCGCTTAACGCGGGGGATACGTTCCATCAAACTAGAGCGTAATGCGAAACAGTGCTAAACGAGGCTATTATAACATGTAAATAATAGGGTTAGGGGAAGATGGATAGAAAATTGGTTAGGTAATAAATTTAATAATGTATTTTTTAATAAAAATAAAACCAAAAATTTATTTCTTACAAAAATAAAAACAATATAAACGAATATACGTACTTATAAAAACAAATAAAAGTCAGTCAGATCATTCAGTCTATTCTGTGTTTCCAATTTTCTGCCTTTTTGTCAAGAAGGTATCTAATGTAGTTTGCTTTTTCCTTTCGCATTCCCTTAGAAGTTGTTGATAAGTGGATAAAGCATCTATAACACCCCGTATTGCTTTTGAACTCCTGTCAAAATTTGGATCATTTTCAACAAATTGGTCCATAATTTCAGTTATAGTGGTCAAACTCCTTTTTACAAACGCCATCGAAAGTTCTTTTTGCTCTTCTTCGAAATCACTCCTACTACTATCAATATTTTTGTTTTGTTCTGGCTCAGTTAATTCCTTGAGCTCATCATTAGAAAGACTAGCTGCTGTTTCTTGAATTATTTCTTCGACGTCTTCCACGTTTACCTCATCTAAACCGGTTTGTTTTGCTAATTCTACTATTTCTTCCACTCTTTCATCCATATAGACAGAGTGTCCAATGTCTTCGCTCTTACTTAAATCTGGCCAAATCTTCTTCCATACTCCTCTCAAAGAGCTTTCTGTTATCTCATTCCAAGAAAGGTTTATGTTTTCTACAGCATTCATGATATTGTAGTTTTTCCAAAATTCTCTTATTGATTGCTTCTCTCCTCCGTCTGTTTTTTCAAACATCTGCTTAAATGTTCGCCGCAAGTAATAAGTCTTAAAATTGGATATAACGCCTTGGTCCATTGGTTGGATTAAGGCAGTTGTGTTAGGCGGAAGAAAACCACTTCGACTGGAATGCATGTTGGTAAGTCTGATAAATTTGTTGGGTGGCTTGGAGCATTATCAATTAATAGTAGTGCTCTTTGTTCAAGTTTTTTAATTTCGCAATAACGTTTAACAGACGGGCAGAAATGTGCAGTGAACCAATCCTGGAAAATTTTCATAGTTATCCATGATTTTTTATTAGACTCCCAAATTACAGGTAAAGTTGATTTATATATGCCTTTCATCGCTCTTGGGTTTCTGGAGTGGTAAACTAGTAGTGGTTTTAATTTGAAATCTGCGTTTGCGTTACCACCCAGTAGAAGTGTTAAGCGATCTTTTGCAGCTTTAAATCCTGATGCTCGTTTCTCTTCACGGGATAGAAATGTTCGTTTTGACATTCTTTTCCAAAATGTTATGTCTTTTCCATTAATGTTTCATCAACATTAAAAACCAATTCTGGAGGATAGTTTCCTTGTTTAATTATTGTTTTTAATGTCGCTGGGAATTCAGCCGCCGCTTTCGTACCACCACTTGCTGCTTCTCCTGTAATCTTTATGTTGTGAAGATTATTTCGATGTTTAAATCTATTAAACCATCCTCGACTAGCAACGAAAGTTTCACTTGTGTCACTTGCCACAGCCTGAATGTAATTAAAAATTCTTCTAGCTTTTTCCATTATGATAGGTTGGCTTAATGGCATATTGCGTTCAATTTTGTCGTCAATTCATATAGACAGTCGTTTTTCCATTTCCTCTATAATGTTATTTCTAGAACGGGTAATTCTAGTTGCAGAGCTTGACGTTGTTGCAGTTGTCGATGACAGTATTTTTTTTTTTTTTTTATTCTTAAGAATTGTCCTTATTGTTGAAGTTGCCAAATTCAATATAGCACTAATTTGAGATTGACGTTCACCAGAATCTAATCTTCTAATCACTTGCATTTTAGTTTCCAGTGAAATGCTTTTTCTGGTTGCTTTCTTTTCTTGTTTTTTATTATCACCCATGATAAAAACTAAAGATCATAATATTTGTCACTGTATTAATCGTTATAGTATTATATAAATTTATAAAAAAGGCGTCCGTATAAAAATAAAAATGCGTCCGTACATCACCGCACTAAACAAGAAACACAACTACACTGTTTCGGATATGTTATTTGGAAACCTAGCGCTGCGCGTGCACAATTTCGGGGAATCCCCGTACTGCTGCGAGCAATTTCGTGGAATCCCCCCGGGTTGAAATAAAAGAACGCTAAACCGAAACAGCGCAAAATGAAACAGCGTTAAGCGGGGTCTTACTGTATATATATAATTTAACTTTCATTATTTAAATATTCACGCTCTTCTTCAATGGCCTGTTTGGCTTATTCTGGTGTGAGTTTTGTATAGTATATCAAGTAATTGGTTAAATATATCTTTCACCCGATTTTAATGGCCCAATTAAATTCTTTTCATCCTTATTCTTTAAAATGTTTAATCATTTGCAATCAAAGTATATATGGAGCTTTTTTTTTTTTTTTTTTATAAGAATTTATTAAAAATAAAAGTATTTCATTTTGACATCTACCAGAAATTATTTGTGCTTTTTTCCATACGAATGTATAAAATATAACCAAATATTCAGTTTTTCAGGGACACATTTGGTATATATGGACATTCGTCGGAGTATGTCAACATTCTACAAATTTAGTATTATAAGGTATTACAGGGTATTTACATCATAATATATTTACCGCGTAATTAAGGTAATCACACCTTAAATATATTATAGTGAAAAAAATGTGTTTTGTAATGTTATAATATACTAAGATTTTCTTTAGCGAATCTAAATAGACAGAAAGGAAAAAATATTTTAAATAAAAAATAATTGATGCGTATAAGCTGTTGAAAAATATGTTTCATAAGTAAAATTAATCTACAAATAAATGTATTCAAGTATTAATAACTAAAAGTGAAAACTATTTTTTTTTTTTTTTTTTTTTTTAGCTGTTATAAACAATGCGAAATATTGTATCTAATAGAAATGCAATAAGTAAAAACGATTTTTAAATAAATATTGAGTTTTATTTCTTTACTTGCATTTAAAAAATAAACTTATACGAAAAAAAAAAAGTATAATTCCAATTAACGAAATAATAGCTAAATTTTTTGTGTCTCCTAATATTTTCATAAAGATTTATTTGTAATTTTTTAAATGTACGACTATTTTACATTTATTAAAGATATTTCTTTTCTATAAATAATAATAAGAGTAATAATAATAATAATAATAAACGTTATGAAAAAATAAAACTAAATTCTCCTATTTTATAAAAAGGCCCACCAGCGGCCGAGCGGTTCTGCGCTCAAAGCTGGTAGATGGGAGGTGCCGGGTTCGATCCCAGGTCGCGCTCATCGACCTAGCCGTTCGGAGTTTTCCGTGGTTTCCTCCGAAACTCGCGTAAATACGGGCTAGGACCCCTTAGAAAAGACCCCCACGGAGGGCATTCCCCCTATAGGCCTAGGACACATAAGGAGTCAATCGGCCTTAATCCTCCAACCAACCTATTTTATAAAAATGGTAATATTTTACTGTTCTTTTAAAAAAATATTATATATAGTAAAATAATACAATGCTGTCATAAATAATTTACTTTTATTAGCAGTTCGCTTCCTATAACATCGTGACATGAGTACCAAGCTATCTCTTTGAATAAAGTATATAATTTTGTATCTGTCTAATTTAATGTCTTAAGAGAAGTGACGAAAATATAGATTCAATGCATTATCTTTTATCCAAAGAAAAGCACCAGATTATTAATTACTCTGCCTACTATGAATCACTAGATATTTAAGTTTTGTTCTGAAAATTGGATTAAGTTTAAGTTATTCATATTTGTATACAATAATTTCTTTAATAAAGTAAGCGAATTGCATATTTAATGAAATGCAGAAGATTATAGAGAAAGTTTTTGAATAAAATTTGACCTACAAATAAGGAAAAACAATTAAATAAATATAATGTAAATTTGTAGAATAATTATATGATATCAATTTACGTATACATATAGAATATCAAATGGACAAGGAATATAAATGGTCTTTTATTACGGTGCAGCAATGCAGTAATTTATTTATTTATTATTATTGATAGTAACATGTTAAAATGAAACAATAACACAGTTAAACTATTGTTGTTTGTGAATCAGAAAAATATGTATTAGTTATTTTGTTTCAGTTTAAAACTGAGTAGGGAAAAAAAAAAAAAAAGATTTTTATATTGTTTACTGACAAATATTTTCATAACATTTAAAATGTAAATAAATGTGGTTTTAATTTTCGACAGAAAGAACATTTATTTATGTATTTATTTTTCAGTTGTTCAATTAAAAAAAAAAAATAAAAAGGACTACTGAAAATTTTTAGTAAAACGATATTAAAAATACTGAAGAAGAAATAGCACAAAAATATCAGGCTATATAAAAAATGTAGAAATTGAAAAGTAGGTAACAGCAATTCAAGAACAATTCAGATATCACGATTCTTACATGAGGTAAAAAAAGTAATGAGATTAAATACAGAAAATTAAGCATCAGTTAAGTAATTGTAAAAAGAAAAAAAAATCAATCAAATTACTTGGAATGTAATAAGTGTAATTTTAAATAAAATTTTTCTTAAATTAATTAAAACATAATGAGAAAACATAGTACTTTATTACATAAAATTTTGACATGTAAGACGCGTATTTGAAGAAAACTTATTGAACAAATTTTTAAAGCTGAAAAAAAAAGATACATGTATATTGCTAACTTATATGATGATAGTAGTAGTTAGGTATAAATTATTTTGTTGTGCTGTGTCTGCAAATATAAAGCGCGATTTATTTGTTTTGTAATTTTATTATAATTGAAATAAATTGTATATAACGTAAGAACTTCATTGTTATGGTCTATGCTTCAGTGCATCTCAATTTCTTCCTCATTCATTTATAGTAAGTTTCATGTATATGATTATTGTGTCAGAGTTTGTTAATTTAAATTTGAATTTTGATTATTTATAGCCATTATTTAAAGGAATTAGCATACTTAAGCATTACAGCCCGTTTGTTTATATTAGTGAGTAACTGTTGACATAAATTAAATTGTAATACTGAATATAACAAAAATATTCTAATGTGTTAAGCATATTATATGGATATAAAAGATAGTTTTGATGTAGACATACAATTTTTTAAATGATCTTATGTGTTTCATTTATTCAAAATTTAAAGTAACAGCTTTTTTAAAAAAAAAAAAAAAAAAAAAAAAAAAAAGAAAGAAAGAAAGAAATGCTGTGATATTTTAACATACTTTCACTTTGAAAAGTTAAATTCAAGAGAAAGTAAATTTCCTCACAGTACGTAAATAAGTTATGTAATACAGTATCCTTTTAGAGAGAATATTTTTATCGTTTGAGTTAGTTAATTTTGCTAAAAATTAAATATTTTAATTCGCTTTAGCAATGGTAATCTATTTTATTCACGTTACTATTAGTCAGTTATAATATATTTGTCCATATAATTAAAATATCGATTAGTTGATAGTATTAATTTTTATCTACGTTTTTCCATAATTTATACATACTTCCATAAATATTCTTCCAATAATAATAATAATAATAATAAAATAGAAACTCAAACTATGCAATTTCTAAGCTAATGGAAGAAATCAATAAATATGCTAATTCAATTGCTATTTTTACTACTACATTCTATTAATTATTCTTTCTTTCTTTGTCTGAATGATTTCAAACAGGATTTATATAACATACAATTAATGAAAAATAAATAGAAAGATAAATCATATTTACGCAGACCCTGCATTTAGAGAACAGCATACTTTCTTTTTTTTAATTTATATTTGAGAAAAGTGTTGAAAAAAAACACGATTTTAAACTGACTTTTGCAGACTGACCGGAAATAAAAAATATCTCAAAGTATGTAACAAAGTGGAATAATTAAAGTGCATACCAAAAACTTTTTAAGCATTTCAAATGAAGTTAAGATAATATTTTTCTTCTTAGTCTTTTAACTTCTTACTTAAAAATATAAATAATATAATTTTTTATATTGAATTGGTTATATGTTGGAGATCCTTATTTTATGCATATTTTGGAATAAGCACAGGAGTAATTAATAATTAATTAATTCATATATTGTAAAAAAATAAAATAAAAATAAATAAATAAATAAATAAATAAATAAATAATATATATTTGTTTTTTAAATCAAATTTGTCATATCTCAAATTTTTCACAAATAATTGATTCGAATGTTTCATAAATTTAGTATCTATATATAAAAAAGCGATCTCCCAATTCGTTCAATCGAAATGTTTTTGATCATTGTATTATGCCTGCATAAACTTATACTTCAGAAACTTGAACACTAACGTGTAAAACAATACAAAAACTTCAAACTACCCAGAGAAGCATGGAGAAATGCATGCAAGGTTTCACCCGAAGAGACAGAAAGCGAAACTCACAGATTTGAGAGCAAACAAAATTTACTCATTTTATTTGTAAAGAATTTAAAATAGATCTGGTGTGGGCTCATTGTCAGAAGAAACGATGATGGATGGACCACCAAGGCCAAATTACCAAGAGATACAGAGAGATAAGAAAAGACTGAAGAAAAGACCACAGTGTCGTTGGAGAGATGAGATTGTCAAATATAGAGGAGGAGAATGGAGAAGAATTGCGCAAAACAGGGCAGATTGGAATCACTCAGGAGAAGCCTTCATCATGCACTGGATTGATAAAGATTGAAGTTGATGATAGATATATATCTGTGTGTGTGTGAACACGATAGCGTTTAAATGCTTTGTTCGGAGGAACTGAAAGTTAGTACATATATTTTATGCTACCATAGCACGAACCCTATTGATTTTGTGAATCTAGCGCTTATAATTTTTTTACTAGGACACAAATAAAAATTCTGCATCATTGTGGCCTATGGACTCAAATTATTTAAAGTTCGATAGTGTCTTTACCATACTAACACCCAACCAGCTCCAAATTTAAAACTTCGTAAAGTTCAAACTGTAATTTTTCGAGATAAGGCATGTGGAGGTCCCCTTCCAAACGGTGCAGCTTTTATCATGCCAACACCCAACAATTCCAAATTTAAGTTTTCGCAAAATTCGGACCGTAGCTTTTCGAGATATATCACCATGAGATCACATGTCTCGAAATGTCACTTAAAAAGTTTTAAGGATAAAAAACACATCGAGATATGTATCTTAGTTGGGTATTAGTATGACAAGGGCAACATTGTTATTGATGTAAAATTCATATAGGCAAGAATCAGTGTAAGCTTAAATAGATTCAGCGATACAGATATAAAATCCATAAGTTTAAATCGATTTAGTGATACAGGAGCAAAATCGATATCATCAAGAATCGGCGTAAGCTTAAATTGATATAGCGATATAGGTATTAATTGATATTCCTCAATGAAACGATATATCGTCCAGTTCCAATAGCTGTACAGAGAAAAGTGAAAAAGAACTGAAACGGAAATTTTCTGATTCAAGTACAATTTAGAGAAGACTTAACTAAAGTATTTAAATCTATTTTTGATAAAAAATAAAAATAAAAATAAAAATAAAAATAAAAAATAAAATAAAATAAAATAAAATAAAATAAAATAAAATAAAATAAAAGCGTTAGTTAATGAAAAGCATTAGAAACGGAATATATTAAAAACATAGATTTTAAATTTGAATTCCCTTTTACGTATGTGTTATAATTCATTCACAGTTAAAATAGCTATGTTTTATATGAGATGTAAATTATATTTTAATAATTTCAGGTCAAACTTAGTAGTAAATTTTTTTTAAATACTTTTTATTAAAGATTAAGAACACTTTCAATAAAATATTAAATAGTTATGATCGAAAATTAATGTTTTTTTAGAGAAAAATTCATATCGTTAGTCAATTCAGCAACTATTGTTATAGAGCATTTTATATAAAAGAAAAAGCAAACAAACAAAGAAAGCAAATATCCTTAAAAATACAGTTAACGTGTAAAAATATATCTCAACTATATAATACAAAATTTCACACAATCTCGAGAAATACAGAAATTTCTTTTTCAGCCTTAAAGCTTATAAATTGAGGATAAAACAATTCAGTAAAACTCATACGTGACTTTTATAAAAAGAAAAAATGACATGGTCAGATAAAGATTACTTATGTCAGGTTAAAGATTTATTAAATAATAAACTGAAAAATAAAACTTGATTTTATAATAATCATAATAATCATAATATTGATAATAATAATATATGTTATTCATTTGTTTTATTCAAAAAGAGCATTAAATAACAATTAATTTTTTTTTTTTAAATAAAAATTTTATAATTCTTGATAAAAAATAAAATTGCTTTTTGCGACACTAGAATTCATCTATTAACAGGCTAGTATAAGATAATTTATATTATTTATTTACAAATTAAATATGAATAAGCTCAATCTGAATACAAGGATCGTGCCAATAATTTTATTTTTCCATTTAGTAGATAATTATGGCAGCAGAAGACTGCTACCTACTACAAATTTAAAAGCAAATAAACTTAGGAATTTGAAAAATATGTTTATTTCACATTTTAATTATACGAGATTCGTTTTACATATATTTTGTAAAAAAGAATATCACTTTTGTTAAAAAAGAATGTTATAATAATAACAATATAAATAAGTTTAGTAGATTTTTTTAGGTATTTTATAATTAGTGTATTATTTCTTAATTTGTTGGTTGACGAATGAAACTAGGTATCGAGAAATTATTGAAAAAGTTTTTTTCAGTGTATATTACCTGTTTTTTATCTTACATAACCAACTGAATATTTCTTATATTTATGAAATTTTTTAAACAGAATTTTCAAACTTCACTTATGTTACTTAAAAATCTTAAAACAAAATGACTTTTAGATAAAAAAAATGTAGGTCAGTAATTCAGTGTTTAAAAGGATTATACAGTTTCTTCTATTACTTCTTCAAAAAAGAAAAATTAACAGAATATCAAGTTATTCACCTTTGAAAACGTAATAAAAAATTTTTACTGTACATTGCATATAATGTTATTTAAAAAACTTTCTTTCCCGTTTAACATAAGACACTGATAAAAAACATTTACATGTATCTAGTCACTTTCATATATTTTTTTAAGAAGTCTATAATAATAATAATAATTTTTTAATCGATATGAAGTTACTGATTTCAACGAGTGCAGGTTTAGGCCACTGAACGAAGAATTTGTGCGATTCTATATTGGCCAGATAGCATCTTATAAAACTATCAAATTAAAAAACAAAAACAAAATTAAAATGCATTTTACAACCCGTGATATTTTAAGGACTATTTAAAAAAAAGAACTTTTACTGAAATTTGTTTACAGATTAGCAGCAGAAGAGCAAAAGCATATCTTTATATATATATATATATATTTCAAAAATTACCTAAATTCCTTAACAAATATATGTATAATGTCCAAAAAAACTTGTAAAAATAGAGTAAAACAAAATAAATAAATAAATCATATTATATAAAAACTTAAACAAATCATATTCCTCCGTTGTACTCCAAATACAATATACAAAAGAAAATTTTGAGAGAGGGTATATAGTGAATAATCAATCAGTACATATATAAGATATGGTATGATACACAGAGGTATATGATGAGATGGGAAAAATCTGGAACGAGATGAATGTCGTGGACAGAAAGAACGAAACAGTGACTAGAAACAATGTAAAATGTAAGAAGAGGGAAGCAGCGAATGTATAAAACTAATTAAAATAATATATAATAAAATATAAACACTAAAAGTAAACACTAAAAGGTTAAAAAAATAATTAATGACAGGAATGAGTAGGAAAAAAAAAAGAAGAAGAATAGTGGTATTGTTTGAAGTGAAATTGATTTTCGTTGAACAAGGGTCAAAATCCCATTAACAATATGAACAGAATTCAGATATATGGCTACAATTTCAACAAAAATTTCACCACAAAACTGTTTTACATAACAGTTTAATACATAAGAATTCAGTCTCTTCAGTCATGTTACCTAAGAAAACACTTTAAATCATGAAAAAGACTGCACAAAAGCGCCCCCTATAAACAGATATATATCGAAATTGAACGAACGGGTTGGGGACAAAATCTCGCGGGACAAAATCTTGTGTGGACAAAATATCGCCTACATAAATGAATGGAATACAAAAAGGACTTGGTAATTGTTAGTAAGGTTGTATAAAATTTCATGACAACACACACCACGGTCAGAGCACTCACATCCAGGCAAATCCACCTCCAAAATTGTTATAAATTTTGCTTAAAAGAGCTTAAAGACTATGTTAATTAACTTTTGTCAAGATTAGTCATAAAGAATTCAATCGTACTTATCTATTTTAAAATTTTTAATTGAGATTTCTGAACAGTGTTCAGCTTTGATGTCAGCAGTGATGTGAAATATTTTAAAAAAGTAATTGAATGGGGAAAAGAAAATGATAAAATAACTTAAAATTAAATATATATAGAATATTATAATTCCATTCTATAATGTATTTACGTATTTACTGATTTTAATTTATTAATTTAGATATCTAGGGCCTCGCGGCCTTCACCAGAGATCCCACGTGACACAAATACAAATTTTCAAATAGATTATACGATTTTTTTCTTGCGATATTTTGTCCGGCGATATTTTGTCCCGCGATATTATGTCCGGATCCCATATCGGGGATTGAACAAACACAGTTTTTAAAATAATTATCTCACATTTTACAGTTGTTAAATTTACACACAATAGAAACAATATATATATTATTCCCGTAATGGGGAATACCGAAGAATAGCTACGGAATATGTAGACTGAATATGAACCCAAACTGCATCAACATACTTTTCTACAATAGCCATCTCCTATAACAAGTATGTTGCCCCTACAAACAATAGAAGCTAAAATAAAATTTTCCCGTACATGAAGAAAATTGCAACATAGTGACACCTGCTAAGCTGCAATTTAGTAGCTTTGTCCGAATTATACCCAAAATGAATTCTCCGGGATTTTCCTCATGGTTAATTTTTATTAGAAATTCGGCACATTTATGCTCTGTAGAAAATAAAATGTAGCCTTCTCGTTAAGGAAAAAAATTGTAGAGTATCAATATCATCTATCAGTCGATATTTATCAACACTGAGAAAAAAAAAATCTGTAACTGACATCTAAAATCTAAATTGTGGCTCTAGAAAAAATAGTGCCACGTCATCCTTATAAATTCTAGTCCCCTTGAAAAGCGATTTCTAGAAGCCCCTATAAGAATTCTAGAACGTTTGTCTATATTCTCGAGGGCAAAGTTATTTAAAAATCTCTGCAAATGAAGGAGACTATAAGAGACGGGTTTCAGCAACTATAATCTTGGTGTATGACCCAATTCTAGAAAATCAAGCGAGAATTTCTCGCAATACAAAAGATTCAGAATATTCGGAATATTCAGAATATTGTTTCACCATCTAGAAATGTGTAAACAAGAAATTCTTGACCATTTCGTCTATTCAGTTAATTGGCGTGCCTTATGCACATAGTTCGGAAATCTATATTTCTAGTTAAGGGATCTAGGAAATGGCCACTTATTCATTCTAGAGGAAGGCGGTATATATATATATATGTTTTCTTAGTGAAAAAATAAATCGGTACAATGTTTCATAATAACCGTTTACCATATCAAATTTAATTCACTTACATACAATTAAAGCTGAGAAGCTGAGCTTTTCGTATATTGAAGAAGTTGCAGAATAATTGCGTTACTTGTCCGCCATTATCTATCCAAATTTAATTAGCAGTTTTTAACATTAATTAGTTTACTTATCGAATTTGGTATAAATATACTGTAAGTGGAGAAACTGCCACATAGCAGCATCACCTGCAACGAAATATTTGCTAAAATCTGGATGATGAGAGTGAAGAACAAGGAGAATTATTTTATAAAGACATTTAAGAAAACGAAAACATGTATCAGGGATGTTGGAGTGTTAACATGCTGCTAGCAGATTATTGTTAAATGACTGAATAGAGTATCCCCCTCTCCGCAAAGCTTTCAAGACGTGCTCAGAATGAAACGCTCTAAAAGGAGTTTCTCTGATTTAATAGTTAATGTGTAAATAATAGCCTATTTGAAAGTATTTTATACATAAATTGTTTCGCTTGTATTATAGTATCTGGATGAATTCTTCCGAGCTTCATCCTTACTTTGCATAAAATCCTTACGAGCTAGGATGAAAAGACAAGCATTTATGAATTCATCATATCAAAATACTTCAGAGACACCAAACGCAGTTAAAAAAAAAAAAAAAAAATGAAAAGTACGATTTCGCTGATCTTTGGTATCAGCAGACGATTTGGAAACGATTATAAACGAAAATTAAGGGGACGCACAGAGCATTTAAAATTTCTGTCAAATTGTTATACAAATAGTCCCCTTTGTCAACATATGCGTTCAATTACATAAAATATGCTAAAGTGACTTTGTACAGAATCTGTAAAACGTATTTCCAATAATAAAAAAAAAAAAATAATAACGATACATTTTACAAAAAGAGGGATGAATATATATTCAGTGTGATATATTATATTTAAAATGTATCATAATTGTATTTGAAAACAATTATAAAAGAAGATTAAGCTGACTTTCAGACACATTTCAAGATTTCTGTCAAAGAGTTATAAAAAATAATAAGCTTTGTCAACATATGCATTCAATTACATAAAATATATTAAAGTGAGACTTTATACAGAGTCTGTAAAACGTATTTCAAAAAAAAAAAAAAAAAAAAAAAAAAAAAAGAATAACGATATATTTTACAAAAGGAGGGATGGATTGGATATATATTCAGTGTGATATATTAGATTTAAAATGCAATATGCTTTGAAAAATGTTATGAATCTAGACATAAATATAGAGAAGCAAATTTTAATTTTAAATAATCTTAAATATTTATTTATCTGATTTTAGTGTACTATATGATTTTTTTTTTCGAAATTTTGAAAAAATATACATCGGCAGAATTCCTTTAATCAATGATTTTCACCACGTAAAAAGAAAAAAGGTAAAAAGAGGATAAAAAGAAGTGTAATTTATCAATGCATTTTCCTAGAATAAGCAATTTAAATTATCTACACAACATCCACAACAATAGTAGTAATAATAATAATGACAAAGCAATAAAAAATATGCATTAATTTTAATTTTTTGAAGCATTATATGTTTTATTATCACTGTCACGTTTTGAAAAATAAAATATTTCAAACCAAGCATCATTATGTATTTTCAAAGGTATCAACTAATTAAAAATTCGAAAAGACAATCTCTTTGTTTTTAAATGAAAAATATTAACTCTTTAGAAAATCTAAAGCTTTGAACTAATACTACATGCTCAGTTTTGAAACTACTTGAATAAGCACTCTAAAATATTTTATAAATGCGAGTTACTTTTTTTTAGAATTACTTTAAGTATTAAGAATGTATTTAAAAAGGTTTTCTTTTAGCATTTAAAATAGTTTTTTTTTTCTGAATTAAAGCTTATTTTCTGAGTGCTTAAGCAATTTTCATCGTATAAATTTAAATAAAGAAAGGCATATATTATATAATCTTATTATGAATTAATTTAGAAATTCAAATTTAGAAATTTGCATCTTTCAAGACCTTTTTTTCTCTTTTTTCAAAAGACATTTGCATTTTTAGTGAAGTAAAAATATACAACCCCAAAGCGTTTTCAATTAAATTTAACAAAACAACAACAACAAAAATATATAAGTGAGAAAAAACAGCCTTACAAATTTACAATGAAAATATTATTTTATATGAAAGAAAATATTGTTAAAAATTTGAGCTTCTTATTTATAATTATTTTTAAATTGATGATATAATAATGTATTAATGTATTGCTGGTATTACATTTTAATTTTTATAATATATACTTACGAAAAATACATAAATGTAGCTAACTTATTGAAAGATGTCCTTCCACACAGTAATGCTTTCTTGATAGTTTAGTAAAACATTTTTTTAGATATTGTGGAAAATTACATTTTGCGAATAACTGAAAAGGACACATAGAGACGGAGATATAATAGTTCGATTTAAGTACACTGTTATTAATTATTAATAAATTTGAAAATTTATTTCATAGTTTTCTATATAGAATTTGCGGTGAACTATATAAAATTTTAGCGGATAACTATTGAAATTCTATATTTAATAAATATGACTATTAACAATAACTTTAAAACGATAAATATTACAAAATAAAACAAAATTAAATTAAATTACACTTTAAGGAACCATCAAAATTTGAATCATTTAAAATTTTGTAATTTATTTTCCTCTTTCACGTGCTACGTTCAAATGTCAACAATAAAAGAAGAAATATATAGCTTTTAAATTAAACTTCAACTTACATAAAAATAAATCGTTCAAATATAATGGTATATAAAAACACTAGATCACTGAATAGTAATATTTTAAAAGTATATTTTAAGTAAATTATCAATTGTCCACAGACGACGATGCAAACCGTAAGAAATATTTTTGATTTATCTTTAATTAAGAAAAAAAAAACAAAAAAAAAAACACACAACTAAGAAACTATTCAGAATAATAATAATAATAATAATTAAAAGTACGAGAAACAGCAGAAAGACATATTGAAGTTAATACTTTTGATCTAATTTGTAAAATTATCTCAGAGTCAGACGACGATGTAAAGTCACAAACTAGACTGTTTTTTACTTTGTTGTTTTGAAAATAGATCTGTGTCCATTCTATGACTGTTAATCTCAGAAGTGTAAGTTCGTGTGAAAGGAAATGTTTGTGCGGTGAAATAATGAAGTATTTTTAAGTTATAGATAAGATTCAGGACAATCAAAGTAACAGCTAACTAAATTATTTACATTTAATATTTTATTGAATTGAATTGAAACTCTACAAAATATGTTTTAATCTAAAAGGATGGACAATAAACCAAATCCTTTCATAAAAATAATGACTTCCCCTTCTGTGCACGGTTTGTTAGAGCTCAATACCAGATTTTCCGAGAATTTTCAAGTAAGATTTTCCGCTCCGCGATGCATACCCGTGCCAGTTGTCTGGTGTTCTCCAGACGACACAATCGTCTCAAAAACAAACAGTAGACGTTCAATAAGTTGTAAGTTATAGGAGCAGATTGACCACTCTATTCTGTTGATATCTTCACTTTCTAGAAGCTTCTTAACAGCACAGGACTTGCATGGTTTTGGATTCATACAAATAGAGTATGTTGGTTCATACAAATAGAGTATGAACCAACAGCATCTTGGAAGAGATGTATATATGAAAGGATAATTTCATCACAGTAACGATCTATATAAGTGAACCACAATCGAATATGTGGAACTGCGTTCGTCTTTTTCTTTCTTTCTTCCCCAGACGAACGACAAGATCTTCCCAGCGGGCTCTTTTCAAATGTTAAAAGGATGAACAGTTGTTTGTTCTTATTATTCTCTATATCATATGGTACTGATTTTTTTTTTTTTCAGACTGAAACGACTTTACAGGCAAAGAGGACGCAACTTATTAATTGAGGTGTCCAAACTTTGTGATTGTTACACCATTATAAATGGTGATGTTTATGGACAGCTGCAAACGGTATGCAAAACTCAGGACGGGGGGGAAATAAGCCACCTTCATGAAGACGTCTGAACCTACAGGATATGGTCGGGACAATGGTCGGGACATCTTCTGTACATGTGTCGCTTAGTTGCTATATGCATCTGTCAAACAGTGTTGTTCGCTATCTGGTATGGGTCTTTTGCAGCTTGTATAACAATATGCTTATTATGATTTGACGTCATTTTCCTTTGACAAGTATCATAAATCTTTCTTATAGCTGTACTTGTCCTTTGGAAAATTTTACTTATGAAAAAATACTTTTTTTAATTTCAATATTTTTAGCATCATTTCTCATTGTACAATGAAACGTCAAGCTTGCTTATAATTTTTTGTGAGTAAAGGCAACAGGATTTCTTATAGCCAAATTGGGCTTGCGATCACTTTCATTTGCAGTGAATTTTTGGAAAGGTGCCATGCATTCTTCTTTTAAAGTTCTTTTCACTGCGTGCCTTAACGTCACTTCTCACCTTAAGTTCTTGATATATTCATACGCACCATCATTTGATTTAGCTTGATTTTCTTTTTACTGATATTAAAATACCGTTTCCTGGAATTTCATGCGTGTATGAAGAAAAAAGATTTTATTGATTACACTACTTAATTAAGCACACTAGTGAAATGAACCTAGTGACATATCTGCATTTATAAAACTTATTACAAATGTGTTATGCTACTTTCTTATTTTTTTACCTCCATTACCCAACTACCATAGGTAATGGAATTATTGTAATTCCAAAAATTCGATATCGAGTTTTCACCTAATTTGCATGTTTTAAGGTCTCCTGAGTCCAAAAAAGTAGTTTTTGGCAGTTGGTCAGTGTGTGTGTGTGTGTGTGTGTGTGCATGTGTGTATGTATGTGGGGAAACGTCTGGCTATCATATCTCCGAAACAATTAAAGATAGAACTACGAAACTTCAGAATTGAGACAGATCTGGTGTAGAAATTTTAGTGAAACTTGAAAAACTGGAAGTGGGACATCGGAAACCGGAAGTGGGAGCATGAAACCGTATCTCAAAAACGGTTCTAAGGGATTTTACATAGCAGGATATTTTACTGTTCATGTTTTACTGCCAAAAACATTTAATGTGGGAGTTATTGAAAGCAAACGTCGTACAGTGAATCAGTCAAACTTTCTTGCGAAGGCTTTGAGACTTTACTGAACTCACCAACATTTTTTGAAAAAAATTTCACTGTATAATTTTTATTATTTAGAGTGTTTTGGTAAGAAAATGGCAAACTGGAAGCTGGAATATGTAAAAAATAAGAGAAACAGAAACTGACTGTTTCTATTGATTTTCTTTTGTTTTCTGGGCACAAATCCCCTCAAATTTCCTCCTTACTACAACTGTTAGTGTTTATAACTTTCTACCTCTGTAGCTCCCCAGGTCAGAAGACATTTAACGGTTAAAATATTCATCGTTCCTCTCTCGAAATCAAGCTAGTGAGTATAACATTAACAAACAATGAAAAAAATGACGGAGGGGGTGTATCTAGATAACGGTGCGTGATTGGGGAAATTGGTGATCATATTCGGATTCAGGCGGTCATTTTACATAAGAATCTGCAAGAATGGTATCAGATCTCGATTTTTTTTTTTTTTTTCAGAGCAGCGTTATTATTATTACTTTTCTTGAATATCAAAAGAAAGTTTATTAAAAATTTTGAAATGCTATCATGCACAAGTGACTATCGCGACGCAATAGCGAAGAAAATATGTAGAATGAGCTCACTGATAAAAGAAAAATCATAAAAACTCAGGGAAAAACATGGCAAGTAAACACAAAACAAATATAGCATCACCAGCTCTAATTATGTTGACAAAAATGTAGATGATTTAATTCAAACGCTACAAATTCCTATTAAATATATATATATATATATATTACATATATATATACCGTTAAAATTGTACACATAAGTAATTGTAATTTTAGATATACTTCAAGAAAAATCGGCACCTGCAGAAAATAAGAAGACATCTAAGACTTCAGGCACTGAAAAATCCTCGATCAATTAAAAAAAAAAAAAAAAAAAATCTCGATATCGCAAGTTATATATGTATAAAAAAAAGTTTAACAAACTAAATGAATATAAAATATAAGTTAGACTTATGCCAACTTTTAGTATTTAGTCGAGCATAAAGTGAACGTACCTCACATTCACGATTCTTTACAAAATACCTACAAGCTTATCCAGAAATTTAATCATCTGCTTCAGTTCTAATTCTTACACTAATCACGTATTATCCTCAATTAGATAATTCAACATTTATCCGTATTAAAGAATCAAAACTCAGTATTTGTAAAAATAACAACAAATTAAAAAGTCATAACATTAGATTCACAGTATATTATTTGGTGACTTAAAACAGAACCTGGATGCATGGAACCAAAAAAAAAAGTTATTATATTAAAAATATTTCATTAGTAGTAGAACTCAGTCCTCACAGTTCCACAAACGGAAATTCCGGAGATATTACACAAAAGACTTTTTAAACCTTCTAAATATAAAAAATAGTACCCAACTTGACAACATTTACAAAATCTTATATATAAAAAAAAAAATTGCCTAAAATTTTTTGAAAACAAGAAAAAGCCTTCAATGGAGATAGATCCTAATAACAATGTAAATAAACTAACTTTTAATAATTGTGTAGATCGTACACATTCACCATCTCCAGCTCTAATGTGTTAATTTAATAAATCCTTCAACAGAACTCAAAATTATGAAAGATATTATAACAAAACTTTTGACTGTTTCCATATATTTAACATTGAAACCTCCATACCAATATTTCAGCACTAAAAATATTTAAAAAATAAAAGAACTAAAAAAAGTATATATTTTTAGTTTCAATAGTGATAAAGTGACTGATTCAGACAATTTGATCACTACATAATACGTATTTAATTTAATTTCTAATGAATTGTTATAATAAACATGCGTAATAATTCATTAGCGCCAATTGATTACACATGTGTTTTTTTAAAATAATAGTAGTAATAATAATAATAATAATAAATAATAATAATTAAAAAAACACAGTATCCTGCTAATTCTGATTATCTAGTCCCGACTTTTTCGGAAATACGAGAAAATCTCAAAGAAAAAAATCTCATAATAAAAGTAATCCATCTTCCCTTACATTATAACAAAAACTTAACGAATGTACTACAACAAGGATACATAGACGGTAAATATATAAAAACAGTACTACTAATAACAATAAGTAATATGAAACAAATCAAACAAAATAGGAACAGCACAGCCTTAATTTCTACAGCTTTCCAAATTGCGTTCGACAATTTAACGCGAAAAAAATTATTTAAAAACTACAAGACTCGCACGCATAGCGGAAATGGATAAACACAATAAGGTTATTTCAGAGAAATCGGAAGGCTCAGTAGGACTGAACGAATCTAGATATATTTGATAAATTTTTCGATGTTATCCACAAGGTTTTTGTCTATGACCGCTTCTCAGATTGGCACTCAAGAAGAACGTATACTAATTCATACACAGGTTATCTCAGGCTTATAGTTTGATGCGTTCAAACAGAATCTTAGAAAGCAATGTTAATAACACATTAAATTCTCTTTATTTATTTATAAGCCGAAAGGGAGAGACTACTCGGGAAACTACATCCGGAGAGCATTAAAACTTATTCCATGTTGTTCACAAGCATGTAGGGAATAATGAATTATATGATTATTTTTCATAAAGTTTAAAATTATTATTATTTCTGTTTTTTCTGTATATGATTATAAAATTAGTGGAAATCTGTTAATGTATATTATGTTTTGATAAAAAAATAAAATACAAGTAAGTTTATTAAGGATAAATAAACATATAGGTATAATTACAATTAATAATATTATTATTGTTAGCAATTTATGGGAAAAACTTCTATAACTGTAGAGTTTAAGATCATTTAAACCATGTGATGGATTAACAGTTAATATTAGAATTATTGGTACTTTATAAGAAAAAAAATCTGAACATTATTTCTAAATAAATACATGAAATGCTAAAAATAACATCTTTATGTTTTTTTATTTATTTATTTATTTTTTAATTATATTTTCTAGCTCATTTTGTTGAAATATATTACATTTATATATACATTTTAATAATTTCTATTAAATTTCATATCATATACAAAATCTCATTTATGCTGTACGAAAAATACACAGAATATGAAACTTTTTTCTATATTCCTTACGAAAAACATTATTTTTTCTCACTGAATGTAAACGAGAATATAACCTGAAAATTTCAAAATATATTCTTGTTTACAAATGTGTAATTTAAAATACATACAAACATATAAATTTGTTACTTTTTTTTTGCAATTAATATACGATGATAAACAAGTAAATGCTGATGGAGGATAACAGTGTGTATATATTAAAACAAAAAACAAAAAAATCTTAATGTAATTTTCATAAGAATTATAATTGACATAATTTCTAAAACATTTAATGAAGTATGCATATAAAATTACTTTATTTCAGAATAACTAAGGTAAAATATGTTTCTGCATACATATCCAAGCACCTTATTTCTATATAATTAAGATATGATACAATGAACATTTATGAAATTTTACTCTAATAGATCATTATCAGAAATTACTGTTGTTAATACTGAAAATAACGACAAATTAAAGTAAATGAAAGAAATAACAATTAAGCAAATGTTCATCTTTTAACAATAATTGACGAAATATCTAATATTCTATTGAGGAAAATTTAATTTTGCAAAGATTTTCTTTGCTTTAATGTTTTATATATTTCCTACTTACATAATTAAATTCTTGTGTCTTTAGTAATTATAACCTACGAATAGCTTTGTTAAACATCAAATGATTTGACAGTTACTGTAATTACAACTAAACTTTACAGACTACAAATGCTCAAATACTTCCAATTTGTTTTAACCGAAATGTCATTACTAATCTTATTTGAAGATTAAATTAGTGTTAGAAAGTTCGGAAAAACTACATGATTAGATTATGTGATGTGATATAAGGTATAAAGAAACATATATACTTGTAAGCATTAAAATAGACTAATTGTTTAAAATTTTAAAAGACATATTAATAGGTAATGATATTAAGTAATGTGGATAATTACATGACACTAGAAAGCAAACTAATGTGTTTTGGCCATCACAATACTTTCTTATATATTTTCTTATAGAAATTCATGCAGTATAAATTATTATTAAAATTATTTTCCATAATAAATGCAGACAATTTTCTTCACAGAGAAGTATAATACTAATTTTACAAAGAAAATTAATTTTATGCAATTTAGAAAATATATTAGGAAATGTGCTTACAGTTTCTTTTTAGTACGGCAAGACTAATTCATTCAATTTGGCATTTTGCTTCGTTACCAATTTATAGTGTTCCACTTCAAACACGCCTGCCACAATATCCAATTTTAACATTTAATTTCTTACTCCATCTTAAAATATTTTGTGAAATTCGTAAAAACTTTATACATATATTTTTTCACTTACCATCGGTGAGGGTCGAACTCACAACCTTCGGGTTCGCAGTCGTGTTCTCTGACCACAGAGCCAACGGGTCTTGGCTAAATGTTTCCTTATTATTAAGACTAATGTTTTCAGATATTTGTTTTTCCCTTCCCATCGGTGATGATCGAATTTACAACCTTCGGGTTCATAGTTGTGTACAGAGTCTGTGTGACCACAGAGCCAACGGGCAGGGGCGTAGCGTGAAAATTTGATTGGGGGGGAGACCTGACGTTTGGCGCCCTTTCATATTCCTTATCTGAAAATGCCACCCACACACTTTCAAGAGTGTTGCCATATTAGGGATCGAGGGCACAGGCCCTCTCGTCGGTTAATACGTGCCCCCCCCCTTTTCTTCGGGGCATATTCCTAAAATCTACCAAGAAAAAAAAAGCTGCTTTCCCCCCCTCCTTTTTTGTACAGAAATTATATCTTACTTAGGTGTTGGTGTCGGTGTTTGGGAAAAAAGGCCGATTGGCTGCTCTAGGGTCCTAGGCCTGAGGGGGAGTGCCTTCTGTGGAGGTCTTTCTAAGGGGTCCTAGCACGTATTTACGCAAGTTTCGGAGAAAACCATGGAAATTTCCGAACGGCTAGACCAACAAGCGCGACCTGGGGTCGTACCCAGCACCTCACGTCTACCAGCTTGTCATAAAGATTGCGGATTCAATAATCGAGCCAATTGAAGACCATCATGAAAGTCAGTCTCTGGTGCACGTAAACTGTCGTGGCTGCAATGCCCTCCATGCTCCGTTCAAATAATACCTCTGGGGGATACTGAAGCGGGGGAGCCATCCATTCCGCAGAAGATAAAAGTTGTGATGGCTTGTCTTCGGACCGCCACTGGGGCTTTAATCCCAAACCGTCGCCAATTGCCCAATATGTGCCTATTAATCGACATTAAATCAGTTTCCTCGCACTATTTCAAGTCAAGAAACACCAGTTGAATTCTATAGACTTATAAATTTTTCAAAACCCGTAAGCGATGAAAGTAAAATAAAAAATTTGCTTAAAGGATCACTTAGAATAAAAAATTGTTAGGGAGAAATCGTTGTAGCTAAATCAAACCTCATCTAATTTCGTTTTTATACAATAGTCAAAACGTACAATAAACTGCTTTTTTTTTTTTTTTTTTTTTTTTTTTCGAGCTAAGGTCTTGAAAAATCGTAATTTTAAGTTTTTGGCGATGAGAAAGCGATTGCGCATACTTATGAGTCCGTTGTAAGTATCTGAAATGGGTGTAGGGCGCCACAGTCACTGCAGAGCGTGAATTTGCTAAGGTCAGAATTTTCAAGGATCGTTGCATGTTAAGCAAACATGCTGTTGTAGGTGCCTGAACTGGGAAGGGCGCCGCTCAGCTGGAGTTTGCTGCTAATTTATTCTTAAAGGATCCTGAATACGATGAAAATTTTCAACAGTCTTTTGCACGGTAAGCGAACAGACTATTGTCAATGTTTGAAATGGAAAATCATGACATAGGCGCCCCCAAACAGGAGTTTGTTATGATCAGATTTCTTTACGAGTCGTGAATATGAAGAGAATTTTCAAGGATCGTTTACACAGTAGGAAAACAGGCTGTTATACACGTTTAAAAAGGCTGTTTTAGGTGTCTAATTAGTTAAGAGGGCGCCACCTAACGGGAGTTTGCTACAGTCAGATATTTTAATGCGAACTTTTCTTGCTGGTCGATGAACCAGTTGGTCGCCGAAGGCAGCTTCTGGTGCATAAAATTTTAAGTGTTTTTGGTAACTAACGATAATCAACAAAATTATCACCCACTTTCAAATGAACTTCAAGGCGCCTAACAGCGCCCCCAGAAACTTCATTATGCCTTTGTAGGTGCCTGAACAGGGAAGGGCGCCGCTCAGCTGGAGTTTGGTACTAACTTATTCTTAAAGGGTCCCGAATACGATTAGAATTTTCAACAGTCTTTTGTATGATAATTGCGATCAGGCTATTGTAAGTGAACAAAACGGGAAATCATGCCATAGGCGCCCCCAAACAGGAATTTGTTATAATCAGATTTTTTAAACGTCATGAATACGATGAGAATTTTCAAGGGTCGTTTGCACGGTAGAAAACCAGGCTGTTTTAGGCGTGTAATTAGTTGAGGGCGCCGCAGGCGCCACCTAACGGGAGTTTGCTACACTCAGACATTTTAACGCAATTTTTTTTTGCTGGTCTGTGAACCAGTTGGTCAGCTTGTGATACATAAAATTCTTAAGTGTTTTTGGTAACTAACGATAATTAACAAAATTATGATCCACTTTCAAATGAACTTTCAAGTAACAAAACAACACCCCCAGAAACTTCAATATGCCGCACCATTTTTTAAAACATTGGGGGGGGGGGAGACTCCCCCCCCTCCCCCCCCTTAAGCTACGCCCCTGCCAACGGGTCTCGGCTGAATATTTCCTGATTATTTAGATTAGTGTTTTCAGTTTTTTTTTTTTTTTTTTTTTTTTGGAAAGAGTGTTAAAATACAAATATAAGTAGTCCTGACGTACTAAATTAAATTCTGTCATTGACAAAATTTCATCCATATATATATATATATATATATATGATGCTGCTACATACACACAATTTTTCTTTACTGTATTATTACTATTATCTAAATTCATATTAGTCTCACAATCATTCGTTAAAAAACACTCTCATTATGCACATTTATGCAGAATTTTGTCATATACTTAAAAAAAGAAAAAAAAAAAAAAGGAAGTCCTCCTCACAAAAAGGACATTACTTATTTAATAACTTGTTTTGGTAAATTTTTGAATTAAAAAACTTATAACACCGCATGTTTAAAAATAACACATTTTGAATGCTGAAAAAAGTATTAAACATTAGGCAGTTGCAGCATTTGATTTAATACAGATAAAATAAATATTGTAATTAGCAAGTTAAACATGCATTGAAAAGAAGAAATTTTATATTGGTTATAATTAAATCAGATTCAACTGATCAAATACTTGATTTAGATCCATAAATTAGATGCTAAATTCAGATTCTTTAATGACTGTTGGTTTTTCATAATATAAATAAAAATAAATTGTAAAATTACAGCCATCGTACTTAGAAATTAGATTGGTAATAAATAAATAAATAAATATAAATAAAATAAAAATTCAGTGCTGAATCTTTGACTAAATTATGATATTTCCATTTATGTGTTTTTCACATTTCAAAGCATTATCATATTACCTAAGAATGTTCTAAATACAGAACTGATCAATCATTTGGTTTGTTTACGTTTTCTTTTATTGCACATAGTGATTTAGTCTAGTAAGGGGTAATTACTAAGAATCCGGGCTTTTGAATGAAACCTAGTTTGATTAGTTCTTTGTTAATTACAAAGGAAAGTAAGTGATGGACAAAGTACCATGAAAAAAGTCACTTATTTTTTTTCGATCATTATATTATACGATTCTAGTGGACCTTTTCCTTTGTTTTGTTTGTTTTTCTTTCAAACAGCTTCCGTAGAACATTTTTGACCATTTTTCCTTCTTTTCAAACTTTTCTTTTTAAAATTTGACTATAGCAGGTGCAGAGGACACATTGGATGAAAAGTACTTTTGCTGGGTCTGGAAGGGTTAGAGAGGGTAAAATAAGATAAGTGATCTGTGAACCATGAATATTTTTAACATTTTCAGTAAGGCCGACCAAACAATAGTTTAGCTTGACATTTTTGTCTGCCATTGTTGTCAAGAATAGTCTTTCTTTTCAGCATGAAGAGTTCAGATTTATATTCAACTAATTGTCGCTGGATAACAGTGGTAAAATATTTTATACCAACGTTGAGTAATGCTGTCATTATGGTGAAAGTTTAATCATGAAGCCTCGAACTTTCTTTGGGTCATTACTTGTGATATTTTTCCCGATCCAGGCTAGCGGGAAGCAGGCAAAAATTTATCAAAATGCATTAAAATATCATAAACAGCGCTCTCGGGCACTACCTTGTTGATAAAATATCTCGTGTTTTTTCAGTCTTTAATTTCTCGGAATAAAACTTATATACCCTTATATATATTTCTTCTCAAAGTTTATTTTGATACAATTTTTCAAAATTGTTTGCAATAAAAGGAAATGAGTAAAATTACTATCAGGAACCAGATGACACACATTACAAAACTAAACTTCTAGTTTGGTTCAAAGACACACTTTTAACTGATTTTGCATATGGTTATATCTGTTTGTGTTTTTAACCCTTTGAGGCGCACGGTAATTGGGAACATTTAAATTGCACTACCACCGGAATTTACGAACAAAATTTAAATAAAAGAAATTGATGACCTTTCCAGCTTTGCTATAAAAGTAAAATTTTGCTAAAAAATCTCCAGGATGGGATTTTGCAGTTGGAACTTAATAATTGCGTCCTCGCAGCGGAGGACATTGCACTGCAAGGGGTTAATAAGCACTCGTTATATCTACGAGTCTGTTTAGACACATTCTTTGCTCATTGTAAATTCCGTACGTACCATATGACCTAAATATAACAAGATAAAAAATGAATCTGAAAACAAAAAAGTAGAAAGTTAATCAAAAAGAGAAGAAAGAAAAAAATAGAAAGAAACAAAAAGAAAAATAAAGAAAAATTTCCTCAATAAATTAAGAAATTTGCAAAGCAAACTGAGCTCAAATTACTATTAAATAAATTTCTGGCTTAAAATCATTTAGATAAAAATTATTAGCGTTGATAAAATGTATTTTATTTAGTCTTTCAAATTTAAGAATTACCTTATCTTCTTTTATACTGTTTTCTGTTTTTATGCATTATTTTATTTTATATCTCTGTTATATAAAAGTTTATATCTCTTAGTTCATATCTCTTTTATACAAACGAATTCCTTTTAAAGATTTTTATCAAATTATCTGGCTTCAGTCCAAACCTTACTCCATGGTTAAATATTTTTTCTTCCAATATTCCAAATTTTTGGATCTCTTCCTTCGTAACTGAAATCGACAAATGTTTTATACAAAAGATATATTTAGAAATTCAGTTAAGGATTAACTATAATAAATAATTAATTAACAAATAAATGAATAATTAATCAACAAAGAAAGGTAATTATCAGCGAAAATCTTGAAATTGTAATAACTGATTTTAACTGTAATGAAACAAACTAAACTATTAATATCACAATAAAAAATGATAAACCACTTAAAATACGCAAAAGTAACAAGCAAAAATATTGCATATTTATCCAGTTATCAATAAGATATATTTGTGAAAACATTTTATTTTTTTACAAGTATTTTATTGATCATATATGTCGATATTCTTGTCATTATATAGATACAAAATAAACTAGCTTTTTCTATATTGCGTAAATTAATGTGGAATAGAATATGTAATAGATGGCATGTCAATTAAAATGAAGGATATTTATGATATTTCTCACATATCTGATATAATTTGTATTTTTAGGAGACTTTTCGTAAATATACATATATATATTCGCTAACAGTATATTATTTTGCTTTATTGATATTGTGTGGAATGTCGTCGTACAAACGAATTGGGAATGTTATGCATTTTGTATTTATTATTTTTTAATAACGTGAATGCTGTGTTTAAAAAAAGAATCATGTGCGTTAGCAGTTATTCACAAACTTTAATTTTTTGAAGCATTGTTTTAACTTTAAATTGTTAGAAATAAACTGAAACGCATTAATAATAAAAAGAAAAGTGTGTTATAAAAGAATGTCTAAAAATTTTGATATTAAAAATTTCTATAGAAAATTGTAAAAGACAAGTGACAATACATAAAAAATTCAAGAAAAATATTTTTAAACATAAATATCAATAAGAAATAGGTATATGCTTTAGTAATCAGGAGTACTCAGTTAATACTTAAGTCAAATGATTCACACTTAATCGTGTATTAATTCAATTTACAAAATTGGTCTAATCTATCGGAATGAAAAATATCAGAAAAATATTAGTGCAAATCAGTGATAATTATAATTTGAAACAAAATTCAAACATAAACAACAAACTAATTTCCACATTGCACATTTTCGTACATCTTGATAACTTATTTCACACAATATCTTCCTAGTTTATTTTTCAGTTACATTAACATATATGTAACATTTGAATTCCTAGATCGAAAATATTATTCAGTTGATGATGGTTGATGGTTGGGTTTTTACGACGTACTAGTGCTGCGCAGATGGGCAATTGGCGACGGTCTGGGACATACCCCTAGAGGTGGTTCGGAGACATGCCATCACAATTTTGATCCTCCACGGAAGGAATGGCTCTCCCGCTTCGGTGACCCCCAAAGGTATAATTTTTGATGGGAACATTGCGGACACGACAGATTTTACGTGCAACAGCCACCATTAGTATATTATTCAGATAAATATGAAATTCATGTGCATTCAAAACAAAAACTTATTGTTGATTTACCTGTTTATGAAGAATTTACATAGAGAGAGACACTTTTGAATTCAAAAATATACATATTTGTTAAGCATATGAAGCAAATCGTTTAATCGTTTGAAGCAATTCCAGTTAACTGTAGTAGATACAAAAAATTTAAAAAATCTATAGATTATTTTTTTTATTTATTTATTTAATGGATTATTTCCATTTTAAATAAAATTTCTAGTCCTAGTCAAGTACATATGATGCTGCTTACTGTATGAAATGAATTAAATATGGAATGATTAAATGTAAAATTAAGCTTAATTTTGATAAAATTTGTAAACTATTCATTACATCTTTATATATATATTTCTTTTGTGCGTGTGTATGTCACTGAACTCCTCCTAAACGGCTGGACTGAGTTTAATGAAATTTTTTGTGTGTCTTCAGGTGGATTCGAGAATGGTTTAGATTTACAAATGAAAGTTGTAACTTAATTAGTTCTTTCTTAATTAATTTTTAACCAACTCTTTCAACAACTTTTCCACCTAGATGGCGTGAGTTGTCGTAAACATGATGTCAGAATTTATTTAATGTTGAAATGAAAAATGAATTTTTAACCGTATCTTACGAAGTGTTTAAAATATTTTTTCAAAGTTAATATTTTAGAATCGTAAACACGATGTCAGAATTTATTTAATGTTGAAATGAAAAATGAATTTTTAACCGTAAGTGTTTAAAATATTTTTTCAACGCTAATATTGTTAAAATGTTAAAATTAGTTAAAATGGTATATTCTTTAAAAAAAAACGTCAATATCCGACGGAGTTATTTTATGTTAATATCAGGGTTGGGGTTTAGGACGCATGAAACTGGTTTTGGACAGGACAGGTGGTTTTTACCGTCCAAAAGTGTCCTAAACTGTCTAAAACTGTGCAAAACTGTCCGAAAGTGTCCAAAACCTAAAATTATAAGAAATTATATTCCCTACATTCTCAGTAGCAATTATAATTAGTAATTAAAAGTATTTCATTCTGAAAATTTAGACCTTTTTAAGTTAAAAGAAATTTACAATTTATAAATAGCTATAAAAAAAATTAATTTTAATGACTCAAAAAATTTTCTTACAATAAAAAAATGTATGATAAATAGGATATTCAAAATGAATAATTTGTCTTTTATTTTTAATTGCAAAATACTCACATATCCAATATTTTACAGAAATTATTTTTAAAAATTCTTTCATAAATTACATGCATGAAAAGATAGCAAAAATAAAATATAAAAATTATAATTAGGCAATGAAGTATAGGAATTTTCAAAACCCCCCTCCCCACCTCAAAAAAAAAAAAAAAAAAAATGTAAAGTGTGTATCATTTAATATTTTTACATATATATTTTCTCATTTATTCAAAAATAAAATATGTTTGTGGTAGCTGCACATTTTTAATATTTATTTCAAGATGATTTATTGTAAATCTTATATATATATAATAATAATTATACATTAATTTGTTCTCTTGATATATTTATTCCCGTATATAAATTCACTTTATAAATATCAATATTTGAGGTACAATTATCCACATTTTTCCCTTAAAGCTTCAGTAATAGATTTTTGCTTTTGAATACTATAATTGTTAATATATGTATCTTTCACTAAACATTATGGAATATACTGGAAAATGTTACAAAACAACAATAATTATAATAATTTTGTAAATTTTTCAAATATTTACATAATTTTAATAAAATATAATTCTGTTAAAAGATATAGTTTTGGACAGTTTAGGACAGTTTAAGACACCAAGGTTTTGGACAGTACGGTAAAAACCATGGTTTATACCGTGGTTTTTACCATAGTGTCCGAAACCTTGCCAACCCTGGTTAAAATGAAAAATGAATTTTTAGGCCATTATTATTTGTGCAGATGGAAAATGTACTAAAAGTTTTCCGAAAAATTTCACGATCACAAATGTTGACGGATATCCAATATATCGTCGAAGAAATCCCGATAATGGCGGACAATCTTAGCATCTATGGCGGTCATCTATGTCAACAACATAGATATTGACATTGATAACCGTTGGGTGGTCCCATATTCGCCTCTGCTGAGCAAAACATTCAATGCTCATATTAATAGCAAGAAATTCAAACTTCTTCACACACCATAAATTTTAAATCAGCACAACCGGTTTCGAAAGGACGTAGCCTTTCTTCATCAGGTGCAAACACGTGCAACTGCCTTGGAGGCAATAGCAAGACTGAAAGCAGAACAAAATCCAGAGGGGGAGGAGCAACACAAACAACCAATAGGAAGCAACATGCAGGACAGGACCAATCAGAGAGGAACACACGTACACACACACCACAAAATGAGGAAGGGGGAAAGGAGTAAACAATTATTATTGTTTTTTTTCAATAATATTAAACTAATAAGTAAATTTAATAAAATTTATCTATTAATTATTATTATTTTTATTTAATTTAGAATTATTTTATTATAACTAATATGATGTTATAAACATAATGAAGGAAATTATTTAATTGAATTAAACAAATTTTTCCAGGCTGTAGACAGCAAAGTGGAATCAGATTTTTCATTGACAATTTTGTCGTAAATAGCTAAATTTTCTAAAAAATCCAGTTCGGAAATGTGTTTGGCATGAAAGATAATTTTGGCACTCTTAAAATTAAAACTATGATCAAATTCCCAACTGTGCTTCGCAATAGAAGATTTAGAAATTTCTTGATTAACAACATACCGAGAATGTTCACGTAAACGACATTCAAGATTTCTTTTAGTTTGACCAATATAAGATAAATCACAGTTATTACAAGGGACATTATAGATACCCCATTTTTGAAGCTCAGGAACAGGGGATTTGGTTGAAGGGAATTGGAATTTATAAATAAAATCCAATAAATTCCAATTCCCTTCAACCAAATGTGAGTAAGTATGTGAATAAAGGCAGTGATATGGCTGTATTTCGAGTTGAAAATACCAATGGGAATGCTCCTCCGGTGAATAACAACGATGAAATAACACTATACCAAATTGGCCGGTACGTCAGCTCCAATGAAGCTGTTTGGCGTATCTTTGGTTTCCCAATTCATGAACGGGATCCAGCAGTTCTTCATTTAGCCGTCCATCTTGAAAATGGCCAGCGCGTATATTTCACGAGCGAGACAGCGATTGATCGTGCTATAAATCCACCAAAAACTACACTCACCGAATTTTTTGAATTGTGTAATCGTGCGGTTGCTTTTGGTGCTTTTGCACGGACATTACTCTATTCAGAAGTAACACGCTATTTCACATGGGCTCCAACAAAAAAATGGATGCCCCGCAAGCAAGGCACGCCGATTGATGCATGTCCCGGTTTATTCAAATCAAACACCTTGGGACGAGTATTTACAGTCAATCCAAGGGAGACTGAGTGCTTTTATCTTCGACTGTTATTGGTTAATGTCATCGGCAATTTGTCATTTCAAGATTTACGTAAAGTGAATGGACAACAGTATCCAACGTATAAAGATGCATGCCTTGCACTCGGCTTGCTGGAAGACGACAACCAGTGGGAGTGTATGCTTGCTGAAGTAGGACTGAACTGTACAGCAAAACAAATTCGTCTACAATTCGCTGTAGTGTTGACTACATGTTTCCCGGCCCGAGAAGAGACATTATGGGATAATCACAAAGATTCAATGACTGATGATATATTGCATCAATATCGTTCACGGTGCAACGATCTAACGATAGTATTCAGTGACGCTATGTACAATGGAGCATTGATTGCTATTGAAGATCTTTGCATTATCATTGCCAACATATCACTCAGTCATTTCGGTATGCATTCAACAAATCGAAATGCATCTGATTTAATAAGCACTGAATTGAATCGTGAACTACAATACAATACTGTAGAAATGGCAGCGATTGTTGCTCGCAATGTCCCACTAATGAATGAAGAACAAAGAACCATTAACGACCGCATCATGCTCGCAGTTTTGGCAGGACAAGGTGGATTCTTTTTTTTTTTTGGGGGGGGGAGGTGCACCAGGTGGAACTGGCAAAACATTCTTTATTTCGCTAATTCTCGCCGAAATACGATCAAATAATGGCATCGCATTGGCTGTTGCATCATCTGGCATTGCGGCAACTTTATTGGATGGAGGCAGAACGGCTCATTCATTATTTAAACTGCCACTAAATATTCAAAATAACCCAGACGCAGTGTGCAACATAAAAAAACAATCGTCCATAGCCACAGTGCTAAAATAGTGTAAAATTCTTATCTGGGATGAATGCACTATGGCACACAAACATTCGATTGAGGCGTCGAACAGGACATTGAAAGATATAAAAAACAACGGCAAACTATTTGGCGGCACTCTGTTACTCTTTTCAGGTGATTTCAGACAAGCACTTCCCGTTATTCCGCGTTCAACATACGCTAATGAGATCAACGCGTGCTTAAAATCATCGTCATTGAGGCGTAATGTTGAAAAAGTACAACTGAAAGTAAATTTGTGCGTTCAAAAGCTTCAAGATCCATTCTCAAAACAATTGTTAGATATCGGCGATGGAAAAGTTACTACAGATGAAACTGGATGCATAAAATTACCGACCGATTTCTGCACAATCATTGATTCTCAAGATGCTCTTATTGACCAGATATTTCCCGATATACACAGACGATACACAAATCATGAGTGGCTGGCAGAAAGAGCAATTTTAGCAGCAAAAAATGTGGGCGTCAACGAATTGAATCTCAATATACAACATTTCTTACCAGGAGACTTGGTGTCATACAAATCTAATGATACAGTTTGCGATGCCACCGAAGCTGTAAATTATCCAACAAAGTTTTTAAACTCATTGGATATACCAGGCATGCCACCGCATATTTTACAACTGAAGGTTGGATCTCCGGTTATTTTGCTTCGTAATTTGAACCCACAACGGTTGTGCAACGGCACGCGATTAGTCATAAAAAAATTAATGAAAAATGTTATCGAAGCCATCATTTTAAATGACAAATTTCCGAGGTGAAAATATATTACTACTGCGAATCCGTATTATACCCACAGATGTGCCAATTCAATTTAAACGCCCCCAATTTCCAATTAGATTGGCATTTGCAATGACTATCAATAAGTCTCAGGGCCAAACGATGTCTGTCTGTGGCTTAGATTTGAGCACATCATGTTTTTCACACAGACAATTATACGTGGCTCTCGAGTGGGCAAACCATCCAGTTTGTTTGTATTGGCGAAAGATGGGATAACAAAAAATATTGTATACTCTGTTGCATTAAGGGATTGATATTGTTTTTTAGTAATATATTGTTATAAGTAGCGATATGTATATAATTTTAAAGAATCAATTTTAATAAATTAAAAAAATAAATGATTGGTGTTTTGTTATTTTTATATTCTTTCACCGTTCACAGCGCTCCATACATCTTCCACTTATATGCCACATCCTTACACACTTACAATAAGTTAGTTATTTTTTTCTAGCAAAATATTCTCTAGAAATAATTTATATGACAAAACAACGTTTGTCGGGTCAGCTAGTTTTATAATAAAATTCAAAGGGGTATTCAGATGACACCTGAAGTTAAACACATTTACAAACATATCTCATGTACAGTTCGATGTTTTGTATCAAAAGGTGTATACAATGTTGAATATGCAAGATATTTTAAAGTAACAGATTGAAAAAGAAATATTTCGTTTTCTTATTATAAGAAAATAAGATTCTACATTTATATATTATATATAAAATCCTTTGTTCTGAGTGGGTGAGTGGTTTATCGTCATCCAACCCAAATCCCTATAGTACCTAGAAAAATGAAGCTGAGTAAAAATATTCCTTCGTTCGTACAGGCATCTACTGAGAAATTCACCTCCAAAAGGGGGAGGGGGTAAAACGTGATTTCACAAAAAAACTTTATATTAAAAAAAAAAAAAAAAAACAGATATCTGTAAAATTTTTGCTTTAAAATATAGCTAACACAAATACTTAAAAAATAAAAAAAAAATCTGGAATTTTAGGAATTTGGCCCCCAAGGAGGGAAGGGGATAAAACGCGATTTCATATGCGCAAAACGCTATTTCACATAATCCTTTATATCTCAAAGAAAGAAGCAGATATCCGTTAACATTTTTGCTTTAATATAAAGCTAACACAAATTCCTAGAAAAGAGTTTCTGGAATTTTAGAAAATCGATCCCAAGGTGGGGTAGGGGACAAAACGTGATTTCACATAATCCTTTACATCTCTAAAAAAATGATTATATATATATATATATATATATATATATATATACATATATATATATATATATAGAGGGTGATTATAAAAAACTACCCCGATATATGAGACCATAGCTATCATACTGTTCACAGTAGCTGAATAAAATTTTGATGGTAGGTATTTTGAGGTATGTGCTCAAAAATCATATAAAAAGTAATAGTTAAACTCTAACAGTTATTGTTACAGTGACAAAATTTCGATTTCAAATGGCAACACCTACTTTTTTTTTATTGGAATGGGATCTCCATACCAAAAAAATATAAACAGTGTTGAAACGGTACTTGTAGCACGAAAACTGCCAGCGCTAGAACAAAAGAGAAAACAACTGTGATGTGCCTACCAGAGCAAGACTAATGACGTCAGATATTCCATTGAGTCTTTGGCTTAGAGCTCCTATAAACGTAAGCCGACTTGTGGAGGCTGCTTTACAGCCTCAACGTGCGGATTATCTCCCATCTTAAATAAGAAGTGTGTAAAGAAATGAATTGAAGACAACAACTTAAAACTAATCTTTGTTCAACCTGACACTTTAACCGAAACCATCGCCATCTAATACTGAAATCAAATTTGACCTTGACACTTCCAGTGCAACACTTCCTAAACAAACGAAGCTGACTCAGAACTTAATTTGTTAAACTTTTCTTTGGGCATCATTTTCGATGTGAGTCTGTAAGATACGACATGTGTTGAGTTGGAAGAGTGAAGGTCACCAGTCGGATTTAGTGTTGAATAGTAGTAGTTTGAGTGACAACATCGAGCTGAGCATAGATGCGTTGAGTTGGAAGTTTTAAGGTCACCTGTCAGATCCAGCGTTAGATAGGTGTGATTTTCGGTGACAATGTCGAGTTGAGCATTGAAGTGTCAAGGTCAAAGGTTGATTTCAGTGTTAGATGGCGATGGTTTCGGTGAAAGTGCCATGTTGAACAAAGATTAGTTTTGTTGTTATCTTCAATTCACTCCTTTACACACTTCTTATTTAAGATGGGAGATAATCCACACGTTGAGGCTGTAAACCAGTCTCCACAAGTCGGCTTGCGTTTATAAGGAAAGGGCACGTGACGTCACTCGCAGTCAAATTATGGGTAAAGTGGCAAAACATTAGTGTTTCCACCAATAGAGATTGTTTTTTTGCCACTCGAGAGTGGCAAAGATTGATTGACGGAGCGTTTGTTTGTAAACATGCCCTTTCCTTATAGGATCTCTAAGCTGAAGACTGAGTGGGAAATGTGACGTTATTAGTCTGGATCTAGTAGGCACATCACAATTGTTTTCTCTTTTCTTCTAGCTTTTACAGTTTTCGTGTTACAGGTACCGTTTTAAGGCTATTTGATTTTTTGGTAAGGAGATCCCATTCCAACAAAAAAAAGTAGGTGATGCCATTCGAAATTTTCGAAATTTTGTCTCTGTAACCGTAACTGTTAGAGTTTAACTATTATTTTTTATATGATTCTTCAGCACATACCTCAAAATACCTTCCACCAAAATTTTATTTAGTTACTGTAAACGGTATGATAGCTATAGTCTCATATATCGGGGTAGTTTTTTTATAATCACCCTGTATATATATACGCGATATTTTTGCGTTAAAATATAGTTAACACAAATGCTTAAAACCAATTTCTTGAATTTTAGAAATTCTGTCCTTAGGTTGGGCGGGGGAGGGGGGGGGGAGGGACAGCAGTACGTGATTTCACATAATCCTTCATATTAAAAAAAAAAAAAAAAAAAAAAAGAAACAGATACCCGTATCATTTTTGTTTTTAGATATAGAAAACACAAACTTCTAAAAATAAATTTCTGGAGTTTTAGAAATTCGGTCCCCAAGGAGGGGGGGGGTGAGAGAACGGTTTCACATAACCGTTCATTTATATGTAAAAAAGAGCACATTCACCACGAAGTCAACACTGCTGTGGTGATTCTATGTGGGACTGCGCGACATATTTTGGTGCAAAGGCTGGTTCTAGAGACGTGACACACACTAAGACGGAGTTTTTCAAAATCCCCCCCCCTCTTGCCCTGAATAACGGATAGCAAAATCATGTTTGAGAGCATAACTCGACTCGAAATTGCTTCACGGTGAAGAAATTGCATATGGGGAAACTAAACTAAAATGCATAATAATATTATTATTATTTTCGATTGTAAAAAAGGAAGGGGTGACTTTTTTCTGTGGGGGTTGGTTGCAAAATCCG
This sequence comes from Salticus scenicus, assembly GCA_963930645.1. Lineage (NCBI taxonomy): Eukaryota > Metazoa > Arthropoda > Arachnida > Araneae > Salticidae > Salticus > Salticus scenicus. The sequence goes on along the minus strand of OZ005654.1, from coordinate 78,165,359 downwards.
TACTTTACAGTAGAGTTCTTTCAAAAAGGGTACATAAAAGTTGAAATTGGGGGTTTTCTTCTAAAGAATATTTTTAAAGCACAATTTTAGGTGTTTGACAATTTTCAATTATTTTCTTTTTTGTGGTGGTGAGGATTAACGACGGTTCAGATTCGAGAGCCCCCCTTTCTACGCTAAATTTGTTGTGGTTATTCTATGGTAGCTAGATTTATGGATTTTGGTGTGTAGTTGGTTATTTGCATGAAACACCATATGTGGCGGGGTTTTGCGAAATTCCCCCTATTCTTCCTATGGGGAGGAGGGTTGGGCAAAAAAAAAAAAAAATAAAAAATAGTTTTCAAAGAGTAACTCTGTCCCAAAGTACCACTGGACGACAAATGTTTGGTATGTGTGTGTGCTATGTGTACACAACATGCACTTTAAATGGGTTTTGCGAAGTATCCCATCCTTGGCTTTTAGGGTCGTGGAGAGGGGGGGGGAGAACACATTTTCAATCGTAATTTACTTTCTAAATTATCTCAGTAAGATAATTTTTCGGTGTATTTATTGGTTATGTGTGCCTAAAACACACTATAAATTGGTTTTGTAAAATGTACCTTTTTTTTCTGAGAGTGGGGTAAAAATCATCAATTTTCTGAGCGTAACTCTATTTAAAATTATCTCAGGAAAGCAATATTTTTATGTGAGTACGCTATATGTGTATCCAACATGCATTATAAAGTGATTTTGATCTTCTTCCCATTTTGGAGTTCTTGGGGGGTGCAAAAAACATGTTTCCAATATGAACTATGCTTAATTTATATGAGAAATGCTATATTTTAAAGTATGAGTTAGTTATGTGCATATAACACATAGTATAACGGAGTTTCGTGAATCCCCCCCCCCCCCCCTTTGGCTGGGAGCAGGGTGGAAAAAAGACTGACGTTTTTGAGCGATTTCAATTATTATTATTATTATTATTATTATTTTATTATTTTTATTTTAGGAGATATTTATATTAATAAGTTGTATGTAAATTTGAGAATTAATTTACATATAATGACCAGCGAAGCAAGCAACGCCTGCAACTGCTAGTTTTCGACTAAATTAATATTTTAGATAATAGTGATGGAATATTTATGCAAAATAATAATAATAATAATAATAATAATTACCTAATTTTTGTTTACATAATAGTAAAGTTGAATAGGATTAATATTATACACACACACACACATATATATATATATATAATCAAACTTAATTAATATATTTTTTAAATTACTTGTTACTTTTTACTTTTTATGTAATTTAAAGCTTGGAACAATAGAAAAAAAAAAAAAGTCTGAATAACTTAAAAAAAAAAAAAAGCTTTAAAATTACTGAAGGAAGAAGTTAATTTCTTAGACCACCTGTGACATGAATGATGACGTCATTCATCTTGTAGAAAGAGTTTCTGGTTTTTTCAAGAAAAGTTAAAAGTTTCTATTTTTTTAAACACTAATTTCATTTAAAATTTTCATTTCAAAGAAGCATCTTCATTATGCAATATATGAAATGCTCCAAGAAAATAAAGCCATTTCATGAATATATATATATTTAATATTTATTTTTTTTAATGACTCAAAATTTTATGGAATTAAAAAATAATAGAAATGCACTTCAATGTTCATATTTTTAAAGACTCATAGAGAAATAACTAAAGAAAATGCAATTAGAAGAGAGAACTTCACACGCATAAATATTGTACTATGGAAAACTCTAGAATCAAAATAGCGCATGCGTGTAAGTTCATATAATTAAGTAAGTTTACTTATGTAAGTATGTGCGTAATTAAATGTGTATACATATGTTACATAGTCTTCTGCATAAATCAGATAGCCTTATAACATTATAACATATTCAGATGTCTAAATATGTAAGCGGTAATACTAAAAAAAAAAAAAATGAAATAAAGTAGAATTTTTAATTGAGTAAAATTATTATTATTATTTCTTTAGATATATAAACATTTTAAATCTGAAAAAAATTATTGTTTGCAGTGCCATATATATCGTATTTAAGTCTTAAAACCTAAATAAGAATTTATTTAAAATTTTTTGCATGTTCTTCAACATGGAAGTTTCACCCAGAATTTAGAAACTTCTAGGAAAGGTACAATTCACCTAAACGAATTGAAACCACTAAAGAATGCAATATCGAAACCGTTTTGCAGTGGTGTTTTTGTAGCTAACAATACAAAAATCTGGAGTGACACCACTCCACTTTCCGAAAATTAGGTAATTAATGCTTGTATAAATAAACTAAAGCAAGAGAAAATTATTATATTGTGTGTATGAGTACCTTTCTTCATAAAGTATGTCGTTTAATTTAACGCTATTGCCCTTCAAATAATTTGAGCTAATAGATCATAATCACAAATTTTCTTTCTGTCCCTGTAAAAATCTATAAGTTCTAGACTCATCAAAATCTATAAAGTTCGTACGATGGTTACCTATAACATGCATATAAATTTTCAGATCAATCGGATGAGGTATTTAGACGCATTTTAAGTAACTTCAGCCCATAAACCACAATGATAAAGTATTTTTCTTTGTGTTCCTCTATAAAAGTGTATAAGTGTTAGATTCACTAAAACCTCTAAGGTTTGTGCGACCGTGACCAATTAACAATTGTATGAATTTTCAGTTCATTCAAATAAAGAATTTAGACGCAATCGCACTTTAAATAATTTGAGTCCATAGGGCATAATGACAAATAATGTTTCCTTGTGTCCCTGTAAATAAACTTAAGTCCTAGATTCACCATAATTAATAGGGTTCGTGCTACGGTGACCTAAAACATACATACCAATTGTCTGCTCATTCAGTTAAGGCATTTAAACACAATCTTATTTCAAAAATTTAGGCCTATAGGACGTAATGATGAAGGATTATTCTTTGTGTTTCTCTAAAAAGCTATAAATGCTACATAGCACAAAATTCATACAGTTAGTGTGACAGCGATTTATAACATGTATATAAATTTTCATCTCAGTTTCTGATAATAATGTGATGCATCATCATAAAAACAGTAAACATGAATTCAGGGGACGTCAAAACGTGTAAGAATTATTTAAACTGCGATGGCGTTTAGACGCTATCGTACTTTAAATAATTGAGCTTATCGGGTATAATGATAAAGAAATTTTCGTTGTGTCCCTGAAAAAGAACTACACTCACTAGATTAACCAAAATTTATGAAAGTCGTGCAATGATGACTTATAGCATGTGTGCAAATTTTCAGCTCAATTAAAAAAGGCATTTAGTCAGTATCGCAGTTAAAAATAAAATGGGACCATATAAACCGTAATGATAAAGAATTTTTCTTTGTCTCCCTGTAAAGAAAAAAAACTATAAAAGCTAGATTCACCAAAATTCATACAATTCATGCGACGGTGACTCATAACATGTGTATAAATTTTCAGCTCATTTGAGTAAGGCATTTAGACGCAATCACACTTTAAAAAGTTTGGGTCCGTAGACCATAATGGTAAAGAATTTTTCTTTGTGTCCCTGTAAAAAAAAACTATCGATGCTAGGATCTCCAAAATAAATAGGGTTCGTGCTATGGTGACCTATATCATACTTACCAACTTTCATATCATTCGAAAGAAGCTTTTAGAAGCTATCGTGTTTACTCACATACATACACACAAACATATATCATTATAAAAGAGAGCAAATAAGAACTCAGGGGACCTCAAAACGTGTAGAAACGCCAATATCTCAAACTCAGATTTTCGACATGATTACAATACTTTTCTCACCATAGAGTTCGGAAAGTAAAAATGGAAAAGCAAAATAAAGAAAATAGAATGTGCTAATAAATTCCAAAAGATAACATAAAACAACAAATTAAGCAGTAACAAAATTGAAGCATTAATAATATTTTAGGAAGAGTTAGAATTGACAACTTAGATAACGACGCAGAACTCACATTTTCGGATAATTCGAGTCTTTAATTTTCCAAGAGTTTAATGAACTTCTTTTATCAGATTCAAAAGGCTTGCAATAATTTTATATTTCTCACGGAATTTTGTGAACAAATAATTTAATATATCTTCAGAAGAAAAAAGTTCAAAAAGTCCACAATTGGGTTGACCAATTAATTGGATTTTTTTGGCTGTATTACTCCTGGGAAATATTGAAACTAAATAGGTACATGAGGCGCGGTTGAATGAGGGTAGGACCCCGTCTTGTTCGTAGATAGAAAGAAGCGTGCGACGGAACCTTTTGCCTATTAGTTATGGTAAGTGCTGATACTACAAGATTATATAATTCAGCCTTGTTAGACTATAAATTAAATGCTTCGTCCTTATGACTTAGTTTTCGGCCTTACCGTTCATAGATGTTTGCTGTAAACATTTTATTCGCTCTCCGTTTTGTACGTAAATATGGAGGTTTGAAAATGTTTTCTCATAAGGAGTTTATGGAAAAACAATATTCTAAAATTATTCCATGTTCAATACAGCCGTCTTCAAGTGATTGAACACGCTGCATGATGATAAATATATACGTTACTTTTATTTAGGATTCTGTTGCCTAGGGCAGTGGCAGTGAGAACACGGTCCCAACTTAGCAAGAACGGAGTAGGCCAGGTGCCTTGAAAGCAAAGCTCAGCGCAATTAAAATATATGTACATATTAGTTTTAATGTAGTAAGTAATCTGAAAAAGAGCAATGCATTTTTTTTTTTTTTTTTTAATTTACATGCGGGCAAAACTTAATAATTATTAAATATATAAAGGATTCAAAAAATATAAAAGGAACAGACACAAAATTTGGGGATTTCAGTTTTATATAAAAAAAAAAAAAAAAAAAAAAAAAAAAAAAAGTTAGGCTTTGTAAATAAAATATTTAAAAAGTTAAAACAAATACGTAATTGTGTTTCACCGAATTAACTTTTAATGAGCATTTCGAAATCTGATTTACATATTTATTTGATTTTAAAAGGCAATATGTATTTTCATGCAGACAATATTGCTATCTCTTATTAAACAAATCAAACCTCCTTAACTTGACAATTGTAAAAATACGAATTTTTATTTTCCTTTTTAACTCTTTGCGTTTAGCAATTCGCATAAAAGTTTTGTAGTATTAAAATTAAGTACATATTTTATTTTTTTAAATATGGAACCTACTTTAAGCTTACTTTCTAACTGACGTTTTAAAAGTAAGATGTGAAAAATATGCATATAAAAACTACAGTTTATTAATAATAATATTAATAATTATTATTTTTTGCATCCCGTTCATATTTATATAACTGTCTTTAAATTAAACAGGGTAAGTAATCTTATTTTTGTATAATTTCAAACATTTCTTATCTACCTCGATACGTTTCTTTTATATTGACTTTTTTTTTTTTGGTATAAAAATTCTGATAGAAAAGTCTATTGTTGCTTGAGAGTATAAAATCGCATTTTATTAGTAGTTTTAACGGAGGAGAAGTTTTCAAACTCGCAATGTGATATTGATTTAAAATATAAAATTGCAAGATATAAAATACAAGAAGTTATATTTTCTGTATCATTTGAAAAGTATAAAAAATAAATGAATAGATAAATAAATAAATAAATAAATAATAATAATAATAATAATAATAATAATAATAATAAATAATAAAATAAAAACACCCTTTTCTTTATTTTATGTTTTGATCTTATTGTTGTAATGTAAAAATTTTCTGTTTTTAAGTTTGTGTCTTTTTTTCTATCAACTTCTGATGAAATATATATATTTGTCTGGCTGTCCCTCAATCTGTCTGTCAATTGCTCTTTTCATAGATACACAAATTTCGTAAATATTAATCTTTAAATTGATTAAAATAATTAAATATCTTAAAAAGAAATTAACGCGACATTCAATGAATAGTATGACTATCTAAAAGAAAATTAAATATCGTTTCAATATATTTAATGCCTGAAGATTTAAAAAATCCTGTAAATTAATTTAAAAGATTAATGGATAACCATATGATATAAAATAATTATTTTTCTAATTACAGGTGGATACTAATGGAAAATGGTGACAAGACACATTGGAGATTTTAAATCATTTTTGCTTGAAAATAAAGATATGACTTCAAATATTGAATAAAAGTATATGTTAATTAGTGATAAAATTTTAATTTATAGATAACACTACACTGAAAAAAAAGAAAAAAAGAAAAAAAGAAAGAAAGAAAAAAAAAATCGAGCCCTGATACCCTTTCTACTGATTCTTATGTAAAACGACCCCCTGAATTCGAATATGATCCCCATTTTGCTTCATCACCGATCGTTTACTGGGAACGTCACCATCTCCCCTAATTTTTATCATTCTTCGGTAATTTTATGGCCACAAATTTGATTTGGAGAATGAAAAATAATTATTTTAACTCTTAAAATAATTACTCTTACTATAATGTATAATAAATAATAATAATAATAATTGATTTATAAAATATAATAAATGTAACTTATAATTTCAGTTGCAAACCCCGCCCCCCTTCCTCTAAATCCTCTCCTTGCTGCAAATGTTCATGTTATAGAATTTTTAATCTCTATAGGCACTCAGAAGATGTTTAACAGTTAAAATATTTTTTTTTTCACTATAAAAAAAAATTATAGTCATAAAATTACCGAAAAGTGGTAAAAATAGGGGGGCGTCCTTAAAACACGGTGGGTGATAGGACAAAATGGCCGTCCTATTCGGATTCTGGAGGTCATTTTGCATAAGAATTTGTAAAAAGGGTGTTGGGGGACTTTTCATGCCGAGCAGTGCAATCGCACTTCACATAGAAAAAAAAATCAAATGAAAATTATTTTTTTTTTTTACAATTTTTTTTTACAGTTACAAATATTTTTAGAGCATATTTTTTATCCAAAAATGCTGTGTACATATTTTTTCTTTAATTGCGTACAAAAAATATGTTGGTTACATTTGAATACATATTTTTTATACTTCAAACCGATTCTATTTTGATTCTTAAAATTTGATAAAAATATTTTCCTTATATGTTAAATATCGGCTAAGTAATTTCTATATAATTCATACAAAGATCCTTTAGAATAATAATAATAATATATTTAATCTCAATGTAATACCTTTTAATTTTTGAAATATGAAATTTTATCGATAATATTTAATTATTTAATCAAAATATATCTTTTTTTACTAATCACAATAATTATTTATGGTTTTGTCTTTTTACTTTCTTCTATATGTAATATAGAGGAAGTATTGGATACTTGAAAATTTTCGACCTCCGTTTTTTGACGGATCTACACGTTTTGGGGTGTCCTGAATACGAATTGATAGTTTTTAGAAAATGTCTGTCTGTCTGTGTGTCTGTGTGTCTGTCTGACTGTCTGTATCATTTTTTTTGTGGAGACTGTATCTCACGAACTAATGAATGAAATTTAACCAAACTTGGTATTTAGTTGCACCCTGACATGAACTGGTGCTGATTAGATTTGGGGATCAATAGCTCAACAGGTGGCGCTGTGAGCGCATTTTATGCAAATTTTTAACATGGCAGCATAGGACAAAATTCCGTATAAATGGGCATAATGAGAGTTATTTTATACTTGTGATTGTAAAATTTAAATGAATTATTGATAATAGTAGTAGTTAACTAGGAAAAAAATTTTGTGCATGTGGGGGCATCGGTTCCCCCCCTGGGGGGGAAGTACCCTCCCGGGGAAGTAAATTTTCAAGATGGGTATCTTTCGAAAGGTCTCGTTGATAATAGTAATAGTTAACTGGGAAAAAATTTTTGTGCATGTGGTCGCATCGGTTCCCCCCCCCCACCGGGGGGGAAGTACCCACCCGGGGGGGGGGGCAAAGTTTCAAGATGGGTATCTTTCGAAAGGTCTCGTTAATACCTTTAAAACGAATGGTTGAACCATAAATCTGTGATAATTTAAAACAAAGTTATCGATTTTTTTTACTTTTAACAAAAAAAAAAAAAAAACTTAGAAAAATAATCGCATTTTTTTTTTTTTTTTTTAACGAATATTAACCAAACTTGGTATTTAGTTGGTCCCCGACATAAACTGGTGCTGAGTATGTTTGGGGACCAATAGCTCAACAGGTGGCGCTGTGATAGCATTTTATCTAAATTTTTAACATGGCAGCGTAGGACAAAAATTCGTATAAACGTGCATAATAAGAGTTGTTTTAAACTTGTGATTGCAAAATTAATATGAATTATTGATAATAGTAGTATGTAACTAGGAAAAAAATTTTCTGCATGGGGGGGCATCGCTTCCCCCTAGGGGGGAAATACCCCCCCCCAGGGGGGTTAAAATTTCACAATGGGTATCTTTCGAAAAATCAGGTTGATAATAATAGTAGTTAACTAGGAAAAAATTTTTGTGCATGTGGGGGCATCGGTTCCCCCCCCCCCCGGGGGGGCAAAGTTTCAAGATGGGTATCTTTCGAAAGGTCTCGTCAATACCTTTAAAACGAATGGTTGAACTACAAATCTGTGATAATTTAAAACAAAGTTATGGATTTTTTTTACTTTTAACGAAAAAAAACTTCGTATATATTTTATATTTATAAAATTTCGTATAATTTTTTCGTTTATTTTCGTATATTTACAAAATTTCGTATAAATGTACATAATGAGAGTTATTTTTAACTTGTGATTGTAAAATTAATATGAGTTATTGATATTAGTAATTGTTAACTAGGAAAAAAATTCTGTGCATGTGGGGGCATCGCTTCCGCCCCTGGGGGGAAAGTACCCCCCCGGGGGGGGGTAAATTTTCAAGATGGATATCTTTCGAAAGATCTCGTCAATACCTTTAAAACGAATGGTTGAACTATAATTCTGTGATAATTTAAAACAAAGTTATCGATTTTTTTTTACTTTTAACAAAAGTTTTTAACAAAAAAAACGTACTTTTTTTTTTTTTTTTTTTTTTTTTTTTTTTTTAAACTATTGTTACTGATTGAATATGTATTACTTTTAACAAAAAAAAAAAAAAAAAAAATTAGAAAAAAAATCGTATTTTTTTTTTTTTTTTTTTTTAAATATTGTTACTGATTGAATATGTATAGGAAAATATAGAAGAAAGTCTTGTGGTGGCCACAACATACTAGTTTACATTATATGCATGTATCATAATAATTATTTAAAAATAGGATTCCAATTGAAATACATTTAAACTCAGTTCACTTCATTAAAATTTGTTATTAATAAAGTGAAAATTACAATTATTCCCCAATAGGTTTTCGCCATTTGCTGCCATAAGTACCGTTTCTGACAGTTCTCAGTGTTTTTTTTTTCTTTAAACTGAGATTTATATCAAACTACTGTATATATAAAGTGCCATTTACAAAAAAGGAAAATAAAACTATTTAAAAAGCATAGTTATTAAAAAAAAAAAAAAAACACCTTAACCAGTATGTGCTGTGTATGAGACATTTAAAATATCAATATACTTTCGTACTTAATTTTAAAATGGTAAACAATAAAAGTATTCTGAATAAACACGTTAATTTAAGCATTATTATTTTTTTTAAAGTTGCAATTAATCTATTATTTTAAATGTAAAAACTGTTCAGAAAATAAAAAATAATAATGATAAAATAAGCACTAAAATAAATTTTAAGAATTTTTATTCTATTTTAATTTTTAATCTTTAATTTTATACATACACATATTTCAAAACTCTATTTAGTTTAGAAGAAAAATAGAAAAATTCATATAAGGTCAATAAACCCGAAACGATATTTTTTCTGCGTTTCACGCTTCAGCGACTTGGGAAATGTCCAATATAATTCATGGAAATCACTGAAGAAGAAGAAAGTAGGACAGATTTCTTTGTAAAAATGTGTGACTATAAATCTCAATTAGTGTCCAACTTCGATTTTTTAAACACTTGATAAGTTGATGTTATGTAAATTATTTCCTTATTAAGTCATACTTTATATGAGTTTAACTTTAAATGCTTTAAATGTATAATAATTTAATCACAGTTTGTGAATTGTTAATAATAAGTTAGAGAACTGCACTCACTATTTAAAGTTAACGTTTAAAAACAATGTACGTTAAGTAAAGTTTTAATAAATCTTTACAATTTTTTCTAAAGTGAAATATAATGTTTTATTTGCATTTAAGAGTTTTGAAATAAAATTTTTAAACAATATATTTGCAACAGCTAATTTAAATTTAAAATAAATTATTATACTGTTTCAGCTTAGATTTGTTGCTGAAGAGAAATTCCACGCATAATTTTGAAACTAATTCTTTGAAAAAATAATTTCTGAATATATTAATAAAAACGCAGTAGCAATAAAATAGTGTTTCTCATAAAAAAAAAAAAAAAAAAAAAGAAAAAAAAAAAAAATTAATTAACTCTATTTTTAGCTGGCATTTCTTTTAATATAAAGTTAAAGTAAGAAATATTAAATCCTGTTTATAATAAACACTGTATTTATTGTATTTCTTTAATTTGAAATAAATCAGCCCGCTTTCTCAGTTTCAAAACATTGTCGATACTTCTTTACAGTAGCTAAATTCTTTTGTCCACAAATAAGCTATACCAGTAACATTAACTAGTACACCTATTTTCCTATTTTATCTGATATATAAATTCTGAATTTTGTAATGTATTTTCTTTTTATATACAGTCGGTAACAAAAGTGTCCGAACACTAGCAAATATTCCTATGTAAAAAAAGTACACATCATACGGTTTTGTTAAATAAATCCTTATCGAATCGTGTTCTTAGACTGACTAAGAACAGGATTCGACAAGGATTTATTTAACAAAACCGTATTAAGTGCACTATTTTTACATAGGAATTTTTGCTAGTGTTCGGACACTTTTGTTACCGACTGTACACTGATGTTCAAAATTTAAGCAACGAACTATTTTCTCGTTTTCTTGTTTTGCGCATAATTTTTAAACAAATAAACATATGAACATAAAATTTGGATGGCATATTCGTTATAATATCATAAACCGAATTTTATATGACTTTAACATAAGAAATAATTTTTAAGCTAATAAATACTTATTTTTTCTCAAAAATAAGCTTTGGAAAAAATAAAAATTTCAACAATTTTAGAAAAGAACATTTAATGGAAAATGTTCATAAGGATGCATTACAGATAGGTGAGAATGCACATGCATCCTTGTGTTAGATTAAAACCGAAACTTTTTATCTGTATTCACTTTTCTGTTTCTTCTTTTTTTCGCATGTGAATAACTTTTTAAAAAATATACATACAAATATGAAAATCTACATTCAACATTTTATTATTCTGGTGATGCTCATAGTTTAGAAATTATTAATTATATATATATTTTAAAAAATCTATTATCAAAGTAAAATAAAAGTTAATACAGAAAGCAAAATTGAGGTTTAGAGAAACATTTCAAGGCATGTGCGTCTTTATCTATCTGTAATGCATCGTTAACACAACTTTACATTAAGCTTTCTTTTCAACAATTGTTGAAATTTTTCCTTTTTTCCAAAGCATAATTCTGAAAAAAAAAAAAAAAAAAAAAAGAGTAATTATTAGTTTAAAAATTATTACTCCTGCTAAAATTACATAAAATTCGATTAATGGTATGATAACAAACATGTAATCTAAATTTTATGTTCATATCTTTATTTGTTTAAAAATTATGCGCAAAAGAATAAAACGAGAAAACAGGTTGTTGCCTAAATTTTGAAACACCAGTGTAGAATTACAATATATATAATTTTTAAAAAATCAACATTTTTGATAATATTATGTTAAAAGTTATTTTCCATAAGAATAATCTACATCCCACATTTTGATTTTTTGTTTATTTATTTATTTTTTTTCACCTGAAAAAGTTATTTTTAAGTTATTAAACGAAAGTTTTAACTGAATCTTCTTCTTCTTCTTCTTTTTCTTTGTCTTTGTCTTCAATTTTTGATTTATTATTTTTCAATAAAAATTTGCTTGAAAAATATTGTATTTTAATATTATTTTAAATACCAGTAAGTTTTAAAATTTAGCATAATGAGCATAAGCATATTATTTTATAAGGTTTCTATACAACCATCGGGGTTTTTATTCTTATTCTGATAATAATACGCGGTATCTTTATGAAAAAAAAAAAAAAAAAAACTAGTTCGCATAGGTGGACTCTGCATCATAATTATGTTCTCAGAAATTTCTAGTGCGAGACATATTATAATCATGTTAAAAGAAATGAATTTGACCAAAGCTTGATACAGTGACAAAATGAAATCCCCGCCTAATAGGCTATCCACTATTCACTTCGATATATTTATCTTATTCTAATCTATTAATTTATTTTATTAGGGTCGATTCCGTTGTTTAGTTTTCATGGTACTATTTCCAATGCAATAATACTCAAAGTTCATATTTATAGGAAAAATTTACAATTTCGTTATGTTGATAAAATCGTAAATTACGAATAATTTACGAAATTTTCCTAGTAGAATATTTGTATTCAATCATGTTCAAACAAATATCATAAACGTAATTTTGAAGTTGTCTAATGTATTTAGGGTCCTCAAAATGGAAGTTTATGCTCAATTTTGCCTTATTCTGACATGTTAAGTAAATCGTAAATTCCAAATAACTTACGAATTTGTTTAAATTGGAAAAATCACAGTCTATGATATTCATGCCAGTATCCTAAATAATATTTCGAAAGTGGTCTGACATCGTTACGATGAAAATATCCCTCAAGATTGACGTTTATGTGAAACTTTCTCTATTCTGCCATGTTAAGAAATTCGTAAATTTCCAATAACTTGCGAAATTTTCAAAGGATATTTTAAAACTGGTCTGAAATTTTTACAGTAAAAAGTTTCCATTTAACGCACGTTTAAGTGAATTTTTGTCCTATTCTCCCATGTTAAGAAAATCGTAAATTTCTAATAACTTACGAAGTTTTTAAATTCGAATGTTGCAAATGAATAGAGTTCTTGCCAGTGTCGAAAGTAATATTTTAAAACTGATCTGATCTCTCTGCGACAATCTGTTCTTGAGATATCGTGTACACAGACTAACAAACTAACGGACTAACACATTAACCCACTAACAGACTAACAAACTAACAGACACCCTACAGACAGACACCAAAGGAATTTTGTCATTTTCGGATTCCTCACACCTGAAAACGCGTAGAAAAGTCAAAAAAACCGAGGTCGAAAATTTTCACGATTACCCAAGTTCCCCATACCTACAGTATGATGGGGATCTAAAAAGTGACTGCGCTGGAATTTCAAACCATTAAGTTGTTAATAATCATCTAACTAAATTTGAATCAGGGAATAATATTAACGATTAGATATGTATATGTATATATATATATATACATATATATATATGTGTGTGTAATAGGTTACTAGCACATTTTTCCTCGATTTTGTATATTTATACAACGATACTAATGGAAACGGATTTTTTTGTTCGTCTCTGAAGTGTAAATGGTAATTACACAGTTTCCGGTGACGATCATGCAGTATTAAAATACTAAAATATACATAATTTTCTTTTACTTTTAAATAGATTATTGCTCTTATACAAGCAGTAGGATCAAAGTTAATTAAAGTAAAATGCGCAAAATATTTCACGCTGACCTGTAGAACAGTTATAAATTAAAAAAAAAAACACTAATCACTTAAATGATCATTCTTAATGAAAATAATCTAATAGATGTTAGTTATTTCTTGTTTTAAATAGTTAAATTTTATTAAAACAAACTTTGAATTCACGGATTGTAATGTAAAAGAAATATAATTTGTATCCCTAAAAAGGTGGATCCCTAAAAGGTACTCATGGAATTTATGTAACTTTTGCACTGATGATCTATAATATGCTTATTCAAATTGGTTTTAATTAGATGTAGATTTTATAATTCTAGCACATTTTAAATATTTTGTATTGTATCATATTTTTTTGTCTGTATCCCTGTTGGTAAATTATTATAAGTCCTACATTTATTAAAATATTTTCAGTTTGTGTAACGGCGAGCTGTAACATACCTACCAAATTAGAACTCAATTGAATAATAAGTGATGTCGTGTTCAATGACAAACATGAAGCTATACCATACTTGCCAACATCCTAATTAATATTCCGTAGTAACGCTAGCTCCGCCTTCTTTTTACACCAGTAATTGTTTAGAGTATTTTCGCCTTATTTAATCGTAATTGCATTTGGAGAATATTACTCTACAAATTTACTGGTGTGAGAAAAAGGGCGGGACTTACTGAAAGAACACTACTGAATATTAATTAGGATGTTAGCAAGTATGCTGTACTTACGCTTATACATATATACATTAAACACTGAAAAACAACAGAAACAGAAATTAACCCTTTATCTGCTCCGGGCGTATATATACGCTTTTCCGTAGAAAGATGCTTTGTATATACTTTTACCAGTGAAAAAATATTTCTACCAGTTAAATTACTGACACGGTTTGACAGTGCAGTAAAATAAACTTGAAAGGGATCTTGACAGTGTTTTTGAAAGATTTACTCCTTTTAAAGTTGAAAGTTAACAGTGGCACTTTAAAGCATATCTCGTAGATTTTCCTCGGTAAGTAAGGGGTTAATTAAGAATGCCTCATAATATAAAGATACACCAAACACCATATTTTGATTTTTTTCATGCTTAGAATACTTTCTATATATAACATACCTTCTGAAAGTAAGAAGGAATTGCTACACAATATAACATTACATATGAGTTCTTCATTTTATTGTGCGTTTTCAGTAATTTCAGTTCATAATTCGTTTTCAGTTCATAATTCGAATTCAAGGGGATTTGAAGATTTTTTTTTTTTTTCAACAACATGGAAAAGTGCACATCACGCCAACATTCGACCTACGAGAATAATACTCAGACTCCTTATTCTTTTAATTTTTAAATAAGTTGACAATAGGTTTCGCATAGGTTTTAGAATTTTGCAAGTGAATGATTTTTACTGGAAATTGCGTGCTTACTTCTTACAGTTCTTTTACAAGGAGGCCCAAAAAATTTGGATACTTTGTAGAAACATATAAACTTGAGAAAAAAAAAAAGCAAAAATAAAAACTATTAAACTATTCACATTAGTCTATTCACTAAAATATTCCTTGAACCATTTTTTTAAACTTCCAGCAAAATCTAAATGTTTAGAAAATCGAACGGACTCGTTCCGGATTCTTTAAAATAATGTACTTACAAAATAAAATAAAATAAATAAATAAATAAATAATAATAAAAAGATTAAAAAAAATTTTTATGATATAATTTTCATTGAATTAATTGTTTTTATAAAAAATGTTTACATTTCAACTTATAATGAAACATTGAAAAAAATTAAGTTTCACTTCATTAATGAGAATTTACAGAAATGATGGATAATAATAACTAATGTATAATTATGAATGGTTAACTGTAATGTGTCTCTGTGAGCAACCAATTGAATGGAAATATAATTTTTAAATTACGAAATCTTATTGTATGCTTTAAAAGCATATTTAAAGTCTATAATTATTGTTTTTTAGACTTACGTATGCAAATGAAAAGTGGTATGTCTTTGACTTCCTGTATATTCCAGCAAAATGTTACCTAAAAAATGATGATTGCTCTGTTATATGAAATAGCTTTCAACAACACTCGTCCGTATTTAAACAGTAGTCTCAAATAAATAAATAAACAAATTCATAAATAAACAATAATTAAAATTGTTGAACTTAAACCTTACAATACTATTTTTATATAAAGTATGTATAAACACGTACATGCATGTTCATATGAAATTCAAATATATAAAATATATTACATATGTGTTTCGTAGTTGCAAAAGAAACAGAAATTTATTATTTACATATATTAACAGCGCTAACCTTTAAATGTAATATATATATACATATATATATATATATTACATAAAAATATAAAAACTTCTTTAATATTTAAATTAGACTTATTAAAATGAAATGAAAAACAGTTCAAATTATCAGTGATGACTTTTTTTAATCATACAGAAAATATCATATTATTTTAACTACAAAAAATACGAGTTTTATATTATTGAAGCTAAAATTTAATTTCAATCTTTAATTTTATTATTTATGATGATTATTATTAAAAAAAAAAAAAAAAAAAATGTTAACAATTAAAGATCTGTGCCCATTAAGGAATCGAAAATATTATGTATAAAAAGAAAAATCTTTAAATTTCAGTAGCATCTCAGAAATCCGATGCTCCTGAACTGATAAAAAATAAATAAATAAATAAATAAAGTGTTTAAAGAATAAAAAAAAAAATAGTGTCAAGTGTATAACATAGCTTACATAATTTACCAGAATTTAATTAAAATATTTCAGTAATAAATATGTTTATCTGAAGAAGTTATAAAGTACATCTTAAAATATATATATATATGTGTGAGAAATTAATTTTCTGCACTATTCAACATTTTTCATACAATACACCGCTTTAACAAAAGAATGTAAGAGGAATTTTTGCCGTATACAAAAGATATGGCAGTATATGTTAGAAATCTTCTTTCTATGATTCTTTAAGATTAATTATTCTAGCTAAATAATTTTTTTCAATGCATTCAAGACATTGAAATTAATTAAACAGCTCTTATTAGAACAAAATTTGATGTTTAGCCAAGAATTTCTACGGAATGTACCGATGACACATGCATATATACACATAGAGAGAGAGAAGAATAAGAAGACACAAGAACAGGTAAATAAGGGGGAAATTAATTGGATTTCTGAAAGGAAAAGGAAAATTTTCTACTGTGGCATTAGAAATATTGAAAAATAGTTTTAATTCATTTAATTACAATGACTGGTCTAGAGTTGAATAATTTAATGGAGATTAAGTGTAATAGTAAAGTTCTTTTATTTATTCTGTTTATTAGTTAGTTAATTAACTCAGGCTTCATGTAGTAAGATTCTTTTATCTTTCTAATTTAAAAGAGATTAATTTAAATTTATCCTGTCTTTGTTAAGTAAAAATGAGCATACCGAGTCAAGAGAGAAACTTTATAAAACTTTTAATTATTGCCATATTACATAACTATCGTATTATATAACTTGCATTGTCGTATTATATCACTATCTTCTAAGTTATTTAACTATATTTTTCTGTCTAAAATATCTCCCTGTATTTTTTAAAATGTAAAAAAAAAAAAAAAAAGTTCATTATTTCTTTTTAATAAAAAAAAAATGTTAATCGATAATACTAATTAGTTTTCAAAAGTTAGTTACTTGTATATAAGATTCATTTTAAGTTTTAACGATAACTTTTTATTTTTTATTATTTATTTTCTGTCTTATATCATCGAAGACAAATATACACACATACGCACGCGCACAAATAAGAATAAATAGAAGCATATTGTTAAAACATGAAATCATAATGCCCCACACGAAAATTAAAAAGAAATTGGATTTTATTAAGCATTTTTTTTTTTTATCAATTAAGAATGCAAATAAATAAAGAAAAATGTAAATTAACGAAAACATTTTGGAATTTTTAAAATTAACAAAATCCGATACATGTAACACTTTAAGTAAATTCATGATTATAGCAACAAAATAGCGCATTTTTTCGTAATTTATACAGTATAAAGTTTGATAAATTTTGTTTAAAATACAGCAATTGAAACTGAATAATAAAAAGAATATTTAGAGATAGTGATAGGTCAGATTTGTTCACAATTCATATTGAGGTGGTGTAAGAACTTGTAAAACGAGTTTAGTGTGACGTCTACTAGGAAATAGCATACCAATCAATACACCGTGTTTCTGAAATGTATTAGGAAGGGGTTTAAAGTTATGAAACTAATGCAGAATTTGTGACAAAAGTCAAAGCTAATTTGAATTTTAAAAGTGAAAGAAGTCTTATGATAAGTGACTTTATTTAATACGAATTTTACCCAGAAAAAAACTTTTTAAAGCATTTCAATGAAATATTTTCGGAAATAACATATGAATTCATGTTTCAAAGTTAAAAAAGGACGATTTTAATCGAGAAAGAAGTGTCAATTAGCTAGCAATATCATTACTTTTTAACACGCTTTTATTAGCTTCACCTGTATGTATGTATGTATGTTTGTTTGTAACTTCTCTGGGAGCAAACAAAAAATTTATATTATAAAAAAAAATATTCTCCCTACGTGAACGATGTGGCGTTGAGGTAAGACGCTGCAATACGAACCTAAAGGTCCAGCGTTCGATCCCCGTCAGGGGAGATTTTTTAAAAATGGTTTTTGTTTAATTCTAAGTTATTTTAATTAAAGATTTAAATGTATGTAAATATTACGGTGTGTCACTCACACGATTTTCTCTTACCCTGAATTTTAATACTAAGATAGCTATTTTGTGCTTTTTAGTTCACATTTCTATAAAAGCGTGTTCTTTAATTTTTTAAAACTATAATATTATTATGAAATAGTACACTTTCATACTTGCGTAATAGCCCTTTTCCAGGATATTACTATGAAGTTTAAAATGTATGAAAATTTCTAATGAAAGGAGCAACAACAATAGATATCGCAGCTGATAGGTGTATCGATATTTCATATTAAAAATCAAGTGAAAGCAAACGATATTCCTTAAAATGGATGCATTTTAGTGATGTTTTATGTTAACACTTTTCATTTTTCTGTAGAGATTGTGATGGATTGTAAGGAATAGGCATACATGCATGTGACTAATAAATACTCAAGTAAGAGGGTAAATGCACAAAGTACATATAAAATAAGAAAGGTTATTGAGATATGTAAACATAAATCGATTATATATTAAGATGTATTTTCCTTTTACGTGTACGATTATTGGTTGCTCTTTATCGTTTGGCAGATCGTTTGAGAGACGTAGAGTTAAGTCGTTATAGAGTAAGTGCTTCAAAATCGATTGTGTTCAGTTTAACAAATCACTTTCATGTAGGATAGAGGGAAAAATAACTTTTCCGTCACCGTCATTTTACAGTTCCTTTGCATTTTCTGACTGCCACAAATTTTGCACTTTACATGTCGACGTAAACATGCAGTTTGATCTGCGCACTCATTGGATCTAAATACATTTAATATGCTTCGGGTACATATGAAAGTAATTATGCATGAGTGCATTACAGTATGTACAAAACGTACATCAGAAAAATCTTATACCTAGAGTTATTACTCGAAATTTAGAGTGTGACCGTGAGCGTATCCCAGTGTTTTATTATCCAATATGTGTTGGTGTTAGGGATTAAGGCCGATTGACAACACTGGGGTCCTAGGCCAGAGGGGGAGTGCCTTCCGTGGAGGTCTTTCTAAGGGGTCCTAGCCCGTATTTACGTAAGTTTCGGAGGAAACTACGGAAAACTCCGAACGGCTAGGCCAAAGAGCGCGACCGGGGATCGAACCCGGCACCTCACGTCTACCAGCTTTGAGCGCAGAACCGCTCAGCCGCTGGTGGGCATTATCCAATATGAATTGTAAAATTGTATCGCGCGTGCGACTTCTACATTTGACGATTACTTTACGAATTTTCTTTGCGTCATTTTTTAATGGCAAAGTAATCAATTCTTTAACTGAAGAACTTCTTTCTTTCTTTCTTTTTCTTTTTTTTTTTTTTTTAATGTCTTTTCAGTACCGAGAGTTCAGCAGATACATCTCAATTTGTACTTTTTTTTTACGTACAAAAGTTTATTCTAAAAATTGTTTATTTTTATGGCTAAAATAATCAACTTTATTTTGAGAAAACAATTCTGAGTATTATTTCTAAAAAAATACATAAAATTGTAGAAAATATATAAAATTATAACAGCAATTTCAGTTTTCTTGTTACTGTTTTAATAATGTTTAGAGTAAGATTGACCTTTTTAAAGATTTATTTAGTTAAATGGACCAGATATCTAAAATTAATAATAGAAAAATACCATGGCTTTACAATAAATATAAATCTTGTTTATTTATATGTATCAATTAGATTCATTTTTTTTTATATTAACATTTATTACAAATTAAAATTATTAGCTATTCTTATAATAAAGCACCACAGAACTGGTGTTTAAAAGCAATAAGTACAAAACTTTCAATAAACACCATAAAAGGCAAGAACTCGCAACAATTGTTTCGGGTCGAAAGGTAAAACGACCCCTTGAATGTCGAACAAAATAGGGACGAGTGCTGCAGACGAAGCGGCAATGCATGTTTTGTCTGCAGTACTTGTGGCTACTTTGTTCACTTGACGAAGGGTGGATTTTTCTCTCAACCCTAAAATATGATAGCGAGTTCTTGCCTTTCATGGTGTTTGTTTAAAGCTTGGTACTTATTATTAACTATTCTAATTAAATAATATATTTTGATATACGTTAAATTGAAGCTTTTTTTTTTCTAAATTTAAAATTAATCAGTGGCAACATGTGAAATATTTCTAACAATTATTAACAAATAAGTTGTTTAAAACTTACATTTTCTAATATTATTTGTAGTGAAGTAGTTGCATATTACAATTAACTCATTTAATCATTTATTCATACCTATAATTTTGATCATATATTACTGACAAGAACTGATAGTTAATATATATATGACATATTATGTAACTTGTTTTACAGTTTTAACCATATTATAATATCGAGTACGTATTTTGCGAGAACACACATTACATTTCTCTATTTGCAATTATTGCTAATAGATAATATCTTTCGTTTCATATATTTCGAAAATTAGAGTTTCCATCGTAAATTGTCATAAATACGGGATATCTCAGTAAGTAGAATTACCTATCAAGTTTACAAAATCCTTTAATGACAGCGTAAGTTTACTTTTCTGTAAGTATTCATCGAAATATGTTATGTAACATATGCATTTTAAACATGCGCTCCTTGTATCATAACAATTTAAGAAAACGTTTATACTATACGAGTTTGTAAGCATGTAATTAGATATAACTGATTTTTTTTTAAATTTATAACATAAAGTGTAAAACATCATGTATCATGTTAAAAGAAAAACAAACATGAATATTTTATGAAAAAATTTCATTTATGAATGTTACATATTATGCAAATAAATAGAAATGTATGTTTAAGCAAATAAAATAATTGTATCTTCCAACTAAATTAAATAAATATTTAATATTTTTAGGTAAAAAAATAAAATTTTCAAGTAAAAATTTGTACACACACATAAAAAAAAAACGTTCTAAACGTTCATTAGAAATACTTTTTTTTTTTAAGATTTTGTGTTGTTGCAAGAAGTACTCTCGTACATTATGCATTGATGCATGAATACTATATTGACAATAATTAATTTGTATGTTTAGAGCACTCCGATGAAACATTATAGTATAAAATTGGTTAAATAAATAATTTAAGCAAATTTTGCTCGTTTCATAAGTGTAACTAATAAATAATTGGGACACAGGAAATTCAAATTTGAGTAAGAGCATATTCTCTAAAAACACTGTGTATTACACCTGGAAACAATTTAACGATGTTTAACTCAACCAATTACGAAAAAGAGCAGAATTTTTAAGTTTAATGAAACAAATTATATTATACAGATGACGTCAAAATTTCATTAACCATTTGAATTACAAAGCAGTCAAACAATAAAAGTGTATATTTATTCAGTTATCAATAAATATAGAAATTATATTAAAAGCACTACGTGTATTTCTAATATTTTACAGATCATGAATGCTGTTATTATTTTCAGTATATACATATAATATAAACTATTTTTCTGTTTTGGACGGAATAAGATCCAATGGAACAAATAATAGACGAAATGTCAACCAAAATTAAGGATATTTATGATGTCTCTCGTATATCTGGCGGCACTGGTTTAGTAGTCTTTTCTAAAAATATATTTATTTGTTAATCACATTATTTTTCTTCATTGTTATGCTGCGAATGCCGTAATAAATATAACTCAGACAAAATATGTGTATGTTACATTTTTATCTATAACAGGACTGATGTGTCCCATAAAAGTAATTATTGAAATATCATTTTGACTTTTAAATGTTAGGAAAAAAGTTTAATGCAGATACTGAAGAAATGCAATAAATTGTACAAAAAAAAAAAAAAAAAAAATTCTATTATAAATACATTTCTAAACTTTGATACATAAAATTTTTATAGATAATTATGAGAAACGAAAGCTGCTGTATATCAAATTCAGAAAAATAATTATCTTTTAAATACAAATATCAGCAGCAAATTTGTTTATGGCTTTATGCTTACAAATGTTCATATAGCTAGTATGCCAAATGAAATAACATTTGGCTCTAAGAGTTCATAACATCAGTTGATATTAAAGGGTTCAAATATTAAAGGGTCTAAAATAATATATACACATTCAACAATTACTGTTAAAGGTATGTAAACAAGGAATGTAGTTATATAGAATAAAGAATAAACGACAGGTCTATTTTAATATTATAATTTTTTTTTCGTCATCGTGATAGCTTATTTTCTGACATTTTTTTTAAGA
This sequence comes from Salticus scenicus, assembly GCA_963930645.1. NCBI lineage: Eukaryota > Metazoa > Arthropoda > Arachnida > Araneae > Salticidae > Salticus > Salticus scenicus. The sequence continues at coordinate 78,142,884 of OZ005654.1, read as the reverse complement.
TTATTTTTCAAATTATTTATTTATCATTTTAGTTTTTTGAATTCCGTAGTTGTAAAAATGTTTCATATAAATATGAAATCCTATGATATTTTATAAGCACTTGGATCTTAAGCTGATTACTCGTTTACATGCTAGAGAAAAGTTATCACGTCTGTCATAATTATTCAAAGTGACATACAAAGGAAGAACAGATATTGAAAGTTATGTTTGAATTTCTGTTCTTTGCAGTCTATTTCAAGCAATTCTGATAAGGAGTATTTTTATGCATGGCTTTTGAAATAGCATTATAAATAAAACTTCTAGGTTTTATTGAGCACACATGTTATTGCTAATCTAAAGAAACACTTGAATATACATAAAAAAATCTCACGTAATTTAGCAAAGAAAAAAAGCTTTGTATTTTATGTCAGCGCATTTGGCTGCAAATTTTAAAGCATTTTGTAAATTGATTAAACTGTAAATTTAGGACATATAGTTAAAATTTTTCTGCAGAATAATAATAACAATAATAATAATAATAAAAAAATTACCTGAAGTTGGAATTGAACTTTAACTAAGTCGTCATGTTGCCACTCGTGGTATGACTCAATGAAGAGCTTGTTTTTAGATAATTATATACCAACATTTGCACGTTGGTAAAAATTTTCCGATTATATGGATCTTATTACGGCTATTTACCAGTGTTTAAACTTTAAAACGTCTTCACACACCATAAAATTTAAGCCAGCACAACCGGTTTCAAAAGGACGAGGCCTTTCTCCTTCAGGTGCAAAAAACACGTGCAGGCAAAAGCAAAGAGGTTTTAAAGTTTAAATATTGATTGTGCACCAGTTTTGAATTTAGTTTAGTATTTACCAGTGTTTAACTTATTTATATATATACATTTATTTAACTATATATATATATATATAAAGAAAAAAATATTTTAACGAAATCTATTGAAATGTAATACAATTATTTTTACAACTTATTAGTAATGAAAAAGTGCCTATGTGACAAGCAAAAATTAAAAAAAAAATATATAAACAATTTCAAAAATTTCAAATGACTTAATAACCAATTCTACACAAGTTAGTATGTTTAGAAAAATAGTTGAATTTTTACACCAATTCTGCGAATTTCATCAAATAATTATGAGTTAAAAACACAGTATGTGGGTCGTTTGTTTATTTTTATGCAACCTGTTGTTATGAAGGCATTAATATATTGTTATACCTAACTTTCTTTTAAAATAATTTATATGCTCAGTTTTCATGATAAGTATAAAAATAAAACTTACTTGTAGATTTTAATGAATTTACGCATCAAATAGCTGCATTATTATTTGAATACGTTATCATTCATTTTATGCGCCTTTTAAAAGAATGTTTTCAATTACTTTCTTTTAAATTTAAATTAAAAATATCGATGCTTCGAAATTTTTATGCCAGTGATCTGGAAAACATATATTAAATTTACAAAATATTTGTTAACATCGGCATTTTTATTTTCTGTTTCTTAAAATTATCCAGATTTTTTTTTTAAACACAAGCATATATTTAAATACTGAGGAAAATGGTAATTTATAATATACTGTGGTCAAAAGATGGCGCGATAAATATAGCATAGTAGCGAAAAATGCTGTGATTATAGTAATTAAGGGCTAAAACATATTTAAGGTATTTGTTTCTGTATATTCATCCATTTTTTTTTTTTCTATATGTAATATAGAGAAAGTATTGTATTCGTGAAAATTTTCGAACTCCGGTTTTCGATGGATTTACACGTTTTGAAATGTCCTGAACACGATTTGTTAGTTTTTAGAAAATGTCTGTCTGTATCACGAATTGTTTGGACGCTGTATCTCACGAACCAATGAACGAAATTTAACCAAACTTGGTATTTAGTTGGACCCTGACATAAACTGATGCTGGTTAAATTTGGGGATCATTCGCTCAACAGGCTACGCTGTAATTGCATTTTTTCTAAATTTTTAACATGGCAGTATAGGACAAAATTTCGTATAAATGTATATAATCAGAGTTATTTTTTATTTTTAACTTGTGATTGTAAAATTAATATGAATTATTGATAACAGTAGTAGTTAACTAGGAAAAGAATTTTGTGCATGTGAGGGCATCGCTTCCCCCCTGGGGGAGGACGTATCCCCCCGGGGGAGTACAATTTCAAGATGGGTATCTTTCGAAAGGTCTCGTCAATACGTTTAAACCGAATGGTGGAACCATCGATCTGCGATAATTTAAAATAAAGTTATCGATTTTTTTTGCATTTTTAACAAATATATATCTATACATATTGAGAAAAAATGGACTTTTTTTTTTATATTTAGTGTTTACCACTTCTCTAATATGGAAATCGTCTGCATTATCATGGAAGGTAAGTTTTTTTAAATAATAGTTTTAATAAATTATTTTTACTGAGTGAATTTGTATAAGAAAATATAGAAGAAAATCATGTGGTGGCCACAACATACTAGTTCATAGTGTAGGATCACTGAATATTAAAATTTCTTAACTTTCAGAGAAAACTGTAAAATGCTTGTTACATTTCGCATTAAAGTTAAAAAGATTTTCAAATGATATCCAAACTGTCATGCATTTGGAAAAACATCTTAACATCCAAAATATAATATCAGATTTTGTACCAAAATTTGCTTACAACATTTAATATTCAAGATAACTTAAAAAAAAAAAAAAAAAAAAAAAAGAAATAGAAACATTTCCCGTTTTGGTTATTAAATATTAGTCTATGTTATTGTGTAGTTTAATTTTATAGATAATGTTGATAAAGTATGAATTCAGCAAACTATGAAACGGATTATGCATTCTTTGTTTGAATAATAATAAAATTAAAGAGGGTTTAAAGAAATATAGTCGAAGCTAATTACTTATTTTTTGTTATTTATTATTAATATTTTTTAATTTTTACACTTTCATATAAAGCATTTATTAAAAGAAATTAATAAATGAAAGTCTGCATTATCAAAAAGGAACTTAAAAAGACTAGTCAAGAAAAACTAATTTCTCAGATCATCTGTCCTAAAATTGTTGAAGTCATTCATATCATACTACCAAAAGAGAAATTACTTTCTTTTTCTTTTAAGTCAAAAAGTATCTTTTATTCAAACGGTAACTTCATTCTAAATTTTAATATTAAAGAAAAAATTTCATTAGGCGTGATATAAAATGCACAAAAAAAAAAAAAGTTTCATGAAATGGTTCTTTTTTTTTTTTTTTTTTTAATTTCTCTTACTCATAAGGTAGAGAGAAAGTATAGTTTTTGGATCAAATTTTCGAAAGCGAGTTTTTGTTATATTTACAAGTTTTAAGGTCTACTGAATACGAAAATCATGTTTGGTCTATGTGTTTGTGTATCTGTATGCCTGTCTGTGTGTCTGTGTGTGTGTGTGTGTGTGTGTCTGTTATCAGCATATCTCAAGAATAAATAATAGCAAAAAGTTCAATCGTGGTATTCTAAATGTGTATCATATAAGGATGCTAAGTTAAACTTTTCGTCGAGATGAATAATGAATAGTGAAAGCTACACATGATTCTGTATAATGCTAATTTTAGATAATATTACAACGTAAGATCGTATATTTATAAATAATTAGATAACGAATAAAAGTAAAAAGAGTTAAACAATAATAAAGTTAAAAAATAATTTTATATAGTAAAATTTAAAGAAAGATTCAGATTCTTAAAAGAAAATAAATAAATAAATAAATAAATAAATAATCTGAAACTGAAATATTGTTTTTAAGGTGGTGTACATCTCTCCAGCGTATTTTAAGGTTTAAAATTTAAATAGGAAATAATTTTAAATAGTTTGACGTTTTCTTGCATGCGAAATATTACATCTAAACTTTCAAAGCTTGTAGAAAAGGTATGATACACCAGAAGATCTCTAATCACAGAGCGATATTGTATCGAAAATGTTTTGTGGGGAGGCTTGCAAAGTCAAAATACTATAGATAAATTACACAATCTAGCAGAAGATTATGTGCACTAATTATTATTAAAGAAAACACATAATATAATAAAAAAAAATAAAGACAAGTTTTATTTCACAAGATTTAATATATAAATTGTGACGAACGATAGGTCGTCATGATCTTTTAACTTAGGATTTTAGCTTAATTACGTAATGAAATTATATGCACGAGACTTGAAATATGAAGTAATGACAAAGTCAGATTTATAATATATATATAGAGCTTTTATTTTGAGCTTAAATGAAAAGATGGGCGTTGGACTATAATCACCTTTAATATCTTTATAAACTTAAGGGGGCAGCCTTCATAAATACTTTTAACTTTAAATAGATAACCACAAATAATCTCAACTACTTCATTTAACTTCGTTAACTCTCCCGACTATACTCGTCTTTCGTAAGTGGGAGGATTCCTTTACGCCACTATACTACTCGACTGACTATCTTTTACTATAGCCGTACTGCTAACTCCTTTAACCTCCTACTACTACTTCTAATTCATTATCACCAACTTCCCCCTAAGCAGCTAACATTCTCTCTCGACTACCTCTTCTAAGCCGCACGCAATTCACTTCCTAACTTCCAGAAACAATCTTCCTTCTCCTTTTATACAATTCACTTTCAAAAATATTAGCATATTACAATTTAATTTAGCACAGGAACTAACTCCATTCATCAACTGAATCCTAAATTCTTCACATTCACGTGTTGTTCATAAATTTCGAACTTCGTTTGTAGCGTTACGCTAATATTGCTATACCTCACAAAATAAGACTTACTTGAGAAAAATGGGCTTAAAACTACAGTTTAAATATATGTACTTTTTCTTCACAATCATTTTTACAGAACTGCTTTCAAAGTAAATAATGTTTAAGTAATCTTATTTGTGTATAATTTTCAAAAGTTTTAGACCTTTATTTTCCTTTATCTGGATTCTCTTTTCTGTAGAAAATATCTGATACAAAAGAGTATTGTTGCTTGAGAGTAATAGAATTTTGTTAGCAAATGGTCCAGGAGGAAGTTTTTCCACTTAACCCTTAATGCGAGATCGAATTAAAATAAAAAATTCCAATATATAAAAGATAAGAAATTATATTTTCTGTGTCGTAAAAAAAAAAAAAAAAAAAAAAAAAAAAAAAAAAACATAATAATAATAAAAGAAATACAAAGAAAGATGTGTTTAGTATATGGTTAGATTTTCTTATTGTTCTTTTTAATTTTTTAATCTGCATCATCCTTTGAACATTTTTATGATGTAATCTAAATGCAAATATTTTACTATTTGTTACTCTAACTATTCATAAATTAGATCTTTCAGAGATTCACATATTTTCTAAATAATTTTAAATCCTTACAAAATATTTAATTATTTTAATATATTTAAATTAGTTTCATTGATTATAATTAACAAAATAAGAAAAATAATTGTCGTTTAACTGTATTAAATACACCAAAATTTCAAAATTTCTTTTGATTTATTTCTAAAAATCAATTTAGAATCATACCATGCAAAATAAATATCTGTTCAATTAGATGCAGTAATTGAAGGAAAATGAAAAAGAAAATTTCTTGCTCCTTTTTGCCGATAAATAAAAACATGAATGCAAATTTTGCCTACAAATAAGTTAATTATAAATAAAATTTTAATTTGTATAATATTATACTTTTTAATAAAAAATAAACTCTGAGTTAAATATATATATACTGTTCCTTTTTTGTCAAAATTACAAATACTTTCAAATACTTTTTTTACTCATAAAAGACGTCTGCATATCCCTTTTGCTATCAAGGAAATTCTATTATATTTATCATTATTATTGTGTCTAAGTGTCCCTTTAAAAAGTTCAAGAATATCATATTTTATGTATTAATAAACCTTCTTTTAGAAATGAAATTTATATAAAATTCTGTATACCATTTCTGGGTTTCAGTTATCTAACAGCTTTCTACTCATAAAGGTATAGTTTATAAGAAACGCATTTTTTAACTAATATTTGATTACAATTGTTTATAACTCAAAAGTAAATTATGTATTTAAACTTATTTTTAAAACAGATATAAACGTATTTATTAAAAATGCGTCAATTTGCAATATAGTTTTAATTTAAGTTATAATTCTTGTTTTTGTTCAATGTATAAAATGTCTAGATATACGAGTATAAACTTAATTACGATAAGCGCTAAAATGAATTTTAAGATTTTTTAAATAATATTTCTATTCAAGTCATATTAATATTTTAAACTGATGCAAATATTCTTTAAATGTTATTTAGTATAGAGGGAAAAAATCATAAAAGGTCAATAAACCATTTGAAATGATGTTTTTTCTGTACTTCACGCATGGGAAATTTGGAAAATGTCCAATAAATTTCAGAAAAATCATCGAATAAGCGGAAAGTAGGACAGATTTCGTTGAAAAAACTGTGTATGTAAATCACAATTAGTGTCTATCATCGATTTGTTTTAACAGTTAGAACATTCATTGTGTAAATTATTTCCTTATTAAGTCATAGTCTATACAAATGAATGAAAAATAACATGGAAAAGTCGAAGTATAATATAATAATTAGACAGTATAAATACTATTTATTAAAATCAGAAAGTTCATATATAGGGAAGAGTGAGGTTAAATGGGACGCAGGATGAATGGGACAATAGCAAATTTTTATGTTTTGGAAGCAACATAAACGACAATTTTTCTGATATATGGCAGTACTGAGGTCATTCATCAAGTGTAGTTTCAGAACTGTGCTATCTATAGAAGGGCAGAAAAAAAATTAAAGTGTATTTTTCTGCTGCAAAAGTAAGCTTTTACTGATTCAGTTAGGTAGTAGTTAAGAAATTGACTATTTTCTTAAAGTTAATATAACTCTTATATGGTGAAAAGGGATAATCTTTTATTGTGTTTATGATATTCAAGAAGAATATTGACAATTGTTTCTTAAGCCCATTTCATGTTTGATGTGATCATGTGGTGGGGGGGGGGGGGGTAAATGGAGCAGTTTGAATGGGGATGAATGGGACATTCCCCACTATGTGCTAATTTAATATTGTATACAAGAATTATATTAAAACAAATCGTAAATAGATTTTCAATATTTTTATAACCTGTAGTTCAGTAGTCATAACATGGAATTATAAAAGTACCATGAATTTAGAGAAAAATAGATTGAAATTAATTGTTTTGATTTTTGTTTATGATAATTATGATTAAAAAAATTATACGTTAGAATATTCAATGCAACTCAAATCAATAATATCAATAATTAAAAAAAATAATAATAATAAATAAACTAATAATAATTTTATTAAATTCACAATTTCATTCAAGCTAATTAAATGAATCCTCGTTATTATTAATGTAATGCAGAATAGAATGCTGATTTTTCGCGATCAGTCGGAAACAAAAATTTATCTGGATAATTTGTACACTATTATAAGGATTTATATCTTTCTTGTGTCTTATTTATTTATTTATTTTTAGATCTTATTAGATAAAATTACCAAAGCATAGAGCACTAGGAACTGTGCGAACCAAAGGACTTTTACCTTTTGATGTTTATTTGAGTCAATACATCAGTTTATGTTAATTACAGTAAATTCATAGTGTGTAATAAAATCACAATAACCAATTTAACTTTAAAAATTTATTTACTTTCCATTTTTTTTTTTTTTTTAACTCCAGTCTTGTCCCATTCATCCCCATAGGTGGGGACGAATGGGACTTTGCACATGATTGTAAAAAAAAAAAAAAAATAATAATAATTATTAAAAATGATAACTTTTTATTAAAGTTAGTATGTTTATATGTAACTGATTACTGAAATGAACTTATGAGTAATGTTACAAAATTCTGAATTACATATGGTGAACGTTATTAATAAAAACAGGAGAAATGTCCCATTCATCCCCACTCTCACCTACTTAAAAAACTTGATGATGAATTCGAAAAACAGATTTTAATTCCTTAATAATCATAACATGTTCACTCTTATATAGTATTTTGTTAACAATTTGCGTGTTTTTAATAATACGTTTTTAAACTGCACATACTACAGAGGCTGATCGCACATTTTTTAGACGATTTTATTTCGCAGTAAGAAAAATCGTTTGCATGGAGAATTTTATTTTCACAACAGTTATATTTTTGGAAGTTTTATTTATCTTCTGATATTTAGAATTTTTGTTTAGATGCAAAAATGCGCTTTTAAAAAGGCAGTGGATGGAAGGATAGGTTTCCGCTCTTTCCAAAGAGAGTTTTTAGTGAAATCTTTATGAAAAGCATTTATCAGGAGAAAAATGGAAAAATGTCGCAACAGTAGATGAATATTGGGTCTATTTAAGTGGTTGCAATAAAAAAAGATCAATTTATTATCACAAAAGTGGAGAAAAAAATTTTTGTTACATGGTTCAAAGCACCAAAAGAAAGTTTTTCTAAAGGATTTATGATTGCCACTGGTTTTTCATACAAGTGCAAGATAAAAGCAAAAAAAAAATGCGACAAAAATGTCAAAATCAGCTCTAAATACTATGAAGAACATATTTTAATTCCAATTTTTAAAAATGGAAATCCAGATCTTTATCCACAATGCTATCAATCCGTTGAACTGTATCAAGACAAAACAAGCAGCCACACATCGCAATCCGCAATTGCTTTTCTAGAAAAAAATGGAACAAAAAACGGGAATTAAAACCATACCCTTCAATGATATTCGTGCTAAATCTCCTGATGTATCACTGTTGGATTTTTGTGTTTTTTGACTCTTAAAATCAACGTTATCCAAACACCGACTACAACGCTTTGTGGACTTTGGAAAGCCGTTCAAGAGGAGTAGAAAAATATACCTCTTCCGATATTATAAAAAGCATTATTATCATAGAAATTACGATGTAGAATGATAGTTAAAAACAAGGGCTATCAAACTGAACAATTAAAACATTAAATATGAGTGAAATTGCTTCAGTACACTCCATCAAAATCGTCTAAAAAATGTGCGAACAGCCTCTGTATTTAAGATAAATTACAATATTTGAGTTAACGTTTAAACACTGAATTAAAAATTCAATAAATCTTTTTAGAGTTTAGCAAAGTTAAATTTAATAATAATAATATTATTTATTATTATTATTATTATTTTGCATTTATTTGTTGTGATGTATAAGAAGTCTATTACGTATTTCTAGAAAGACATTTTAGTCCTAAGCTCATGAAAATCAATACAGTTCTTGCACTGATGACTTGTAACATCCCTTGATAATATTTAAATGTAGAATTTAGATGCTAGCACTCCTTTGAATAATTTTCGTAAAAAACTTGATGATGAATTCGAAAAACAGATTAGGTGGTATTAGTAGGTGGTATCGTATCATAATTCTTCCTTGTATCCCTGTTGTGAAAGAATCACATACTCATAAAAATACATGAAATTTGTGCAAGTGATGACCTATAGTATATTTAGTAAATTGGAAATAAATATTTTAAAGCGGTATGGTATACATCGGTATCAAACACGACTTTTACGCTATCGTATTCACTGACACACATGGAAACATACAAATACATACATATATGCATGTATCACTGTAAAAACAATGTAGTGAATTATGGGCAACTCAATAAAAATACATAAAATCTGGTATATTCGGATTTTTTCACGCTCAGAATACTTTCTTTTACAAAAAATATGCTCGACAAGTGAAAAAAAAAAAAAACTTGCAGTTTTAAATATAAAAACATGCCAGTTCTACTTTTCATAGTGTGTGCTGGGTGTTTATGATACAAATTCAGATACGAGATCAAAGAAAATATTAAAAAAAAAAAAAAAAAAAAAAAAAAAAAAAAAAAATCTGAACAACGGGATAAAAAACAGACTGTACAAACATAATATCTCTGTGAAAATACTAAACTCCTTTTTAATATTATATCACTTATGTCTATTTAATAATCTAAATTTGTTTAATGTTTGAAAAAGCGAATTCCAGATTTTCTAAAGCACCATGAGAAACTGAAAGTCTAATAATATTTCATGATGTAATTATTATTGAAATAATTATTTTTATATAAAAAAATTGTATTTGGCTTTCTTATGCTAGCTATAAAAAAAAAAAAAAGTGTTTCATTACTATGTGCACCCTTATAAGGAGTTGTTGTGTAGATAAGGACGATTGACTGCACTAGGATCCTGAGCATAACGGGGAGTGCCCTCCGTGGGGAATTTTCTAACGGGTCGTTTTCAAATTCGGTTCGTTTACAAATTCTATAAAAATGTATTTTTTTTTTTAATGTTTTACTTTGAAATTGAGAAATGAAAAAAATTCACATTGTGAAAATTCGTATTTTGCAGCTTCAAAATAAAATATAAAAATTAAAAAAAAATAATATTTTAAAAAAGGTCCGTCAATTTAACAGCTGAGAATTTCCAGAATGTGAAAACAGAATTTAAAAATATCTATTAGTTAATAAGTTATTTGCAAAGAAAATTTCCCCATAGAATAACATTAGCCTCGGCTTCCAGCGGCGGTGAGTGAAGAGATCCCTTAATAGTGGTATGAGTTCTGCGCCCGTGTTCCGTCTCTGAAAGCAATGCACATAACTACATTTTAACAACTGCTCTGTAAATCAGGTTGACACCGGAAATATTTTAACTTAAGTCATGTATAAATATTAAAGAAAAGCAGTGATAATTGTCCACGAGCCCTTCTCCTGGCATCAAGTAATGCATTTGCGAGAGAACAACGCATTTGCTACTTTTGTTGAAAAGAAATGTTCTTTCCCCACCTAATTTCGCCGGAATTCATTGTAGAAATACACGGCTGGTACCAATCGATTTGTAATAACGTCTAGTTTATAATGGAGAGATAGATTTTACTTAGGGGGTCGTCTATATGTTAAAACTGGCATCGATTTCATTTTTACTTTCTCTTACGCATAAGGTAGAGAAAGTATTGTTTTTGGGTAAAATTTTCGATCGCGAGTTTTTGTTATATTTACATGTTCTGAGGTCCCCTGAATACGAAAATCATGTTTTTAGCAAATGGTCTGTGTGTGCGTCTGTCTGTTATCAGCATATCTCAGAAATGAATTATGGCAGAAAGTTCAAACTTGGTATTCTAAATGTGTATCATGTAAGGATGTTACACTAAACTTTTCGTTAAGAACAAGCAAATGGTTTATGTACAGGGACACTCAAAAGTATTCAAATACATTACGTCTATGGGGGAAATTGCAGGTAAGTAGAGTTTAACATCTATAGACTGCACTAAACCAAATGAAACGTATATATATATTTTGTAATAGAGATAGTCAACAGGGAAAATAAAATTATGTGTGTAGGAGCCTCGCCTCCACCCCTGGGGGTATGTCCCCCTCGAGGAGAGTAAATTTTCATGATGGGTATCTTTCAAAAGAGCTCGCTAATACCTTTAAAACGAATGGTTGAACCATCGATCTGCGATAATTTAAAAGAAAGTTATCGATTTTTTTTTTACTTTTAACAAATAAACTTTTTTTTTTTTAATTATATATTGAGAATAAAATTGACTTTTGTTTGGATATTTAGTGTTATACTACTTCTCTAATATGGAAATCGTCTGCATCATAATAAAAGGTAATTTTTTTAAATAATAATGTTAATAAATTATTTTTTAAAAGCAGAATTATTTTTTAATAGCTGAATTAAATTCTGTATAAATGTATTTCTATTTATGTACTTATTGTAAATTTCTATTTATGTTATTCTAAATGTATTTCTATTAAAATCTATACTAATGAAACGGGGCGGTTGAGGGGGCGTTAGCCCCCCGTCACACAGAACTAATTATCATATAAAACTCTCCCGAAGCCTAATTTGAATTGTTTAACACAGGTTTACATAACAGTACTCGTTATCTTACCTCTTAATCTGCAACCTGCATTTATAATATTAAATTTCAGTGTAAGAGAAAGTCGTGTGAGTGACACACCAGATTATTTATATATATGAAAATATCCACATACTTTAAAATTTTAATTTGAGAATTCTGAAACGATCTGAAAAAAAAAAATCATATATATATATATATATATATATTTTTTTTTTCCGTACATTTAAAAAATTGCGATTTTATTTAAAACGCAATATGCTTCTGATAAAAAAAAGTCTGAATCTTTAACTTAAAACCATACTTTTAAGTGAAAAATTTAACTTTATTATTTGTAAAAATTTATCCCTAGAAAAACATTAAGAATTAAATATCTGCCTAGAAAAAGAATCGAATATTTTATGGATAGTAAGAAAGATATTTAAATTACGAAGTTTAATCTGCGACTTTCGATTCTCAGAACTAATTGTTTAGAAATAGAAATAATTATTAAAAAGAACAATGTGAGATGCACAATAATGTTTACAAATTTTAACAGAACTTTATAAAAATATTTTGGCATTAAATAGAAGCTATAAAGCATCTCTCCTAGAAAATATAATTAATTAATTTCTGGCACTATTCAACATTTTTAATGCAATACTTCATCTTAATGAAAAAGAATTCCTAGGTCATTTTTGCCGTGTATAAAAGATAAAGTAGTATAGCTTAGAATTCAACTTTCCTAATAATGATTTTCTAAGATTAATTAATCTGGCTAAATAAATTCCTTGAAATGCGTTCCAGACATTGAAATTAATGAAATGATTCTCAACAGAATATTGCAAAATTTGTTGTTTAGCCAAGACGTTTTGAGGAATCTACATTTAAGAATAGAAAAAAGAAAAAAAAAAAGAAGAAATACAAATAGGTAAATAAGCAGGAAAATTAATTTGGATATCCGAATGAAAAACGAACATTTCATATTACGACATGAGAAAAAAACGGAAAACATGTTTCAGTTGATATAATTGCAAAAAGTGGACTAGTTCCTCGCCATAAACAAAAAAAATAAATATATGCTAACATGAGTCTATATATAGTAGATTAAAGCCAGAATGTTTAAAAAGTTTGTAATTACACTAATAATATGTAGTAATTTAACCCCTCCCACTTAAAAAATGAATGAAAATGCAGATTTTAGTGGTGAACTGAGGGCACGTTAAAAAATGTAAAAATAACTGTTTATTAAATTAATCTAGTGAAAGATGTAATATTTGGAAATATATGCACTTTTTGCTAATTTTTGGGTTCTTTTCTCTAAATTGTTAGCTCTTTTATGCAACCAGCTGACTGTGAAAAAAATGTTTATAAAACTAGACATTTTGAGTTTTTAAATCCAAATATCATTATTGTGAGTTTATGGTATAACTGAAGAACGAAAGCAATTTCTGTGATAATATGTTTGCATAAACTTAGCCAAACACTTTAATTCGTTGACTTTAAATGGTGTATTTTTTATATCGGTTCTTTTTGAGTAATTCTTTGACATTAATTATTCTTACAGCTTCAGATAAAAAAAAAAAAAAATAAATAAATAAATAAACGTACAAAGAAAATCAAATGCTTGAATACTTTCGTGAAATTTTTTTACAGATATTTCTTCGATTTTCATTTGAAGAGCTTGTTTCCAAAAGGCGTTAAGTCAAAAATTTCAAAAATTGACTTTTCGATGAAAAAGGTCGCAGCACACGTCTAAGAATATATTTTCAATAAGTAGAAGTTACGAACGAATTTAGTCATAATAAAAACAGATAGTGAAATCCGTGTTTTTTCCAAAAAGAATTAAGTCACAAGTAAGTTTTGTGCCAAAAGGGATTAAGTCAAGTTTAACCAATTGCAGCGTGCCTTGAGATCACGTGGTTTCTCTGGCCTTCGACGAAAAGTCAAAAATACGGAAAAGAATATTGTAGGTTGTCACATTTAGATAGATTTTTTTTTTCTAATAAGGTTAAGTTGGAAAGAATATAATGAGTGATTCGAATGAAGCTGTGGTATTATCTGCGCACCCGAGAAAGCGTAAACGTGATTCAAGTCTATGGAAAAAAAAATATATATATTTAAAAAAATAAAATTCAGTCATCGTCCGATAGGCATGGAATAGTCTCCTGCAGTTATATTGACAGTGTGTTTTGTAAGGCAAATATACTCACAATCAATGTTATCGCAGGAGCATTTAATACCAACTAAACAGCGATACTGTTAAGCAGCGACAAAAGATAATTTTTTCTGTTCTTATATGAAAATTACACCTAAGAAAGCATATCGTCCACGGAAAAATAAATTAAAAATAAGACAGATAAGTATAAAGTTCTTTATTCCTAATGATGATACAGATGTTCCCGTATGTGCTATCGCATTTCGCTTCTGTGAGGCAGAAAAAAGAGTTGGAAACATTGCAAATTATTTCTTCAAGAATAAAAATGTAGAGGTGGAAACGCATCAGATTTAATATTGAAGACAATATTTATTTAATATTGATTCATAAGCACCGAAGCAAAAAAAAAAAAAAAAAAAAAAAAAAAAAATATTCACTTTTAGGTGATTGGTGATTGGTGATTGGGTTTTACGTCGCACTAATGCTGCGCAGATGGGCAATATTCACTTTTAGGAGAAAAGCTTATAAGAGAAGATGAAATTACAATGTGTTTTGACCTGATGCAAAATCAGAAATTACCACGCACACCTATTTCCGAAGCCTATTATTCACGTCAGCAACGGCAATACTCTTTTGGTGTAATTAACCATCGGGGTAAAAGAAGTGCGCAAGCAAAGGATGATATATTTTTTTTACACTTGGGGTGAACACGAGGCAGGACATGCTCCTAATGAAATTGCGAGTGCATTATATGATTTTTCGATGACGAGTATACCTCCAGAAGTGAAAATTGTTCGATCATTCAGTGATTCGTGTGGAGGACAAAATAAAAATCATGCCATGTTAGGAATGCTTTCGGCATTTGCTGCTCAAAATTACCTTACCTGCACAAACTACTTCCCAGTGCGTAGTCACTCATACTTACCAGCATATAGAGCAATCGGCCGACTAGTTTAAAGAAAGTGGATACAATTTTACTCCCTAATGAATATTTTGAACATTTCTCTAAGGTTGTAAATCTTTTCAATTATAAGAAGCAGTGGAATATTTTAGATCGAAAAATTTTGCGCATAGTCTTCTGAAAAAACAACAAGGTTTCTTGATTTCAGAGGTAAAAGTAATGGAAATTATGAAGCGAGATGTGGGAATCAAGACACCGTTCTGTGGTTCGTTTTGCCGTCACAAGATCCAGAGATGTGGAAAAAAATTTCTCCCGTGCACCCCTTCTGAAATAAAACCTAAAAACAATATGAAATAAGCGAAAAAATTAGATGGTTTCAAATTACTTGAAACTTTGGGAATTAACAAATTGCATGAATGTTTTTATTTTTATGAACGATCTTGCAACGATGCACCTAGCGCTAATATAAGTGAAAATAATGAAAGCGATGAAGAAATAGAATTTGTAAACGAAGATTTGGGGTAACTACAGTCGGTAACAAAAGTGTCCGAACACTAGCAAAAATTCCTATGTAAAAAAAGTACACTTCATACGGTTTTGTTAAATAAATCCTTATCGAATCATGTTCTCGCACTGACTAAGAACAGGATTCGACAAGGATTTATTTAACAAAACAGTATTAACTCTACTTTTTTTACATAGGAATTTTTGCTAGTGTTCGGACACTTTTGTTACCGACTGTACCTTCCAAAATTATGTATCTAAAATTTCTGCTGTATTTACATGACCAAAAATAAATGAATAAATAAATACTTGGATTACTTTCAAATGGAAGTAAGTCATTTCATTTCGTTATTTGTTTGTGCCAAAAGGGCGTAAGTCATAGTTTTGTTCCAAAAGGGGTTAAGTCATTTTCTTCTTTTTTTATTTCTAAATAACTATACTGTCAGGATTTTTTTAACCATATAATTTAATGTTGTTATCATCAATAGATTACTGAGAAAAAATATCTTTTCCTTAAATTCAATAATAAATCTTACATAACAAAATCACGTTTTTTCAAGAATGGAAAAAATTGACTTAACGCCATTTGGAAACAAGCTCTTCATTTATTGGGAGTACAAATTAATTCGGTCCGTTTTTTTTCGTTAAAAAAACATTTTATTTATTATCAAAATGAAAAAACATGTTATTCAAAGTATTGTCCATCGGTAGCCACAACTTTTGTCCACCTTTCTGGCAATTTTCGGATTCCATCTCTGAAAAATGAGTCCTCTCTGGACGCAAACCATGAATCAAGCCATTCTTGAATTTCTTCGAAAGAAGTGAAGCGGTGTCCAGCCAAATCGTGATGCATCCGTCGGAACAACCAATAATCAGAAGGAGCAAGGTCTGGCGAATACGGCGGGTGGGGTAGGACCTCCCATTTCAACGTTTCCAAGTAATTTTTAACGACAATTGCCACATCGCTTTTCAACGTCGCGCGGTTTCAACTCGTATGGGACCCAATTTCCTTGCTTTTGAACCATTCCCATTTTTTTTAAGCGCACGGAAATTGCTTGCTGAGTGGCTCCCAACGATCCTGCAAGCTCTTGTTGCGTTTGGCACGGATCTTGATCGAGCAATTCCTCCAATTCGGCGTCTTCGAACTTTTTCGGCTGGCCCGGGCGCTCATTGTCTTCGACACTAAAATCACCATTTTTGAAGCGTCGAAACCACTCTCTACATGATTTATCAGATGGCGCAGATTCACCATAAACTTCCACAAGCGATCGATGCGCTTCAGCGGCACTTTTCTTCCAATTAAAAAAGAAAATCAAAACTTCCCGCAAATGTTGTTTCTTTAGCACAAAACTCGACATATTGAATGCTCAAAAAACCAATGTTGTTGTATAAAACTCGAAGCTTCGTTGACTGAATATGGTTGACAAAGGTCAAACCTTTCTAACAATGCCAAAAACATCTATCATTAATCAGTAAACAAATCAGCCAGAGCCATCTATTGAAAACGGACCGAATTAATTTGTACTCCCAATATCATTTAAAAGGAGTTTACACAAACATTTAGATTTGCTTCCATTTGAATGACAATAAATGACGAAATATAAATTTTTAATTTTTCAGTAAAAATTTTCTTAACTATTTGTATGTTATGAAGAATATTATATGCATAGTTTTCTTCAGTCGTCTTAAAGAATACCGTTATACATTGGTCAGAATCAGATGGATGTAAATGATCCCAAGAAGTCATAAATTAAAAGAACTATTGTTATAATGGGCATTTAAAAACGTGTTTCACAAAATAAGTGTATTGTTACCTACAATGAAATTTAGGATAGTTTTCAACCCTGAATGTTAGAAAAGATGAAATTCAAAATACGACCAGTAAGCACAAGTCTTCAATTTTCGGGACATATCTTTCATCGTTAAGTGAAGAATGCATAAACATTTTCAAAAATAAAAGAGTATCATCGGCAGTTGAAACTCTTAGGATTATCAACATTCCGGTGAAATAAAATCATGAATATGCGTCGTTTTCAAAATTCCAATAAAAGGAAATCATGAATATTGAATATGTGCCGTTTTTCTCTGAAAATGACGCATGTTCAATAGTGGATTTATATCATTGTCCGAAAAGATTTTGTAGACGTTCTGGTGGATTACACATACAAGTAACTGTTAACAGTTACTTGTATGTCTTGTATATCTTTTATTTAACGAATAATGAAGGAGGTGAAAACGTGCACAAAGCGTACATAAATATCATGTGGTAATTGTGGTAATTGCGTTGATAAAGAGATTACCTTTATCAATACACATTTACAGACTTGATTTAAAGTGATTTAGAGTAGGAGGATCTTTGCAGTCTGCTCTAAATGTCAAGCTCAGCAAGTCTCAGCAGAACACATCCTAGATTGTTTGGGTATTTCAAGGGAGGACTTATACACTTTCTCCCTTCTAGTTCTCGATCTTGTTCTAGATCTCTTGTTCTAGTTCTCGATCTCGATCTAGTTCTAGATCTTGTCTGACTTTGTCAGACAGTTGGAGGGTAAGCCACAACAACAACAAAAATAGATTAAATACTAATAAACATAATCCATTAACGTTTGGAGAGTTATCATTAAGAATTATCTTGGGGCTTTTTAGTTGTTACCAGAGCATTTAAGGAATGAAGAGAATGCTTTTTGAGTTAGTGTTTCAATTCAGTTGAGTTCAATCCAGCGCGTTCCATTTACAAAAAACTGCTTTTCTAACAGAGTAGTCCTGCTACAGTTCATTTAAATTTGCTGTCACAAATCTAGAACGTCTTTACGACATAAACATGTGGCTTGGTTTCCACATTTTGTAGATCTAAAAATATCGATATCTTATGAGAACAACTTTCGATTAATATGGGAGAATTTTGGGAACAGACTGAAAATTACTGTACTTAGAATAGTTATTCAACATTTCTAAATGTGGAATAACTATTGAGTTATTTGAACTAGGAATTCTAAATGGTATTAACAATTAATATCATTGAGAAGGCATGTAAGTGTTTTGTTATCCGGTACACTGAGTAAAATAATATCCCTCTTTCATCTAGAATGAATAATTAGTCATTTTCTGAAATCATAAACTAGAAATATACTACATACTATAGAAATATTGGTATATTTAAGAGCTATCCGTATAAGATAAACAAATAACCTGAATGGACGAAATTATCGAAAATTTCTAGTCTATACTTTTCTAGATGGTGAAACAATATTATGAATATTATGGGGATTACGAATCCTTTGTACTTCGAGAAATTCTCTTTTAATTTACCAGAGTTGTGTCATAACTAAGATTATAGTTATTAAAAGTCGCCTCTTATGTTCGCATTTATTTGCATTTATTTTAAAACATGTCTGACCTGATAATATAGGTAAATGATCTAGATGTGTAACAGGGGTTGCTAGAACTCGTTAGCAAAGGAAACTAGAATTTGTAGTGATGACATAAAACTATATTTACTAGAGACACAATTCAGTTTCTAGATGTCAATCGCAAAATTTTTTCTCAGTGCATGAATATAGGTAAATGATCTAGAATTGTAACAGGGGTTGCTAGAACTCGCTAGCAAAGGAAACTAGAATTTGTAGTGATGACATAGAACTATATTTACTAGAGACACAATTCAGTTTCTAGATGTCAATTGCGGAATTTTTTCTCAGTGCATGAATTGCAAAATTCTGTCTGCATATGTAATTTCTACTAGGTTATCACATTACATCTTCTCTTTTCGTCCTTTTTAAAGTTAAAATAATGAATTCTCTAAATGGAGATTTCTTGCCCTTTCAATATCTAATAATTCAACATATCATTCAACTCAATATTCATATTTATGTTACTCGGAGAGGAGATGCTAAAGTTCATACTAATTGCTAGTTTTTAGGAGTAAAGAAAAACAAACAGTTTTTAATGTAAACAGTTTTTAATATAATTTTAATGTAAAATAATGAAGGAATGACTATAGATTTCTTGTTAATGCTTAATAGTTTTTAGAATAAGATGAATTTTTCAAGCATGCATTTTTTTTTCAGTGAGGCAGATCAAAAATTAAATTATTAAAAAAGTCATACCTGAAAAAAGTTTCATCTTTTATTAAACAAATACCCTTATATATATATATGTGTGTGTGTGTGTGTGTGTGTGTGTATTAGCGTTTTCTAATTAAATAAGTAATGTATTTCCATACACGATAAACTTATGTTTAATTTCCCCCAAATTAAAAATTAATCAATGAAAATTAGACGAATACATCTGCTAGTAGTTTATAAATACATGATTTGAAACTTATATTTTTTAGTATTATTTAGATTAAAGTAGTTAACCATTTTACTGAAAACATTTAATCAATTGTTTATGCCTATAATTTTAATTAAGTAATACTCAGAAGATCTGACATTTCATTTATATAATACATATTATGTAACTTGTTCTACAGTTTTAAACATATTATGACATCGACTATATACCTATGCATTTTGTGACAGTATATATTACATTTCCCTGTTTACAATTAGTGTTAATAAGTAATAGCCTTCGTTTAAATTATTTCGAAAACTAGAGATTTCGTCATAAATTGTCACGAATAGGAGATTTATCAGTAACTAGAAACATCCATTAAGATTAGAGCAACGTTTAGTGACAGCATAATACTATTTTTCTGTAAGATTTCATTGAAACATGTTACGTAAGATATGTATTTTAAGCATGATGTCTTTGTGTCACATTAATTTCGGAAAATTTATTATGTTATAAGGGTTGATTTGCATGGTATTATATATGGATATCCCTATCATCATTATTAGTTAAATAAATGTAAAAAAAAAAAAATGTTATATTATATGTAACCAAAAAAAAAATATAATTAAAAAAAAATGATTGTTAAAACTTTAAGATATAAATAGAAATACTTTAGTGAATATGTTTAAAATTTTAATAAATAAGTACAGATTATATTTCTGCACTGATAAAATCATTGCCTATTCAAACACACATTTAACAATATATTTGCATTTAAAAAACTATGTGGAAACAGTGAAAACTGGGTATGACGTCATTAGGTATATTGCATACACCCCTGAAATTTACAGTCCAAAAACGCAAGTATAGAGCGCATGAATCAAGATATATTTAAAAATAAATAATTTTTTTTCGTATAAATTTATACACACTCATCATGTTTATACACACCTAGAGTATGCATAATGTCGTTAACCGCGTAAAAAAATGTCGATGTTGCTAAGGGAAACAAAGAAATTTATCGTCTGCAAATAAATAAAAATAAATAAAAAAATATAAATATATAAAATTATATTACCTTAGATATTTTCAATAAAAAAAAAGGAATTTAAGATTGGAATTTGTCGTTTGCAAATATCTCTTTTTTTTTTCTAGTTTTAGAAAATAATATTTTCTTACTGGCAATTTCTTATATTGTTTGTAATTCTTTATATATGTTATTTTTTGTGACTTATGAAATAATGCCGAATCTGTATAATTAACTGCATTTCTTTTTGTATTTAAAGTGTGTTTATATTTATTTATTTATTTATCTATTTAAAATCATATTTTCAAATAATTCGAATATATTTTGGCATAAAAAAAATATTTTCAAGTCAAATTCAAACTCACGTATAAATGACAGCTTCTAATTTCGCATCGGCAATTTTTTAACATTACAAAATTAGACATTTCTATGAGATATTTCATATTTCTAATTACTGCCAGAAAAAAATTTATCGCCTAAAACTCTTATAAAGAGTCGCGTACATTTTCTTCTTTGTTATTTTAAGAAGTAGGTAGGAGATAACCAAAAATTGAAGATGTAATAGTAGATTTTTCCAAATTAAGATAATTATATATTTTTTTTCTTTTAAGATATTTTCGAATGTGTAAGATTATTACTTAGCCGTACATCACAAATATATATTAGGGTGGGTCGAAAAAAAATGTTTTTATTTTATTTTTAAACACTATACCGCGGCAAACGTACCTCTAGGAAATATAAGTGAAATGAAAAAAAAAAAAATAATAAAATAATAAATCTGGCGGTAGCGTATTATCCTTAAACTTTGAGAAAATATAATATTTTTCTTCATTTTTGTACTAAATCAAAAAAAAATAAATAAATAAATAAAAAAAAAATAATAATAATAATAATAATAATAAATAAAAAAATAAATATATTAACTTCTATAACAAAGAGTTATACGCATACTTTTGTAGATTAAAACAAAGAAAAGATAAATAAATGAACGAAAAAATACATTTCGCAATTTATTACCAGCATATTACATAAAAATAATAATAATTAAAAAAAAAAAAAAAAAAAAAAAAAAAAACACTTTTTACAACAATTGACAAATTTGCATTGAAAAAAAAAATATGATAATAATAATAAATAATAATAATAATAAAAATAGCTGTCTAAAATGTTAGTTTATAATTAAGTGTATTACTTGTATTTACTTACTTCTGGTAATTGGAAATATGATTTGCTTGAAAAACTTGACGTTAAAGGTCATTAAAACTTCTAATACCATCTCTGGTATTAGAACTGACGTCATATTGAGACGCATCGACTATCACTTTCTCGCATCGTTCCACGCTTAGGTAAGAAAAGGGAATATTTCAAAGTTCCATACGGCTGCTGTTCGATGTGATTGTGCCTTAGAGTGAATCTCGTGGTTAGCAAATATTCCCAACAAATGTTGTGGTGAAAGTATAGCAGTGTTACAGGGCATAACTTCAGTCAACTTGTTACTTTTCCTGTTCTGTTTAAGATGTCGTTCCTGGCCTGAGACAAAGTTTCTCCTACTGGAATTTTTGGAAAGTAGTCCTGGTGCTAC
Source organism: Salticus scenicus (assembly GCA_963930645.1). Lineage (NCBI taxonomy): Eukaryota > Metazoa > Arthropoda > Arachnida > Araneae > Salticidae > Salticus > Salticus scenicus. The sequence goes on along the minus strand of OZ005654.1, from coordinate 78,120,611 downwards.
TTTGATCGATCTCAACTTAAGCCTACAAATTCAAGTAACAAATTGACCGTTCCTCTTTAGTTTCAGCTGTCTTTTGCTGTAACCATTTCAAGATCCTCGGATATATAAAGATACTGTCTCTTTTACTCTTTTTGTAAAAAATGTTAACCTGATGATGCCATGATATAATGGCGAAAAGCTTAGAAAATTCTTAGATTATACCAGTGGACCTGTGGACCTGCAGATGAGGAGCCACAACTTCCTATTTGCATCAGACATTGTTCAATAGGTCATTCCTTATTATATAATAGTATATATATTGATTCTATCGACTTGTTACCATAATCAGATGCATTCCTGAAGAGGGCTGCCACCCCTCAACCCCCCCGTTGTATTTCTCTTTGTATCCCTATCTGTATATCATATATATACGTATTCTTAATAAACGACGGTTTTGTATTATTTTCCTGAAATTCATAAATACCAAATTTCATGCAAAAAAATAAAGAAAGAAAGAAAGAAAAAAAGAAAAGAAAAGAAAAAAAAATTACATAGCATATCTGAAATATTTTGCGTAATCTTTAAACTAATTACCAATTCTATGCCCACAATTTTCAGCAGGAAAACATGCTTTTAAAATTCTAATAAAACTTCATAATATTTGATAGGTGTAATCATGTTAAAATACACTTTTAAAAAATACCAACTATAGACCGTAAGAGTACGAAATTCTCTTATGTATTTCGGAAAAGTAGCCACAGTTATTATAAACGCCAATAATAAGAATACATCTAATTAATTATAACTCATTAATTTATCAAACTAATTTGACATCATTTGGATAATTACAGTACTTCCCGGAATTATTTTGTGTAGTTCCACAAATAATTTAGTCTATACAGTCGGTAACAAAAGTGTCGAACACTAGCAAAAATTCCTATGTAAAAAAAAGTACACTTAATACTGTTTTGTTAAATAAATCGTTGCCGAATCATGTTCTTACACTTACTAAGAACAAGATTCGGCAAGGATTTATTTAACAAAACCGTATAAAGTGTACTTTTTTTACATAGGAATTTTTGCTAGTGTTCGGACACTTTTGTTACCGACTGTACATACCCTTTTTTAAGAGTAAACATGATTTTAAGCATCTTTATAATGTATGCTAATTCTATTAAGTTCAATGCAGCATAAACGCATTAAAGGGTGCGCTTAACTAAAAATTTGTCCATAGGCTCTAATGTTGCGAAATTCTTTTGTGTGTCTCTGTAAACGAAACATAAACATTTTATACACCAGTAAAAACTATTCAGCTTATTTTGCGTTTAAAATGAATAATTGTTCCAACTTTAACATCGTTTGGATGACTACGTGACATTGTCAGAACACTTTTGTGAGGCCCCGTACATTAATTAGAAAGCTTAAGAGCACATAAGTTTAAGCATCTTACAACATAAGTTTAAGCATCTTACTCACGTACGCTAGTTTTATTGTCTTGATTGCAAAGTAATAAGGTTAAAATGCGTTTAAACAAAATTCACACATACGCCGCAATGTTAAGTATTTTAGCCTGTCCCTGTACACAATCCATATAAAGTACAGACATAAAAAAAATATATAACTTTTTCTATACCGAGCCTGAATGTGTGTGTCAATTTGCAAGCCAATCCGAAAATTTTTGCGGCAGCTATCGCGGTACATACAAATTTTTCTTGTAGGCCGTAATGATAAGGAAAATTTTGGGGTGTCCCTGTACACGAACTACAAACGGAATGCACACCCAAAATCATACAGCTAATTGTTTGGGAATCATGAACATGTGTATCACATTTCAAGTCAATAGCGTGATTTTTGCGGCCGCTATTGCACGACAGACAGACAGACAGACAGACGGAACCCAAAATATTTTTGAGTCTCAAGAGAAGGCCTCCATTGACATTTCGGCAAAAATTGGAGGTCCAATAGCTTGATTTTCGCGGTGGGTATTGCGGTATATACAGATTCTTCCCATAGGCCGAAATGATAAGAAAAACTTTGGCGTGTCACTGTACACGAATTGCAAATGTAATGCACAGCTAAAACTGCACAGCCAATCCGTTGGGCTAATGAATATGTGTACCAAATTGCAAGTCAATATCATGATTTTCGCGGCCGCTATCGCGCGACATACAAATTCTCTCCCATAGGCCGTAATGATAAAAAAGAAAAAAGAAAAAAAAAAACTTTGACGTCTCCTTGTACACGAACTACAAATGGAATGCACACCCAAAACTATACAGCTAATTTCATGGGGATCATGAACATGTGTACCAAATTTCAAGTCAATAACGGATTTTTTGTGGCTGCTATCGCGCGAGAAACACACAGACAGACAGAAAAACAAACAGAACCCAAAACCGTTTAGAGTCTCAACACAGGCCTCCACTGACGTTTTGCCAATGACATTTTTATAACGTACTTTTAAACTGTTTTTAATATGTTTCTAATTATCGGCTTCATAAAAATTTGATTAATTATGTTAAATATGTATTTGTGTGTGTTTAAAAATATTTTGCATAAATTATATTAGTCTTTTTTGTTATTATATCACTGAATCAAATGTATCATATATTTATGTATCATATATTTATGTAACTATTTTTTTTTTTTTTTTTTTTTTGTGTGTGTGTATGTAATTTTTTACAAAAATACATTTAATGTTATAACTTTATAGTAACACAGGATTTTATATATATATTTATAATCTCTTTAATATATCATTATTTTTCGATTTAAATATATATTATATTAAATTATATTTGTGCATAATTTCAACGTCTTAATGTGTAAAATATTTCTTTCCAATTAAAAAGGTATTTCTTACACTTAAGTACTTTGAGATATAATTCTGAAAGTACTTAAAAGTCATCTGAATGGACTTTATCCTTGTTACGTCATAAAACCCTTCACATGTGACTGCAACATTATAATGTTTTATTTGTAATGTATGGGGAAATTTTGTATCCTATAGGGAAATTTTTGTAACCTATGGGGAATTTCACAAGGAAATGAAGAATCAGAAATCACATGATGGGTATAATTTTGCCGCGAACCCATAAAATGGATATTGTACATTATGGTGTCTTATAATTTGGAAACACTACATTTATTTTAAGCAAGCTATATTCCCCCCCCCCCCCCTTAATTTACAGACATAATTTCAGGAATCTTTATAAATAATTTAGAATGACACATAATGAACTAATAAATTAACAGAATCGTAAAGGATTATTCTTACAATCCTGTTTTTGTTTATTTTTCACTGTTAATAAACATAATATAATTTTAAGATTAAAAACTATTAAAAGTTTAAACCTTACCTTTTAAAAGTTTACCTTTTATATTACCTTTTATAATATAATTTTGTTAGAAATTTAAATAATGCTAATTTAGCAGATTTTATCAAAATTATTCTGATGCCAAAGTTCTCCGTATTATTCTCTATAGAAAGATAACTATTACTTGGAAGATTAAACTTGTTATGGATTGTCTCTCTCCGGATCATTTTTCGATTTTTAGATATTCCTTAAGTTGAATAAGTTCTTAATCTAAGTTTTCTCGATCGTGCTTAATAAGTTTAATAAAAGAAACAGGGTCCAAAATAACAATAAATTTTTTATCTTTTTTATATCTTAAAATTACCTCTGTAAGTAAACCGTGTATTCGATACGATTCTGGGTTTATGTAATTAAAATAATTGTACTAGGCAGATTCTCGGAAACATTAATGATTATTATTTGAATATCTTTTTCTGCAGGAATTTTAGTGTCAACTTTACTGTTTGATAAATCCTTTTTAGGAAATTTTATTTATAACATTATCTGTTTCATTTTTAGATGTAACCCAAAGTAAAATTTTAGCAGATTTATTAGATTGTGTACGTATAATGGCGTGTTTAAGAGTTTTGCCATTTAAGTTCAGGAAAAGATGATTTTTAACACCTACAATCACTTCAGCTTATTTCTTATTGTTAACAATTAACACATGATTATTAAAAGTGGACCATATTAGACGCGCCTAGCAAACATGATTATTCCAAAGCTTGAAAATATGTCAAACTGACTGACGGGTTGGGATTTGGTAAAATCCGGTCATTCCGCGTTCATTTATTGCTTATTTTCTCTCGACCACAAAGGCTATAACCCCTATTTGAACACTTGTTGAAAAAACACATGCTCAGAAAGTTCCGTGGACGCAAGAAACGTGGTCTATCTATACGTATTTATTTTTGTTTTGACGAAAAATCTGAGCTTATTAAATCACTGACTGGCATTAATTTCGAAAGGCGTAGCAGAATTTTGACATTAAACAAAATAAACATAATTAAACATTTCAATCATTCAAAAATTATTATAATTTAAAATTGTGAGGGTTATTTATTACCCAGTAAATATATATAGAACAAAAGCTACAACAAAGGAATAGTTTAGAGAAAACATCATTAGAGTGTATTAATCCGAATTGACACGTTATAATTCCTTTTAAAAACCTACACCTTTTTAATAGGAACATTCTATTACCATTTTTTTATAACAAAATTAAACAAGAAAAAAACATTTTATTATAAAAAGTTATTTTTAATCATTGTTTAAATTTTATTTTCCAAACTATAATTCCTCAAATAAAATAAATAAATTAAATTAAATAAAATTAAATAAAAATTAAATAAAAAATAAAAAAAAATAAATGAAAAGTTTTTCTTTTATTAAAAATAATAGTATTGTTAGTAATTTATTGGCTTACCATAAAAAAAGTAGCATTTTTTCTCTGTAATTTAAAAGGACAGAAAAATATCCCTTTCTAAATTTCTTTCTCATTTATCTTCTGCCAGGAGCCTTTTTTCTCATTGCTCAGAATAAAAGAGAAAAAAAAAAATGCTTCGGGTATAGAGAATTTCATCATTAAAGTTGAATATAGTGCTGACATGTCTATAAAAAATATGGGTCATAAATGAAAAAAGACTTTTCTTTAAGAGGTCATTAGGAGATATTTTCGACAAATTGAGATAACTAAAGAACTTTAAAATATATTTTAAATTTATATTTAGGTAAATTTTATACCCACTTTCTGAAGCTTATGATCTTTATTGGATAAATAATTTTTTTTTTTTTTTTTTTTTTTTTTTTTTGTAGATGAAAAAATTTTTCTTTAATGATGTTAAATCCAATAAAACCAATAATGTGCAGTTTTATAACAAAGTTCCATAAAAAAAAATATGTTGATAGTAGTAAAAGTATAAATGATATACCTATAACTAAAAAAGATATTAAATATATACTTGTTAGAAACATACTATTTTTTTCTTTCATTATTACAAAATTTTAGTGGCTAAAAAGGATATTTTATTGAAGTTCCTGTTAAGTACTTCTAAATTGCAGTGATTTTATTACAGAATTTTTGTTCTAGTAAAGCCTTTACACAACAATGTTTTGGTAATATATATTATGTCGTATTTAAAACTATTTTTAAAACTCAAATAATATATCTTCTTTTTAATGGCGTAAAATTAAACCTAAATATTTCATTTGAATGTTTTAAACATACCCTGAATAAATAAAAGTATCAATATATTTATAAATTTTAAAGAATCGTATAGGTATGAAACATAAAGAAAAATTCAAACAAAACAAGTATATATATATATATATATATTTAAAACGTTGCAGGAAGATAAGCAAAATGGGACATTTTATAAATGTGTAATAAGCAGATAAACCAACACAAGAAGATTTTTTTTTCTGTTTTTTAAGACCCCAGTAGACCGGTTAAAGATGATTGGTCTCGTAATCGGAGGGTTGCGGATTCGATTTCCGAGCATGTCTAAGATTGTCGTGTATATTAATGGCACACGTAAATCTTTCAAAGTTTCAGTGTCCTCTGTTCTGTAAAATTTATATCACACGGCTTACGGAGCATGGGATCTAATCCCTTCGTGAGGAGTATAACATCCTGTCTCCAGACAATTATTAGTGGTCAATTGTTTTCTCCAACAAGACGAACCTATTGAATTCGAAAGAGGTAAAAGAAAAATCTGGAGTGACTCCACTCGACTTTCCGAACATTAAGTAATTAACAGTTCTGTAGATAAAGTAAAGAAAGAGGAGTTGTTAAACAAACAAAAGAGAGAAAATCATAATAGAGTGTTAAGTATTTTTCTCCATATATTACACGATACTTTATTTAACGCTACTGAACTTTGAACCCATAGATCACAATAATAAAGAATTTTTCGTTGTGTCCCTGTAAAAACCTATAAATGCTAGATTCACCAAAATTCTTATAGTTAGGGCAACAGTGATTTATAATATTCATATAAATTTTCAGCTGAATTGAATAAGGCGTTTAGATGCTATCGCACTTTTAAAAATTTGGTCCCATAGGCCATAATGATAAAGAATTTTTCTTTGTGTCCCTGTAAAAAAACTATAAGGGCTAGATTCTCCAAAATCTATACAGATTGCTTATCTGTGACAAATAATATGTGTATAAATTGTTTGATCAATTGAATAAGGCGTTTAGATGCTATCGCACTTTTAATATTTTGGTCCATAGGCCATAATGATAAAGAATTTTTCTTTGTGTCCCTGTAAAAAAACTATAAGTGCTAGATTCATCAAAATCAATCGGGTTCGTGCTATGGCGACTTGCAACATGCGTACCAACTTACAGCTCATTCCAGCAAAGCGTTTAGACGCTAGCGTGTTTATTCACACACATCAGACACACATACATACACACATACATACATACACCATGATAAAAATAGTGAAAACGGACTCAGGAGACCTTGAAACGTATAGAAACATCAAAATCTCAAATTCGGATTTTTGACATGCTTACAATACTTTCCTCACTATAGTGTTGGAAAAGTAAAAATGAATTAATGACTAACATAGTAACAGTTAATTCAATATCATACAAAGAAAGGAAGCATGTTTCCATCGCATGAAACAATACCCACACTTCTCTTGCGGGGAGGACTTATTTGCATCGATTAATTTTCTAAAGCTTAATGTTAGAGTAGAGAGAAGACACACAGACAAAAGTATTCTATTAAAAATTTCATACACAATTTTTTTTGACAGTTTAGAACATCACTAAACTTGAGTTGTAGAAAAACAAAGCTTTTCATAAGCAGTTATTACATAAGCGGTTTTTCGTTTTAGTCGCAAGTTGAATATAGTTTTACACAAATTGCGTACAAAAATTTTACCCGAAAGAAATCCAATAAAAGATATAATACCATTTAAAAAACTGTTTGGGATAATGAAATATAACGGAATCTATCAAAATTTTTTTAATTGAGTTAAATGGTATTCGTGTGTTATTTTTATCACCAAATCATACTTCTAATTTATCGCTCTATTGGAACAATAATGTATTCTGCGATAATGATGTTGAATTATGCCATTTTGTTCTAATGCCATTTTTTTTTTTTTTTTTTACTCTTCCGCTAGCGTCTGTAAGAGTAATTTTCCGCTGAAAGTTTGTTTGCTCTTTTACTTATTCCTGTGATTAAATTTGCTGGATATCAGAAAGCATATGGATATTTATATATTACATATTGACATAACTTAGTGCCTATGAAATTTTGGTTAAATCTCATAACAGATGGCGCTGCTGTACTGGTTATGAAATGTGCGTAATGAGAATTTTTTTTTTATCGAATCATTGTGAAATTAAGAAAGAAATTATCTATAATAATAACATTTAACTGGAATTTTTTTTGTATGTAATAGCATTGCCTCCTATATATAAAAGAAGAAAAAAGAAAAAAAACATATTTCCAAAGAGTTGGTCAATACTTTTAAAACGATTGTTTAAACAATAGGTCTGGGATAATTAAAAACAAAATTATCAAATTTCTAATTTATTACAAAAAAAAAAAAAAAAAAAAAAAAAGAAAGATAAAAGAAAGGAAAAATAAAACTTTTTTTTTTTTTTTTAAATAATAAATTTAATAAGTAAATTTTACTGTGTAGGGGATGTTAGAACTAAGATTTGTTGTGACCACAATATACTGTTTTTTTTTATTTTTATTTTTTAGCTATATGGCATATGCTTTAAACTAAACGAAATATTCGTAACCACTTTTATTTAAAATAAAAGTTGAATTATTGCTTTTCGAAACTTGTTCAATAAGCTAAAAATCTGCAAATGTACTCGGACGTTGCCTCCCTGTAATGACAAAATGGCTAAGTAACCATAGGTATTTTATATACTTATTTTATGTACCTGTAATTGAAACGAAAATTTTAAACACGCATTTTTATAGTTTTTTTTTTTTAAATTATTTTTTCCCCTGTAACATTCATTGTTTTTCTTAACTCATCTATATAAATAAAGATGTATCGGTCTATCTTTGTGTGTATATGTGTGCCTGCGTGCCGTCTGCGTTGTGGTGCTCACATTACTGATCGCAGAGCTATAAAATTTGCGCAAATGGATACCTGGGATCTTATGGGTGTGAATCCCTTTGAGAGGTTTTCGAATTTCGAATTTGAATTTTTTTACTTAATTATTTTTTCGATTTTAAATATTTACTTCTATGTTTCATTTTTCTAAAATTTAGTCTTTCATTTTAATCATCTGCTTATCTTTTACGCTATTTATTTTTTATTTATTTAATTCATTCATTTGAAGGCAAAATTTCTTTTTTTAATTTATTAATTTACTGAAAATCATGTGGTAATGCAATAAAAAAGTTAAATATATTAAAATTTAAGATTAGAAGCGTATTTACAACAGTTATGTTTATATATAATTTTTATAGTATAACATTTTTTTATTTATCATTTTTTAAAATTAATTCCTTTAAAAGAAAAAGAATTTTTATTTATTTATTTATTTATAGTATTTATCGGGAAAAAATAAAAAAAAAATGTTAGTATATAATAGAAATGATTAAACTAATAAAAATTTATTTGTTTTTAAGTCCTCTTAAAAGAAAATATATTTTTTTATTTTATTTATTATATTGGTCAGAATCATATCGCAATAGAGTGTAAAAAGTGGGAGCTATAAAATACATGGTTTAAAAACTAAAATATTTAATATATGCTGAGATACAGTCATCTTTATAATCGTAGTTATTAAATATTAGCAGATCCACCTGTCATCGATATACATAAATTGAAGTGCCTGGGAAAGACCTGCATGCATTCAATGGGAACCTGGATCTGATGCATTGAGGGCGGAAAAAGTGTTACCGTAGACAGCGGGTACCCGAAGAGAGGTTTAGAGCGATTTCAATGTAGATAATTTTTTTTTTTTTTTTTTTTTTTTTTATTTATTTTATTTTATTTATAATGGAAAATAAAACATAAATAGTCTTTCAATTCTTTGGAAAATTCATTTAAATATTGTGACTATCGAAATTTGGTACTAGTTTTAAATAATTGTTTGCATACAAATATATAATAAAATATGTGTGCGTGTATGTATTTATTATGGAAGTCTTTGTACACATTTTTAAATAAGAATATTTTGAATCTTCCATATTTAAAATACGCATGACTGCAATATATTTTTAATTGGTTATTTTTTTTATTTTTTTATTTTTATTTTTTTTACAATTATTTAGTTGATTTTTTAAAACTGAAATGAATTATTATCATTAAGTACATTCCTACGCCTGTAATATATATATATATATATATATATATATATGGGTCATTCTCTGAAAAGTGGTCATTTCATGTCCCAGTAGTCTTGAGGGTATATTTTTAAAAGCACAAAAACAAAACGCTGTTTAAACTATCAATATTAGTTGGTTTTACATATAAACTGTTATTCTTTGGTTATTGGAATTCAAATATAATTTTTAAATAATTTTTAAAATGCAAAATATCATTCCCTCACTGTGTCTCCATTCCCACATGTAAGTAAATAAAATGGTTTCTATAGTATTAAAGCATGTATATTTGGATTATTTGAATTAAAAAATTATTAAACATACTTTAATAAATATTTATCCATTATACTACATTTATATATTATGCAATGAAAGAAATTAGAAGACACTTTATTGTTGTCCCTGGTATTAGATATCATTCCCTCATCAAACTATAATCACACCCCTACTTACTCCATTAATGGCAGCCCGTGTTTTATATAAGTCAAACTTAATTTGTATAGCAGCAAAGTAAAAAGCCATGTTGTGTTCTGTTCGAAACTTTTTACAATGAGTTGCATAAGGCTCTCAAACGTTAGATTGAAATACAGTATTTTTATTATACGTCATTCCCTTTAACTTTATAATAAAACATATTTTTATTATAAAGTTAACTAAAATAAATCAAATTTGCTTTTTTATGATATTATATTAATAAAAATATGTTTTAGTAAATATTTAGTGTTTGAAAATATAACTAAACTTAATAATATTTTTATAAAGTAGTTTTTAGAAGAAATTTGTCATTCCCTCACAGTCATTCCCTCATTTTTCTAATTAATAAAAGTAATTGCTATATCAAAATTTATCAGATACAGTTTGGTTTATATTATTTTTTTTATTAATTGTCACACATGTGTACATGTACAAAAAAAAAAAAAAAAATGGAGCAATTTTATTTGGACTAAGGTTTTATCTTTTTTACTTAAAAAAAAAAAAAAAATGCCCACTTTTCAGAGAATGACCCATATATATATATATATATATATATATATATATATATATATATATATATATATATATTAAAAAAGCAAAATCTTCATCACTGTTTTTTCTTTTAAAAACCAAGAGTAGTTATTGCTAAAGAGTTATTCGAAAATAAATAAAAGGTAGTATTTCTGGTAAAAAAAAAAAATTCCTTACAAAAACTCTTGAAAAAAAAAATCATTATGAAAATAAACTTTTAGAAAACTTTTCTATTTTCATTGAAATAGCTTTATATTCTATTATATCACATAACGAACAAAAACTTCTGAAACTATTTCTAAATAAGTTTTGTATTTGTTAAACGAGAAATTTATTTTTATTCTGTAAGAAAAGCCATTCGTTTCATAAAACCGAAAATGAGGTGGAAAGGGTTATTGCTGACTCATTAGTCTAGAACTAAGATGTGAAAGTCCACAGAGAAACAAGTCATATTTTAAACACGAAGAAGATCATTTTAAAGAGAGATAATCAATTGACTAATATTCAAATATAATTTAAATTTTAGAGATTTAAAAAAGTTATTAAAAAATTATAATGGATTTAAAGCTTTTTACAGCTTTTAATCTTTATGTAAATGAAGAATTTAAAATGACAATAAATAATATAAAAACAAACAAACAAACAAACTTAAATTGAGTTTAAATTTTATATTATAATTTTTCTTCTTACCAAATTTGTCTCTCTATGTATTTTCAAATTAACTTTAATCACATTTTATAAAGATTTTAGTTATTATATTTTTTTAATCATGAAATTAAAATGAATCCAATATGTATTACTCTATTTAACAACAATTAATTTAAATAATATATTACTATTATTAAGTTTCTGCGATATTACATATGTTTATATCTCAGTATCTATTAGTTAACATTGTACTGAACACCATTTGTAATATATTTATTGGAAGAAATTGCATTTATTAAAATTTTATGCACGTTAACCATTAGGTAAAGCGTCTATATCGAATTATATGAACGAAAATTTTGTGATGCTCACAACATTCTAGTTATTATACTTTACTTATTAATACTAGTATAGAAAGAATTAATTCGATAACAGTATAAATAAGCAAAACTATTTTAAACTGAATTTAGCAAAGTTTAAATGAAATAGAAATAACAATATTAGTAAAATATAAAATTTTTCATTATTCAATAGTTATTATTCGAAGAGAAACTTTTATTTTTTAGTGAAATGAAATCTATATACTACCGTTATTGTTTATTATAAATTTTTATTAAAACTTTCTAGACTCATGTTTAATTACAAATTTTATTTCCATCATTTAGAACATTTATTAGTCTAAATAGATCGTTTGAAACTAATTTCTTTCAGTAGCATTTATATTAATGGTTTTGTTCTCGGTCGTTACTGGGACGCTCACAGAATCGATTACGAATGTTCTATGAATATTTAAATCGATTTAAATCGGTATGATATATATTGATTAATCGACGAAACTGGATTTTAAGTTGATATATTTAAAATACTGATTTTTTGAAATTGGGTTCTAGAATGAAACACAAAACTCCGTGTAATAAATATTTAATGTTTAAGTGCATCATAAGAATCAATGTATGTAAGTTTTTGGTAATTTATTAAATGTATATTTCATGTAAAGCTTTAATATGTAACATAACATATTTAAATAAAATTTAAAATTTAAAAATAACCTCAGAATGTTTTGTAGACATCTAAGGAGTTAAATTGAAAAAGTATTAATGAACATCAGGAAAAGTAATGCATTAAGAAAAAAACTCTCGTCTAACTTTTTCTTTATATGTTTTCATTTTAGCATATAACGAACACGATTTCATTACTTTGTCTACTTTTATCTCTATGTATCTTTGATATATTATGGAAGCTGAACTTACCAAGTGCACTAAACGTACAGATTGTACTGAATACATCAAATGTACTGAATGTATCAAAATTTAAATTCTGTAAAAAATCTAGATTTATATTAAAAGAAGAAGAACACCTAAACTAGTGTTAATTAAATCATTTCATATAATTTCTTAGAGGAATTTATGATCTTCTAAACCTTTTACAATAACTATATCACTAAAATAGCTGTAACGTAATGAATAACATACATTTTGTTTTAAATTTAATTCCATCCCAGTTAAAAATCTTATCGCACAACAAGTGCTACTACTAGTGGATCTGCAGATCAGGAGCCTCAACGTCCTATTTGCATCAGACATTACTCAATAGGTCATTTTTATTTATTTCTTATTATATAATAGTATATATTGATTCGATCGTCTTATTACCATAATCAGATACATTCCTGAGGGGGGCTGCCGCCCCCCTCAACCCCCTGCTGTATCTCTCTTTTATACCCAATTGTATATCATATAAAATGTTACGGAATTGTAAAGAATTGCATTTATTTTTGTATAAATTCTTTCAAAGACGCTTAGAAAGTCGATAAAATACTAATTTTGTGCATTTCTAGTCGTTTTAGCGTTAAAATAGCCTAATTTTCCTTTACAAAAGCTTTTAAAAGCTCCAATAAGGGAAGAAATGGATTTGGCGCCAAATTTGGCGACTGCTTCCCACCTTGGCGATTTTTTTGGCGACCTTGGCGAGAAAATCCTTATTAGGGATATACCAAATATGGAAGCTCTAATCGCATTGGCTGATGAGATACGAGAATTTTCCAGAACAGTCTGTGTCCGATAGAATAGTATATAAAAGGAGCATTTTTTTAGCCAAGGCGGCCAATCTCAGATCTGTGTCAGTTTCGTCAAATGCTTGCTTTGCTTTGAGCCTCTTTGAATGAGACTTGCTTTATGTGTTATTGATAAACAGTATAAAATGTTGTTTTACTGTTAAAAGCTGTTGTTTAAGCTATGTGTACTGGTTGAATTGAAGCTGATACTTGGTTTATAGACCTGTATTTTTCTGGAACTTTCTGTGAATAAATCACTGAATTTTTGCAAGTTTCGCCTGTCATTCTCGGACAACTTACGAACCCCCAAGTACGAAACAATATGTATTCTTAATAAACGACGGTCTTGTATTATTTCCCTGACATTTATAAATACCAAATTTCATAACTATCAAATTTCATACAAAAATAAAATTACATAGCATATCGGAAATATTTTGGCTAACCTTTAAACTAATTATCAATTCTCTGCCCACAATTTTCAACAGGAAAACATGCTTTTAAAATTCTAATAAAATTATATTTGATGGGTATGTAACCATGTTAAAATACACTTTTAAGAAATACAGACTATAGACCGTAATAGTACGAAATTCCTTTATGTATCCCGGAAAAGTAGCCACAGTCATTATAAACGCCAATAATAAGAATAAACCCAATTAATTATAACTCATTAATTTTTCAAACTAATTTGACATCATTTGGATAATTACAGTACATACTCGGAATTATTTCGTGTGGTCTCATAAATTATTTAGTCTATACATAACCTTTTTTAAGAGTAAACATGATTTTAAGCATCTTTATAATGTATGTTAACTTTATTAAGTTCAATTCAGCTTAAACGCATTAAAGTGCGCGCTTAAATAAAAGTTTGTCCATAGGCTCTAATGTTACGAAATTCTTTCGTGTGTCTTTGTAAACGAACCATAAACATTGTATACACCAGTAAAAACTATTCAGCTTATTTTGCGTTTAAAATTAATAATTGTTCCAAATGTAACATCGTTTGGATGACTGCGTGACATTGTCAGAACACTTTTGTAAGATCCTGTACATTAATTAGAAAGCTTAAGAGCACATATTTTCTTCAAACAACATAAGTTTAAGCATCTTACTCACGTACGCTAGTTTCATTTTCTTCATTGCAAAGTAATGATATTAAAATGCGTTTAAACGTAATTCACCCCATTCGCCGTAATGTTAAGAATTTTGGCGTGTTCCTGTACACAGTTTATAAAAAATATAGCAAAAAAAATTATACAGCTGCTTATATGCAAAGCTGGAACGTGTGCGCCAATTTGCAAGTCAATCGAAGGTTTTTTGCGGCCGCTATCGCGTTACATACAAATTCTTCCCATAGGCCGTAATGATAAAAAAAACTTTGGCGTGTCCCTGTACACGAACTACAAATGGAATGCACACCCAAAACTATACAGCTAATTTCGTTGGGATCATGAACATGTGTACAAAATTTCAAGTCAATAGCATGATTTTTGCGGCCGCTATCGCACGATAGACAGACAGACGGACAGACGGAACCCAAAATCCTTTTGAGTCTCAACAGAGGGCCTCCATTCACGTTTCGACAAAAACTGGAAGTCAATAGCTTGATTTTTGCGGTGGCTATCGCGGTACATACAGATTCTTATAGGCCGTAATGATAGACAATCTTTGGCGTGTCCCTGTACATGAACTACAAATGGAATACACATCTAAAACTATTCAGCTAATTCCGTTGGGCTCATGAACATGTGTACCAAATTGCAAGTCAATAGCGTGATTTTTGTGGCCGCTATCGCGATACATACAAATTTTTCCCATCGGCCGTAATGATAAAAAAACTTTAGCATGTCCCTGTATACGAACTACAAATGGAATACATACCCAAAACTATACAGCTGATTTCGTGGGGCTCATGAACATGTGTACCAAATTTCAAGTCAATAGCGCTATTTTTGCGGCCGCTATCGCGCGACAGACAGACAGACAGACAGAAAGACACACAGACACAGCCCAAAACCGTTTTGAGTCTCAACAGAGGGCCTCCACTGACGTTTCGGCAATAATGCTTTATTTTTATTATTAGCGATAGATTAGTATTTAGAATACAGAATACAAATAAACACAAAATTTCAAGGTATATTTTCATACACAGAAATACAAACGCACACACATAAAGTATATTTGTACATGTTTGAGTGCCTATTGCATTGCATGTTAATCATTTTTACTTTCCGAACACTATAGTGAGGAAAGTATTGTAATCATGTCAAAAATCCGAATTCGAGATTTTGATGTTTCTATACGTTTTGAGGTCCCCTGAGTCCGTTTTCACTATTTTTACGATGATGTATGTATGTGTGTGTGTATGTGTGTATGTATGTGTGTGTGTGTACGTGTGTATGTCTGTGGGTGAACACGCTAGCGTCTAAACGCTTCGTTCGATTAACTTGAAAGTTGGTACGCATATTGTAAGTCACCATAGTACGAACCCTATAGATTTTGGTGAATCTAGCACTTATAGTTTTTTTACAGGGACACAAAGAAAAATTCTTTATCATTATGGCCTATGGGAGCAAAATCTTAAAAGTGCGATAGCATCTAAACGCCTTATTCAATTGAGCAAAAATTTTATACACATATTATAGATCACAAATACTCAATCTGTATAGATTTTGGAGAATCTAGCACTTATAGTTTTTTTACAGGGACACAAAGAAAAATTCTTTATCATTATGCCTATGGGGCCAAATTTTTAAAAATGTGATAGTGTCTAAACGCCTTATTAATCCGAGCAAAAAAATTGTACACATGTTATAGATCACAGTTGAACTAACTGTATAGATTTTGGTGAATCTAGCACTTACAGTTTTTTTACAGGGACACAAAGAAAAATTCTTTATCGTTATGGCCTATGGGACTAAATTTTTAAAAGTACGATAGCATCTAAACGCCTTATTGAATTCAGCTGAAAATTTATATGAGTATTATAAATCACTGTTGCACTAACTGTAAGCATTTTGGTGAATCTAACATTTATAGGTTTTTACAGGGACACAACGAAAATTTCTTTGTCATTATAATCTATGGGCTCAAAGTTCAGTAGCGTTAAATAAAACAACGTGTAATAGATGGAGAAAAATACTCAAACACTCTATTATGGTTTTCTCTCTTTTGTTTGTTTAACAACTACTCTTTCTTTACTTTATCTACAAAACTGTTAATTACTCAATGTTCGGAAAGTCGAGTGGAGTCACTCCAGATTTTTTTATATTTAGGATATATTTGTTATCATTACTCTACTGTAAAACGGAATTTCATCAAAACTAAAATATAATTTATTAAAATCTACGCTGGTTTCTCTTAAGATTACCTGACTCAGCTACTTCACTCATCTATATAAACTACTAGTGGATCTGCAGATCAGGAGCCTCAACGTCCTATTTGCATCAGACATTTTTCAATAGGTCATTTTTATTCATTTCTTATTATATAATAGTATATATTGATTCGATCGACTTATTACCATAATCAGATACATTCCTGAGGGGGGCTGCCGCCCCCCTCAACCCCCCGCTGTATCATATAAAGTGTTACGGAATTGTAAATAATTGCATTTATTTTTGTATAAATTTTTTCAAAGAGGCTTAGTAAGTCGATAAAATGCTAATTTTGTGCATTTCTAGTCGTTTTAGCGTTAAAATAGCGTAATTTTCCTTTAAAAACGAATTGAAATGCTCCAATAAGGGAAGAAATGGATTTGGCGCCAAATTTGGCGACTGTTTCCCTCCTTGGCGATTTTTTTGGCGACCTTGGCGAGAAAATCCTTATTAGGGATATACCAAATATGGAAGCTCTAATCTCATTGGCTGATGAGATACGATAATTTTCCAGAACAGTCTGTGTTCAATAGAATAGTATAAAAGGAGCATTTTTTTAGCCAAGGCTTCCAATCTCAGATCTGTGTCGGTTTCGTCAAATGCTTGCTTTGCTTTGAGCCTCTTTGAATGAGACTTGCTTTATGTGTTATTGCTAAACAGTTTGTACTGTTGTTTTGCTGTTAACGGCTGTTGTTTAAGATATGTTTACTGGTTGAATTGAAGCTGATACTTGGTTTATAGACCTGTATTCTTCTGGAACTTTCTGTGAATAAATCACTGAATTTTTGCAAGTTTCGCCTTTCATTCTCGGACAACTTACAAACCCCAAGTACGCAACAATATGCATTCTTATTAAACGACGGTCTTGTATTATTTCCCGGAAATTCATAAATACCGAATTTCATACAAAAAAAAATTACATAGCATATCGGAAATATTTTGCGTAACCTTAAAACTAATTATCAATTCTATGCCCACAATTTTCAACATGAAAACAGGCTTTTAAAATTCTAATAAAATTTCATTATATTTGATGGGGTGTAACCATGTTAAAATACACTTTTAAGAAATACCGACTATACACCATAAAAGTACGAAATTCCTTTATGTATCCCGGAAAAGTAGCCACAGTCATTATAAACGCCAATAATAAGAATAAATCTAATTAATTATAACTCATTAATCTTTCAAACTAATTTGACATCATTTGGATGATTACAGTACATACTCGGAATTATTTTGTGTGGTCCCATAAATTATTTAGTCTATACATAACCTTTGTTTAGAGTAAACATGATTTTAAGCATCTTTATAATGTATGTTAACTTTATTAAGTTCAATTCAGCATAAACGCATTAAAGTGCGCGCTTAAATTAAAAATTCGTCCATAGGCTCTAATGTTACGAAATTCTTTCGTGTGTCTTTGTAAACGAACCATAAACATAGTATACACCAGTAAAAACTATTCAGCTTATTTTGCGTTTAAAATTAATAATTGTTCCAAATTTAACATCGTTTGGATGACTAAGTGACATTGTCAGAACACTTTTGTAAGGTCCTGTACATTAATTAGAAAGCTTAAGAGCACATATTTTCTTCAAGCAACATAAGTTTAAGCATCTTACTCACGTACTCTAGTTTCATTTTCTTCATTGCAAAGTAATGATATTAAAATGCGTTTAAACGAAATTCACCCCATACGGCGTAATGTTAAGAAGTTTGGCGTGTCCCTGTACACAGTTTATAAAAAATATAGCAATGAAAATTATACAGCTACTTATATGGAAAGCTGGAATGTGTGCGACTAATTTGCAAGTCAATCGAAGGATTTTTGCGGCCGCTATTGCGGTACATACAAATTCTTCCCATAGGCCGTAAGGATAAGAAAATTTTTGACGTGTCCCTGTACACGAACAACAAAGGGAATACACACCTAACACTATACAGCTGATTCCGTTGGGCTCGTGAATATGTGTACCAAATTGCAAGTCTATAGCGTTATTTTTGGGGCCGCTATCGCGGTACATACAAATTCTTCACATAGGCCGTAATGATAAAAAAAACTTTGGCGTGTCCCTGTACACGAACTACAAATGGAATGCACACCCAAAACTATACAGCTAATTTCGTGGGGATCATGAACATGTGTACAAAGTTTCAAGTCAATAGCGTGGTTTTTACGGCCGCTATCGCACGACAGACAGACAGACAGACAGACGGACGGACCGACGGAACCCAAAATCCTTTTGAGTCTCAACAGAGGGCCTCCACTGACGTTTCGGCAAAAATTGAAGTCAATAGCTTGATTTTTGAGGCGGCTATCGCGGTACATACAGATTCTTCCCATAGGACGTAATGATAGAAAATCTTTGGCGTGTTCCTGTACACGAACTACAAATGGAATACACACCTAAAACTAAACAGCTGATTCCGTTGGGCTTATGAACATGTGTACCAAATTGCAAGTCGAAAGCGTGATTTTTGTGGCTGCTATCGCGGTACATACAAATTCCTCCCATAGGCCGTAATGATAAGAAAAACTTTGGCGTTATCCCTGTACACGAATTACAAATGCAATACACATCCAAAACTATACAGCTGATTTCGTGGGGCACATGAACACGTGTACCAAATTGCAAGTCAATAGCGTGATTTTTGTGGCCGCTATCGTGATACATACAAATTCCTCCCGTAGGCCGTAATGATAAGAAAATCTTTGACGTGTCCCTGTATACGAACTACAAATGGAGTACATACCAAAAACTATACAGCTGATTTCGTGGGGCTCATGAACACGTGTACCAAATTGCAAGTCAATAGCGTGATTTTTGTGGCCGCTATCGTGATACATACAAATTCCTCCCATAGGCCGTAATGATAAGAAAAACTTTGGCGTGTCCCTGTATACGAACTACAAATGGAGTACATACCACAAACTATACAGCTGGTTTCGTGGGGCTCATCAACACGTGTACCAAATTTCAAGTCAATAGCGCTATTTTTGCGGCCGCTATCGCGATACATACAAATTCCTCCCATAGGCCGTAATGATAAGAAAAACTTTGGCGTATCCCTGTATACGAACTACAAATGGAGTACATACCAAAAACTATACAGCTGATTTCGTGGGGCTCATGAACACGTGTACCAAATTTCAAGTCAATAGCACTATTTTTGCGGCCGCTATCGCGCGACAGACAAACAGACAGACACAGCCCAAAACCGTTTTGAGTCTCAACAGAGGGCCTCCACTGACGTTTCGGCAATTATGCGATGAGACTTATAGCTTACTTTAGAAATGCACTTGTTTTATTTAGACTTTCTTTATACTTAGGATATCAGTATTAGTTATACTATTTCTAATATCAGAAGAGAAGCTGATGTAATAGAGCTAAAAATAAATAAATAAATAAATAAAATAAAATAATAACTCCTGAAACTATACTTTAATATATGAGTCTTTCATTGTAAAAATTAATTATCTCTTTGGAATCGATTTTGAAATAACGAGCTTTTTTCAAATTTATGCGTAGGTAAAAAGTCATGTTTCAGTAAGTGTTACCGATTTTTATGTTTAATACAAATCATAGTTATAAGAATTTATAAATTATATTAAAAATAATTTGAAGTAACTTAGAAACTTATGCATATTTAGAAGTTTTAGTTTTCTGAGAAAAAACATGTAATACCATTTATGGGATTTTACTGCAATTATTGGAGTTTTTTTCTTTGGATGATGAAAGATGTGACAAATTGTGATACAATTAAGTAAAAAATTATATAGTTCAAAAATATGGAATTCACCACTTTTACAATGAGCCGTCTTTATCACGACCAAAATCGATTATTTTATTATTTTTCGATTTTCTCATACAATGATCCCAAATTCAAAATAATTCTTAAAAAAAAAAAAAAAAAAAAAAAAAAAAAAAAGTCACACAGATTACAAAGCGTCTTTACACTATTGCTGTTCATAGATTACTAATACAAAATATATTATTTAGAATTGTAAAACTGATCATGTATATATATTAGACAATTTTGATAAAAAGAACAAAAAATTTCATTTAGCGTGAAAAGTAACTGTTCATTACGTCAAATTCATTTATTGCATTCCAGTATTAAAGAAAATTTCAATAAGGGTAGATACACCAGTGGTTGACATGTTGCAGTATTTGACATTTTTCACGAAATAATTAATAAATAAGAAAAAAAAAGCACATGTTTTACATATAAGAATTTTAACATTGTACCTCAAATACTGAAACATAGGTTGCCAATAACTGATAAAATGAAAAGCTAGCAGTGTGAAACACTGGAGCATAGGTTGCTAGTTACTGGTAAAATGAAAAACTAGCAGTTTCAATTACTGGAACATTGAGTGGGTGTAAAATAAAAAATTATAAAAAAAATAATAATTACCAAATGCATATATTTTAACATATATGTGGTTCTGAAAGCCTTTCATACCATATGTATTAACTTACGATTTCAAAAAATAGTCTCTGATGATTAAAACATTTAAAACTTCAGAAATTGCTCTAAAAGTGTCAATCACTGGAACACTTACCCTATTAAAAAAATAATAATAATAATAAAAAAAAATCGTTCAAAATATGTAATTATTTGCAAAACATAAAGCATTACTCAAGTGCGCCATTTTAATTTGTAATTTAAATAATTTTCATAATAGAATACTATAGAAATAGTATCTTAAAGATTACAGACAAACATAATAAATCATCTATACGCTGTAAAATTAATGTGTACAGCGTAATATTAATGTAAAATTAATGTGTATAGTGTACACAGACGTATACTTCTACAAGCTGAAACAATGCGTTTAGGCTCTTTGCTACAGTGAAAATTCTAGGTTACAAGATAACATAATTTGTCATTCACTAAACACACACACACACACACACACAAAATAAACCTGTAAGAAATATGGCTTACAGCGTAATAATTTAAAGAGAAATGTAAAATCGCCAAGTCTGTTTATATTCAGCTATTTATTCAATATTTTAATATTACACAATATTTATATCCAGTTACTAATATTTTTATCTTAATTATATTCTATAAAGGAAAGTATCCTCAACGTGCATACTCAGAATATTCTACAAATATTCTACTTATACTACTGATTTTTGTAATTTAGGATCAATCAAATTTACCGGCGGAATTCTAGTAGATAATCTGTAAAATAATAAATCACTTTTGAGCATTTGGCGCGTAAAATACAAAGGCAATACACGATTTGGCGATTAAAATATTCTCTCGTAAATGCAAGTAATTTTAATAAATCTGAAAGTTTCTTGCTAAACAAAAGTTTACAGAACAGTTACTGAATAACCTTAAAATTATCAGACAAAATAGTGGATTACTTTTTATATAAACTTCTTTAATTTACATAGCAACTTGTGGTTTAAAGTACTTAATTTAACACCTTAAAAATGTCTTTTATCATATAATTAATATATGTCTAATTCACATATGCTTAAATTATACGCTTAATTTATACGCATTTTAGTACTTTATTTTTGTTTGAAAAATCTTTCGAATTTTCAAGTTCGCAATTTGCATTTGTTAATGTATAACTTTAGCTAATTTTTAAGATCGTACATTAAAATGTGAAGAAAAAAAAAAAAAAAAAAAAAAAAAACTTTTTTAAGCTGAAAATAGAGGTTTTAGCAATCGACACGCAGAATTTTTTTAAGTTATAGTTCATAAATTCTGTGCATTTAAAACTCAAACTGATGTCAATTGCAAATAATTAAATGGAACTTTTATTACTCTTTTCGATGCAAATTATTTTGCAGTTTCCAGAAATTTTAACTTATTGTGGTTTTATAAAAATTACATATTTCGTCGAATTTTGAATATTTTAATACAAAATATCTTTAGTCAATGAAGACAGATAGATGCACAGTAACATTTTTTTTAAATATAATTTAGAAAACATTATTTTTTTCCTTTTAAAGCACAGACACTGATGTTTTGATATGGTTGTTATAGTTGTAAATAAATACCTGAAACACATATCGCATAAAACAATTGGCTATTTTCATAAATGAAATGAGAAATCGATCAACATTTTATTATGTGTTACACTTTTCTAATATAAATGAAAGACTGACTAGAAAAATAAAATAAAATGAACATTTTCTTTGTATATAAAATAAATGTTTCACTGCAAAAATATAAAGAAGAAACTAAAAATGAGATTAGCTCTGTACACAATAACTTAGTTGATCCAAATCTCTTGGAATGTAATTGATATTGGAAACAGTTTTTTATTTTATATGGTTAATGAACTTGTTAGAGTAGAAAATGTTCTGATCGATGAAAATAACATTAAAGGCGACTAAATATTTTTCTATAAGTAAATTGAATTACGAAAAGAAAAAGAAAATAAACTACGTTAACTTATGTAATATTAAATAGCATGGAACTGTTATTAAGTACCAAAATATTATAATATCTGTTTTGAAAGTTATTAAATGAACATATTGTTTGTTCGAAAAGTAATTTCGTTTTTTAAGCTATTGTATAGCTTTTATCGCGGGCTTTGAGCGCGGCGACCGAATCGAAAAATTCCGTAACGAAAATAAAACCTAACACAGTTCGGTAGACTTCGGCTGTACGAAGCTCGCACAGATCGAGACGAGCTGCTCCGAAATCGGAAGAATACATAAGCAGCTGTTTGTGAGAAAGTATATAGGTGTATAGGTATCTATCATCTATGTACAACGGTGAATAGCTGTATGCGTAAAATTTGTGTATAAAGTAGATCAGATAAAACTTGAATATCTCAATTCAACTTGCAGGCCTTTAAAACCTATTAAATACCTTTTCTCTATTAAAATTTGTTTTCTTATCATTATTGTTATCTTATCATTATTGTTATCTTATTCATTAATATCAAAGAAAAAACTTGAATATCCCATTCGACTTGCAGGCCTTTAAAACCTATTAAATACCTTTTCTCTATTAAAATTTGTTTTATATCGGTCACCACACTCAAAAAGTGTAACTTGAATTAATATCAAAGAAAAAACTTGAATATCCCCATTCGACTTGCAGGCCTTTAAAACCTATTAAAATACCTTTTCTCTATTAAAATTTCTTTTCTTATCATTATTGTTATCTTATCATTATTGTTATCTTATTCATTAATATCAAAGAAAAAACTTGAATATCCCCATTCGACTTGCAGGCCTTTAAAACCTATTAAATACCTTTTCTCTATTAAAATTTGTTTTCTTATCGGTCACCACGCTCAAAAAGTGTAACTTGAATTAATATCAAAGAAAAAACTTGAATATCCCCATTCGACTTGCAGGCCTTTAAAACCTATTAAAATACCTTTTCTCTATTAAAATTTCTTTTCTTATCATTATTGTTATCTTATTGATTAATATCAAAGAAAAAACTTGAATATCCCCATTCGACTTGCAGGCCTTTAAAACCTATTAAATACCTTTTCTCTATTAAAATTTGTTTTCTTATCGGTCACCACGCTCAAAAAGTGTAACTTGAATTAATATCAAAGAAAAAACTTGAATATCCCCATTCGACTTGCAGGCCTTTAAAACCTATTAAAATACCTTTTCTCTATTAAAATTTGTTTTCTTATCATTATTGTTATCTTATCATTATTGTTATCTTATTCATTAATATCAAAGAAAAACCTTGAATATCCCAATTCGACTTGCAGGCCTTTAAAACCTATTAAATACCTTTTCTCTATTAAAATTTGTTTTATATCGGTCACCACGCTCAAAAAGTGTAACTTGAATTAATATCAAAGAAAAAACTTGAATATCCCCATTCGACTTGCAGGCCTTTAAAAGCTATTAAAATACCTTTTCTCTATTAAAATTTGTTTTCTTATCATTATTGTTATCTTATTCATTAATATCAAAGAAAAACCTTGAATATCCCCATTCGACTTGCAGACCTTTAAAACCTATTAAATACCTTTTCTCTATTAAAATTTGTTTCCTTATCGGTCACCACGCTCAAAAAGTGTAACTTGAATTAATATCAAAGAAAAAAATTGAATATCCCCATTCGACTTGCAGGCCTTTAAAACCTATTAAAATACCTTTTCTCTATTAACATTTGTTTTCTTATCATTATTGTTATCTTATCATTATTGTTACCTTATTCAATAATATCAAAGAAAAAACTTGAATGGCCCCATTCGACTTGCAGGCCTTTAAAACCTATTAAATACCTTTTTCTATTAAAATTTGTTTTATATCGGTCACCACGCTCAAAAAGTGTAACTTGAATTAATATTAAAAAAAAAACTTGAATATCCCCATTCGACTTGCAGGCCTTTAAAACTTATTAAAATACCTTTTCTCTATTAAAATTTGTTTTCTTATCATTACTGTTATCTTATCATTATTGTTATCTTATTCATTAATATCAAAGAAAAACTTGAATGTTCCCATTCGACTTGCAGGCCTTTAAAACCTGTTAAATACCTTTTCTCTATTAAAATTTGCTTTCTTATCGGTCACCACGCTCAAAAAGTGTAACTTGAATTAATATCAAAGAAAAAACTTGAATATCCCCATTCGACTTGCAGGCCTTTAAAGCCTATTAAATACCTTTTCTCTATTAAAATTTGTTTTCTTATCGGTCACCACGCTCAAAAAGTGTAACTTGAATTAATATCAAAGAAAAAACTTGAATATCCCCATTCGACTTGCAGGCCTTTAAAACCTATTAAAATACCTTTTCTCTATTAAAATTTGTTTTCTTATTATTGTTATCTTATTCATTAATATCAAAGAAAAAACTTGAATATCCCCATTCGACTTGCAGGCCTTTAAAACCTATTAAATACCTTTTCTCTATTAAAATTTGTTTTCTTATCGGTCACCACGCTCAAAAAGTGTAACTTGAAATTATATCAAAGAAAAAACTTGAATATCCCCATTCGACTTGCAGGCCGCCTTTAAAACCTATTAAAATACCTTTTTTCAAAAAATAGAGTTAGATCATTGAAATTTGGTACATCGAGGTTTTCGATACCTACAAATCGATTGCGGATATTTTTGATATATTCTCATTGCGGATATATTCTTATTTATTCAATAAAAGAAAAAAATTTGTTTTCTTATCGGTCACCACGCTCAAAAAGTATAACTCGAATTAATATCAAAGAAAAAACTTGAATATCCCCATTCGACTTGCAGGCCTTTAAAACCTATTAAATACCTTTTCTCTATTAAAATTTGTTTTTTTATCGGTCACCACGCTTAAAAAGTGTAACTTGAATTAATATCAAAGAAAAAACTGGAATATCCCCATTCGACTTGCAGGCCTTTAAAACCTATTAAATACCTTTTCTCTATTAAAATTTGTTTTCTTATCGGTCACCACGCTCAAAAAGTGTAACTTGAATTAATATCAAAGAAAAAACTTGAATATCCCCATTCGACTTGCATGCCTTTAAAACCTATTAAAATACCTTTTCTCTATTAAAATTTGTTTTCTTATCATTATTGTTATCTTATTCATTATAATATCAAAAGAAAAACTTTAATATCCCCATTCGACTTGCAGGCCTTTAAAACCTGTTAAACACCTTTTCTCTATTAAAATTTGTTTTCTTATCGGTCACCACGCTCAAAAAGTGTAACTTGAATTAATATGAAAGAAAAAACTTGAATATCCCCATTCGACTTGCAGGCCGCCTTTAAAACCTATTAAATACCTTTTCTCTATTAAAATTTGTTTTCTTATCGGTCACCACGCTCAAAAAGTGTAACTTGAAATTATATCAAAGAAAAAACTTGAATATCCCCATTCGACTCGCAGGCCTTTAAAAACCTATTAAAATACCTTTTCTCAAAAAATAGAGTTAGATCATTCAAATTTGGTACATCGAGGTTTTCGATACCTACAAATCGATTGCGGATATTTTTCATAGATATTCTCATTGGGGATACATTCTCATTTATTCAATAAAAGAAAAAAATTTGTTTTCTTATCGGTCACCACGCTCAAAAAGTGTAACTTGAATTAATATCAAAGAAAAAACTTGAATATCCCCATTCGACTTGCAGGCCGCCTTTAAAACCTATTAAATACCTTTTCTCTATTAAAATTTGTTTTCTTATCGGTCACCACGCTCAAAAAGTGTAACTTGAAATTATATCAAAGAAAAAACTTGAATATCCCCATTCGACTCGCAGGCCTTTAAAAACCTATTAAAATACCTTTTCTCAAAAAATAGAGTTAGATCATTCAAATTTGGTACATCGAGGTTTTCGATTCCTACAAATCGATTGCGGATATTTTTCATATATATTCTCATTGGGGATACATTCTCATTTATTCAATAAAAGAAAAAAAATTGTTTTCTTATCGGTCACAACGCTCAAAAAGTGTAACTTGAATTAATATCAAAGAAAAAACTTGAATTAATATCAAAGAAAAAAAAATACTGCATAAATAAAATAAATAAATAATTATAATTGCATAAGTTGATAAAAAATGCTATGCAATAGCTTTACCGCGGCAGTCCTCGAGTGACACACGTTTTTTTTTTTTTTTCTTTAAAAATGAAAGGCGATTTTCTTATATAGTATAAATATTTTATTGAATTAAATATTCTCCACTTTGGTCGGGTTCTCAGCGGTCTTACGAGTTGTTATTTGACAGTTTTCATAAATCAATACTTTATTTTGTCTTAATTAGAATAAACTGGTTTTTCAGAACGTAATGCATCTTCAACATCAAAATTACCGGAAAAAAATTTGGCAAACCAGTTTTGACACTGACGTTCTTTAAATAAATTTTCTGTATATACATCGTATACTTTTTTCCTTGTTTGAGCAGGATTTTCGCCTTTTTGACAGCAAAAACAAAATATGTCGAAAATGTCGCTTCCAATTTTCTTTATTTGATAGGGCACCAATCAAAACCTATAGAGCAGAATAAAACGAACTTTTTCGCAAGCAAGCCTTGCTATATCAGCTGTTACAGTATGTAATGGTAATGCAGCTTAATTGTGAAGATGATGTGAAAAAAATAAAATTAAGCCCTCTGCTGAGGCAAACGAAATTACTTTCCGAACAACCCAGTATTTACAAAACTAGACTCAATTTATAAAACGAACTTTTAACTGTACAGAAATGAAATCATGTGGGAGCACTATTTGAAGAAAAAATATGGTAATTGGATAAATGGTGTTACTGTAATACAAATAAATACTTGTAATAAGTATTGTAAGGAATTGGTTGAACAATTTCACACTAAGAACAAGTAGATGATGAAACACCTTTTTTAAGACGAACATATATTTAATATAGCAATAATAACATACAAAATATACAAAAACTTTTAATAGAAATTAATTTAGACGTTGGATATGGCGTCATTCGGTTATTTCATTTCATTTCTCTTTTTTTACACCACTGTTGCGAACGTGCGCGCGCGCAAACACACAAAAAAAGTTCTTTCTAGTTTTTTATAGACAGTGCCTTCTATTAGCGCCTTAAAATGGTAATATTTTCAAAATAGTGAAATAGAGAGTTTATTTATTTATTTAAATAGGTTAGAAATAAAAGTTTTGTTGAGGTATGTGGTAAAAAAGTGTATTTGTCATCCATGGATTTTATGAATTTAATTAAAATAATTATATCTCACTACCTCAATTTTACTACATTGTTTTTTCGTAAGGTTGAGGAATTACTTTTTCGTGATTTTTTCTAAAATTCAAGATTTTACTATATATATAGTGGATCGGCATCCGGCATCCTGTTTCTTCCCCCCAACCTCGCTTCCTGCAACTGCGGAATCCAGGACCACGTGATCTGGGTTTTGTTTTGCCGCACTCAGAATACTAGAGGAAGTGTGTGTTCATGACGTGAACGATGCTACTTCCTGCCCGGGCTCATGCTAAGAGCGCTGAAGAAATAGAGTTCAGCTTTCAACGAGTCTTTGACGGAGCTGTGTGCTCGGTGGACGTAATGCCTGTATTTTGTTTACTTTGATTATCTCACGCTTGACGATTTTAGTGATATGCTAGACGATTTTCCTTATGTGACGAATCATAATTAATTTGACGACTTATTGACTGCTGAACTTACTTTAATAATTGATTTTAAATGCTCATTAACTTCTATGTAAATAAATGCAAATACTTTAATTCTTTATTAAAAGTTAAGTAAATAATAGAATTAGTATTCTTAAAGTAATTAAACGCCCACAACCCACCTGATACTATATCAGAAGTGCAATAAAGAAAGTGTGATTGAACGTTAATTTTTAGTTTAACTTAAATTTTGGATAGAACGTTAATTTTTAGTTAACATCGCTCGTAATTGATTAGGATCGAGAATAAACTGTGAGTTTTATTTGATTTAAATTTTGGATTGAATGCACTACAGACTTTTATTGGACTGAACTGTTTATTTTTTTTTTGAAAAACTGTTTTTAAAATTAGAACTGAACTTTTAGACTATTCTTGAACTGTTGGAATTTCTTCATATGCTAATTCGTAATGAATGGTTCTGGATGAATGATTTTTAAAGTGTGTGATAATACTTCATGATCAACAGAAATGTTCACACCTGTGAAATCAGCTTAAACTAAAGCAACGAAGTATCTGCGAATTCTGCGGAATAACCACGGATCATTTGGATGGAAGTTTCAATAAAAGATTTAGGATAATTAAGCATCGGCTGCTATTTCTGTTCTTCTAAGGTACGTACATTTTATCTTCTTATAAAATGGTTTCATTAGGGGATATACCCAAAATCGGCGCTGCACTGAAGACTGAAAGTTATACTAAAACTATAATTCTGCATCGGTTTTTATTCGATGATAACGGCGATCACAGGAACAGATGCAGAATAAAAAAATTCACAGGATTCACTTTCGCCATTGGTGACGAGAAATACATCGAAAAACAAAAAATAATTGATGACAATTTTTCGTTGAATGAATTAATTATTATTTGTAATGTATTAAATGTCACTTTTGATGTGAGCAAAAATGAACTGAGAGATCGATTACTATTACATCTGTGTGACACGGAGTTGTTAAAACAAGAAAGTTCAGAAAATAATTCAGATGAGGAAGATTCTCAAAATGAGTCGAGCAGTGAATCCGAAAGTAGTGGCGATAATAACATTGAAAAAATCGACTCCTCTGTGCAATGCCATATGAGTAATAATAAGTATTATGAAAGTAATGATTATGATTATAATGATAAAATCAAAAGGTGTAAATTATAGTAATAATATGAATTCAACTGTATCTTTTAGCGACTTTGAAAACAATATTTCTAAATTTAGCAGCGAGCCACATGACAATATCATCGATTGGTTTACCGAATTTGAGGAAATAGCTAAAATGTTTAATCTAAACGAATTACAAAAAATAATTTTCTGTAAAAGGTCTTTGAGCGGAAACGCTCTTTTGTTTATGAGATCTGAAAAAGGATTATTAACGTATAAGAAACTAAAAAATGCACTTATTGATGAATTTAAGATCGAGATAAATTCCGCCTCTTTACACGAAATGCTGAGTAAAAAGAAAATGAAAATTACTGAAACAGTTACAGAGTATTTTTTAAAAATAAGAGAATTAAGTAAAAACGGGCACATTGAAGATGCCGCGTTAATGCATTACATGATCCAAGGAATAAATGACAAACCTGGAAATAAACTAATTTTGTATGGGGCTAAAGATATTCGTGAATTTAAAGATAAAATTAAATTATATGAAATGTATAAACGTGATAGCGAAAAAATTAGACATAAATTTGATAGAATGCATAAAGTAGAATATAATGCAAAACCGAAACACGTAACCTATAATTTACATGAAAAATTTAGTCCTAAAAATGAAGTAAATAATAAATTGAGTTATAATTGTGGTGAAAAAAACCACTTATCTAGAGATTGCCCCCATAAGGGCAAGGGCCTAAAGTGTTTTACGTGTAAGCGGTTTGGACATAAAAGTTCGGAGTGCCCGGGTTCAAAACCCAAAGTGGAATCCTTATGTATTGGTATAAATCGTAATTTGAATAAAATTATACAAATAAATGATGCAAGTTTTAGTGGCATCATTGATACGGGCAGTGAGGCAACACTGCTCCGTAAAAGTGTTTTTGAAAAATTAGATGTTAAAGGGTTAAATCCAGTGAGTACCACTTTGAAGGGAATTGGAATAATATTCATAAAACCGTTAGGCTCACTTAAAGTGAATCTTAAAATTGATGAATTATAATGTGAAACCAATGTTTATGTTGTACAAAACGAGGTAATACCCCATGGCGTCATCGTTGGGCTAAACGTGTTAATGTTAGGCGAGACGACAATAAATGAGAATGGCATTATTGTAAAAAATAAACCTAATCCTATTGAAGTTAACTTTTTAACAGTACTCCCAATAAATGCATATCAAAACGAAGTCGAAACAGATATTTCTTATGATGCCCCCTCCCCCCCCGACTTTCGAAATGAAGTTAGGGATTTGATTTCAAATTATGAACCTAAAAAGACATTGTCAACTGATATCGACTTAAAAATTATGTTGAAAAGCAGTGAACCTATTTATCATCAGCCGCGGAGATTACCATTTTCTGAAAAAAAAATTGTGGAAGGTCAAATAGCCGAATGGCTAGACGGGGGTATTATCGAACCTAGTTCCTCTGAGTACAGTAGCCCAATTGTACTAGTAAAAAAGAAAGATGGTACTTCGAGAATCTGTATTGATTACAGGCGTTTGAATAAAATTATAGTTAAAAACCGATTTCCCCTGCCGCTGATTGAGGATATTTTGGATCGTTTACAGGGTGCACGAATTTTCAGTACGATTGATTTGAAGAACGCTTTTTTTCATGTAGATGTTGACAAAGAAAGTAGAAAATATACCTCATTTGTGACCCACGAGGGTCAATATCAATTTCTTAAAGTGCCATTTGGACTGTGCAATTCGCCTGCCGTATTTCAAAGATACATAAACACAATTTTTCGACCATTGGTTAATTCCGGTATTGTGTTACCCTACTTAGATGACCTAATAATATTAGCATCCTCCTGTGAAGAAGCTGTTGACAACTTAAAACAGACCCTAACTCTTGCTAGTAAATATGGCTTAGAAATAAATTTTAAGAAATCTCATTTGTTAAAAAAAAAAAAAAAAAATTGAATTCTTGGGCCACGTAATCGAGGAAGGTAAAATCTTTCCATCTCCCTCTAAGACGCAAGCCGTCATGAAATTCCCGGAACCAATTAACTTGAAGCAGGTCCAAAGTTTCCTAGGTTTAACTGGATACTTCCGAAAGTTTATCCCATACTATTCCATCATTGCTAGACCATTAAGTGACATGTTAAGAAAAGATCGCAAGTTTAAGTATGGCGATGAAGAGAGAAATTCCCTTAATTGCTTGAAATCTATTTTGGCTGATAAACCGGTTTTGGCCTTATATAGCCCTAACTATGAAATAGAGTTGCATACTGATGCCAGTGTTGAAGGGTATGGTGCAATTTTAATGCAGAAATCACCAAATGACACTAATTTCCACCCTACATATTACATGAGTCGTAAAACCACAGATGCTGAAAAAAAAATATTTAAGTTACGAGTTGAAGGTACTAGCGATTATTGAAGCTCTGAAAAAGTTTCGTATATACTTATTGGGAATTCCATTCAAAATAGTAACTGACTGTGCAGCATTTCAAAAAACAATGGAAAAAAGGGATTTAGCCACTAGAGTGGCACGTTGGGCTCTTCTGCTACAGGAATTTGATTATACGATCGAACACCGCGATATGAGTAGAATGCCCCATGTTGATGCATTAAGTAGGGCACCGATAGATGTGTTGTGCATATCCATACAAAATGTCTTACCACGAATTAAAAATGCTCAGGACGTTGATCAGCACATAAAAACCATTAAAGAAGTATTAAAACATTCTAGTTATGAAAATTATTGTACCAGGAACGAAATTTTATATAAATTCATAAATGGAAAGGAATTAGTTGTAATACCAGATAGCATGCAAACCGAGATCATTAAAGAAACTCATGAGAAAGGACATACGGGAATTAATTACACTGAGAAACATATTGAAGAATTTTACTACATTCCCAAACTGCGAGAAAAAATTCAAAACATTATCACTAATTGTGTACATTGCATTCTCATGAATCGTAAAAGTGGAAAGAAAGAGGGACTGCTACACCCACTTCACAAACAAGACATACCACTTCATACTTAACACATAGATCATCTCGGGCATTAGAGAGTACGCGTAAAAACTATAAACATCTTTTAGTCATAATTGACTCATTTACCAAGTTTGTGTGGATATATCCTACCAAGAGCACGACGGCTTCAGAAGTGTTGGCTAAATTGGAAACTCAAAAGACTGTTTTTGGCAACCCATCACAAATAATTTCTGACCGCGGCCCTGCCTTTACCTCTAAAGAATTTGCTGATTATTGTTCAGGCGAAGGCATTAAACATCATTTCATTACTACCGGTTTGCCAAGGGCCAATGGCCAGGTCGAACGAATCAACAGGGTCATCATATCGGTACTTTCAAAGTTATCACTAAAAAACCCTGCTGAATGGTACAAACATGTGACCGAATTGCAACGCACGTTAAACTCGACATACCAAAGAAGCATCGACATGACGCCCTTTGAACTATTGTTCGGTACTAAAATAAACTCCAAGGGAAATGATAGGATAAAAGAGATACTCGAGTTCGAGTTCCAGGCGGATTTTGAGTCCCAGAGAGAAGATCTGCGCAAACATGCAAAGGGACAAATTCTCAAAGTCCAGGAGGAGAATAGAAAAAATTATGACTTACGGAGAAAACAACCTAAAACTTAAAAATAGGCGACCTAGTTGCCATCAAACGGACGCAATTCGGTCCTAACCTGAAATTGAAATCAAAATACTTTGGTCCCTATAAAATCGTAAAAATGAAGGGTGGTAACACCTATGCTGTAGTTAAGGAAGGATGCCATGAAGGCCCTCATTGCACATCCACTCATGTTGAATTTATCAAGCAGTGGATAGTTTAAAGAAAAAATATGTCAAAATTGAAATGTATTGTAAATAAGTATGTTATTATTTTGTGTTGCTTTTGTGTTTTTTTTTTTTTTTTTTTTTTTTTTTTTTTTTTTTGTATTTTTCAGTGTGATTGCCTGGAGGTCCAGCCGATACAGGATGGCCGAAAATATAGTGGATCGGCATCCGGCATCCTGTTTCTTCCCCCCAACCTCGCTTGCTGCAACTGCGGAATCCAGGACCACGTGATCTGGGTTTTGTTTTGCCGCACTCAGAATACTAGAGGAAGTGTGTGTTCATGACATGAACGATGCTACTTCCTGCCCGGGCTCATGCTAAGAGCGCTGAAGAAATAGAGTTCAGTTTTCAACGAGTCTTTGACGGAGCTGTGTGCTCGGTGGACGTAATGCCTGTATTTTGTTTACTTTGATTATCTCACGCTTGACGATTTTAGTGATATGCTAGACGATTTTCCTTATGTGACAAATCATAATTAATTTGACGACTTATTGACTGCTGAACTTACTTTGATAATTGATTTTAAATGCTCATTAACTTCTATGTAAATAAATGTAAATACTTTAATTCTTTATTAAAAGTTAAGTAAATAATAGAATTAGTATTCTTAAAGTAATTAAACGCCCACAACCCACCTGATACTATATATATACACGTTTTGTATTCTTATTAATTCAAAATCAAATTTTTAGCAGATAGTTTGTGTGTCGCATATGAAAATGTTATTTGAATTTTTTTTTTTTTTTTTAAATTGGAATTGTACAAATGGTTCATGTCCGCAGGGAAATGCAAAATTATTCAAATAATTTATGTCTAAGGGTAAAATGTCTTGTAGGTACAGATTAATACAGTTAACTGCTTTTAAAAAAATCAAATTTCTTTAAAAAATGAAATTGAATATACATTTTTATATGTACAAAAACATTTTTCACATACACTATGGTAATGGCAAGAGAAATATTTGTCTATCGTTTACAAACAAAATAATTAGTGCATTGTTTGGAAATGGCTCAATAGCATTTCAAGTTGATTCATGATTTTTTTTTCTTTTTAAATTTCTATTTTATATTGCTGTCGGCTAAGTTTACGTGGATTGTTTGATAAGTATATGATATAAAGATATTATACAGGGATACTCAAATATAGTTCAATACGATTCAGCGCGTGGTGCGGATCTGCATAGTTTGAAATTAATTTAAAAGATTATAACAACTTTAAATATATTATGAAAATTACTCTAATATTAAAACGAGAGATTTTAGAGGATTGTAGCTCTCTTCATACACAATTTTTTTATGAAGCAAAACTGTTTGCTTTGTATCTCGTTTTTCAATTGTGGTTTGAAATAGACTTAGAAATCTTTAATTATGTTGAAACTAAATAATATTTTTTTTGGTAGGGTACAAAAAGGAACGTAAGATACAAGAAAGTACTGTAAGTTTTACGCAATATTATTTCTTTGAAAATTATTTCTTGAATTTTTCTTTATTGTTTGTGTTGCTACCTGTCATTATTTTTAGAAAGCTTTTTTGTTATTGATTTGCCGCCTATCTGCCTGTTTGTCACCATTTTCAATAATAAGATTTCAGTATAGATTCTCCATGGATCCTTCTGACAATTTCTACAAACTTCAAGGGAACATTGAGAAACTTCATAAAACCTTCTAGGAACGTCATGGAATTTTCTAGAAACTTCATAAAAACGCCTAGAAATTTCTTAGAATCTTCGACAAACATCACAGAAATGTCTAGAAAGTTCATAAGAACATCTAGAAATTTCATGGAAAGTTCTAGAAAATTTTTGGAATCTTCTAGAAATTTCTTAGAAACGTCTAGAAATTTTATGGAATCTTCTAAAAACTTCATGAAACGAGCTAGAAATTTTTCGCTTCCAGAATGTCTAGAAAGTTCATAAGAACATCTAGAAATTTTATGGAAAGTTCTAGAAATTTTTTGGAATCTTCTAGAAATTTCTTAGAAACGTCTAGAAATTTTATGGAATCTTCTAAAAACTTCATGAAACCAGCTAGAAATTTTTCGCTTCCAGAAAGTTTTCAGAATTTTCTAGAAGATTCTAAAATTTTGGAAAAGGTTCCAGAGCTTTAGAAGTTATATTTTTAAAAACCATGATTTTAGTTATGTAGAAATCAGTTTTTTATATAACTTAAAAGCTAAAAAAAAAAAAAAAAAAATCTAAAATACAATGCTTTCAGTGAGGTGCCATAAAAAGTGGAAAATAAGGAAAATTTTGGAAAATTAGGGTAAGCTTGAAGAAAGTAATATAAAATTTGTAAAGCATTCAAAGTTGGCAAAAGAAATGTTTACTACTGAACAAAAAGAAACTGCTCGACTTGAATGTTTTTCAACATTTATTTTATTTAGTTATTTATTTTTAATTTATTATTATTATTTTTTTTTTTAAAGACGACTACAATTTTTCTTATTCTTCACATTTTATTGTGCCTTTACAAAAACATTCTATTCTACATTTATTTTTTTAATTTTTCTTTAATTTATTTTTTTATATCATTTTCCCTTAATCTTTTTTTTATTTTATTTCCTAGTAATGTTTGATAATATATTTCGATTATTTCTTTTGATATGTCTTTGAAAAAGTGACTGCTTAACAGTGTAATAGTGAGACATTTATTTGAAATTTTTCGTAAGCTGTCTTTTAGTTCTCAGTATGCATTGCTTTTAGCATTTAAATCGATACAAGTATACCTTTAAGTTCCATACAGCATAATACTTTCTATTAAATCTAAAAAATTTCCTATATCTGCGGTTTGGATTATGTATCAGCTGCAGAATATAGGGAGAAATATTATATTATATTTCTATGTTTCAGGATGTATCAGTATACCATTCAAATATTTCTACACCTTTTAATTAATGCATTTTTAAAGTTCATATTTTACGTGGATTTTGATTCCTTTTATGCAAAAAATATAGGATTTTTTTTAGATAACTATTTTGTTGAAAAAGCATTTAAACATGTATATTTATATAAGTAAGTAATAATAAATTATATTTTCTATTACGTTTTTATAATCCCAAGAACTGAAAAAGGATTAAGCAAGTGTATTATTACTGGTACAAAAGAAATTTTATACCACAATGCAATTGAAAAGCAAAATACCGTAAATTTATGCATTTACACTGTATGTAAAAGCTATACTAGTGGCTATGGTTTACACACAACACATTAAATATATATAGATATATTTGTTTGTTCACTTTGAAATAAATTGGTTTCACTAAATGTAAAATAGTTTAATCTTATTTAAACTCCTTTGATTTTTAATACGAAATATAGATGGCAGAAATATGCCATCTTTAGGCATTTAGAATGATTAACAGTTAAAAATAAAGTACCAAAATTAAAATGAATTGTGATGAATAAATCCCCTTGTATGTCATTAACAATTAATTATGATTTACTTAAATGGATAGGTAATTAATTCAAAATTTATTTAGTTTATTTAATTTTAAATTAAATTTAAATTATTTTTAACTGTGAACCTAGAACACTACAACTCAACCTCGTAACTGCTAGATTTTAAGCTATCACGTTCCATTACTCGTGTTTTTATTTCAATACTTTATTCTGGTGAAAATTTCAATGATAAAATTTCAGTATGTATTATGTCTTTATTCCATTTGGTGCATTTCAAGGAAGTACATTGCTGTAGGTTTGAGCTATCTTCTGGTATTTTTTATAATATTGCTTACCAGAAACAGAAAACCTGCATTTCTCTGCTCAGTGCTTTTAGGGATAGCTCCTGATGAAGTCCTATCGCATTTTGAGCTTTTTATTTAATATTCAATCTAATTATTGTGCTATGGTACGAAAACCTTTTGCTAATCTCAACTTTTATGGTTCATTTCACTTTTGTAAGATCGAACTTTTCCCCTTATAATACTGTCCTATACTAGAAACACTTATTTTCTACAGCATTATACTGTAAGATCCTTCTTTTATATGTTTTCTACAGGTACTGTAATCTAATTAGTTTTAAAATTAAAGTAAGCAACATTAATAATATTCTAAAATTATAATATCAAAGTTCAAATACAATAAATAATTAAATCAATTCACGTTAGCTAATTACCTAATTGGCATATTTGCATTATTCGAATGTCTATTTTTTGTTCTCATTCTTTTCATTTTAATCATAAAAAAAAAAATATATACATATATATATATATATATATATATATATATAGAGAGAGAGAGAGAGAGAGTTATGCATATTTATGACACGGTATTATTGTTATAAGTTAAATTTTTTTCAGACACTAAAAGTGACAATTTTAAAAATCTGGTCATCTTTGTAGATAACACAAACTATAAAAATGCATTCATTTGTTAGAATAAAATTTGAAGAATATAAATAATAAAGATAAATTTTCTTTCTTCAAGCCTTTCAACGACTGGAACTTAATAAAAGCGAGGTACAAATAAATAAATAAAAATATATATGGATACAGCTCCTATATCTTACAGAAAGGCTAAAATCTCAAACGGACAAAATAAATAAATAAATAAATAAATAAAATGCATACGTTTGTTTTAAAAGCACTCATGTTGACATGTCATTAAAAAATAATGGGTTGATAGAGAAAAAGTTGTTGATACACAGAAAATTTTCAAGTATACAAAACATCGAAATTCAGGTGTTTGAGTGTCATACGTAATTGGCTTAATGCAAAGAATACAAATGCCGATTAAAAAAAAAAAATACTTCTTTAAGATGAAAATAGAAGTTTGACAAAGAGATTTTTTAAAAGTACTTTTTAACTTTTGTCAACTTATTTTCGTAAATGGTTAGTAAAAGACGTTTCAAACATTATTTTTACATTTAAGATTTATACTCTCTTGTTTATTTCTATTATCTTGAAAGTGTTATATTATTCCAAGATAAGTTTAGAAGAAATATTTTTATGAGTTTACGTTTTCTCAACTATAAATCAATCCTTTAATTCAAAGAATAAACCTAAAAGCAAATTTAACAATTAAAAATTTTCATTATATTTAATCCATTGATATGGATTGGAAGCATCTTGCATTGGATGTATTTTTCTTAGTTTTTTAGCTAAAGCATGATGAGGTACATTTGTTACAGACAGAAAACAAAATGACATAGCAAAGATGACATAGCAAAGATGACATAAAATATTTTTAAAGTAGTATTTATTACTTAAAAAAGATTGGTCATATATATTTTATTAAATAGAAATTTTTTTCACGCATATATATTTATATAAAATTAATAGCGATTAGTTGGAGGATTTCCAAATATTCTAGAAAACAAACACGGTAATATGTATAGCGTTTAGAGCAGCGGTATATTTGGGTAATAAGAATAAAAATGAACTCCTACTGTTATTTTTAATATACAGAATACGTAATAATTTTTATATGGAGATCAAACGCAAAGTTTAGATATAGCGTGATAGCTACCAGAATGTTCATATACATTTTATTAAATAGAATTGTCTTCACACATATATGGTCCACCAGCGACCGAGCGGTTCTGTGCTCAAAGCTGGTGGTCGTGAGGTGCCGGGTTCGATTCCAAGTCGTGATCATCGGCCTAGCAATTCGGCCTTCTCCGTGGTTTCCCCCGAAACTTGCGTAAATACGGGTTAGGACCCCTGAGAAAGATCCCCCCCCCCACGGAGGGCACTTCTCATCAGGTCTAGGATCCTGTTGCAGTTAATCGGCCTTAATCCCCATAACTCAACCCAACCCACCTCATGCACACATATCTATATAAAAGTAATAGCAATTAGTGGGATGGTTTACAGATATGCTAGCAAACACAGGGTTATATATAGAGAGAGTTTAGAGCAGCGGTATATTTGGACAACAAGAATAAAAATACACTCATTCTGTTACTTTTAATATACAGAATACATAATAATTTGCATGTGGAGATCAAACGCAAAGTTCAAATATACAGCGTAATACCCCCGAGAATATTTATGGTAACAATTCCTTCAAAACTTCGATTAAAATTCAACAACTTGGCTAAATGTTTTTCAAGTTATTTTTAGACTACATTGTGTTATCACATTAAAAAGTATAAGTGGTATTTGATAATTTTTTTTTTAAACGAAAGCGAGTTTTCTTAAATATGACATACACTTAATGAGAAATTTGATAAAATTTAAAGAAAAATAAGAAATGGTGACTTGTTTAAGACTTTGGAATCATAATCAGTATTCAAAAATTATACATGTCCACAGAACATCCTGAAGAGGTCCATATGATTTCTTTTTTATCGACAGGACATCCTGTAGATGCTTTTCGGAGAAGATGTGCTGCTGGGGGTTGTGTGTCACACGAATTACTTTTATCTGCATTTCAGTACTATAAAAAAAGATTAAGGAGCATAAGATAACAATTTCTGGAAATGAACCTAATTTAAAAGCAAAAACAACAACAAAGAAAATAATTATCAGTTTATTTAATATATAATTCGCTGTGAGGGGATTACTTACCCCTCAATCCTCCCACATCATTTATATGTAGTACCTACATTTATAAAGAATTCAAAGCTGTTATTAAATTTAAAAGTTTATTCAAAATTAATTTGGCAACTTTATCTTGCCAAGCACCTTCAAATTAAGTAATATTACACACACTATTCAAGTAGCAATTTCATACAAACTCATACCAATTATTTGTTTTTAAGTTTTGCTGAAAGTACAGGTACAATATAGATAAACCTCTAAAAACTTGAATTTTATATTCAGGGACCTCTAAATGCAATTTCATACAAATAATAGATCTGAAAATTGAACTTCAAAAATTATTTTGACTACCGTATTGGTATGAGAAATTAATTTTAATTCCTGAGAAATAGTCAAATGTAGTAAACCCCTTTATAAATTGCATTCGATGGAAAAAAATGCTACCGTTTAATTTCGGAGAGCACTCAATATGTTCTAAAAGTTATATACAGACACTATTTTGTACGTAAATTTACTCCTGTATAAAAAACGCATAACAGAAGCTGAAATGAATTTCCAGAAATTTCAAAGTAATAATCCAAATGTATCTAAATAGTTTTAGGTAGCCATATAAAGGAATTATTAATGATTTTTACATCATATTCTACACAAAACACGTATTTATACTCATGCATATAAGGAATATATGTTCATTTTATTTTGTTTGGTGTAGCATTTAGAGGTTACAATGCACCTACGAGAAATCTCGTCCAGAGGCATAATGTATTTGATATATTTTGGATATCCCTGTACGCAAACGATTTCCTTGATTGTAACGAAAAGTTTAGCATAGCATGTCTATATGACACATTTTGAATACCAAGTTCAGACTTCATGCTGCAACTTTTTCTAGAGTTTTAATAATAGCAGACACACAAACAAACGCACACGCACACACACATACACAGTAAAAAAGCTAAAAACCTGTTTTTAGGGTTCAGGGGAACTCAAATGTGTAAAAAGAACGAAAACACAATTTCGAAAATTAGACACAAAAACAATATTTTCTCTACCATACATGGGTAAAAGAAAGTAAAAACTGTAACCATAATTTTATTTCCTTAATTAATAATTGTAAATATACAAAACAAGTTAAAAGATGCAAAAAAAAAAAAAAAATATTTGCGCAAAATTTCATAATTCTATCAAAATTTTATTGAATTTAATTTCAAGAAGCACAAAATTAAGGGTTTCCTTATATATATATATATATATATATAAAACAATCAAAGTTCAAAATGTGTTTTATGCCATAATTAGTCGCAAATAAATACGGATTTTATTATTATTATTTATCTTAGCTTTATTTAATTTGTAATTTGTGTGTGGTCCCTATAACATGATTTTTTTTTTTTTTATGTCGGCACATTGAAAAACTGTTTAATTTAACTTTCAGTATGCTTAATGTAACAAGCGTTTACTAAAAAATATAATAAAACAATAGCTGCCAAGTTATTGGACATTTATGGTACACTTAGCTAAAAGCCTTTTCACTAAGGTAAAGTACTGCCATAGTGTAAGAGAAAAACGAAATAGCTGTTAATTTTTCTAAGGCCAATAACAGCAGGAAACACAACAGTCAAGTCGTAGTTGAGAAATATCAAGTTCAATAATAAATTGAAGTGTATATATGCTGATGTTGCGCAATACGACAAATCCAGCTAAGTTTGCAACCGGACAACTGAATGCAACGTATTTTGGTTAGACACAATCAGAAAATAGAAAGTTTAAAATCAGATGTTTTATTGGATTATGACGGCTGATAAATTTGTAATATCCAAAATGAAAGTTGAGAGGCGAAGCCACTTAACACTATTTAAAACGTGCAGTCTTACATGAAAATTCTATCACTCTTGCATGCAAACTATTATAACAGGAAAAGCATAATGCTCCAAAAAGATTTATAGCGTGCGCTATTCACGGTTAGGTAACAGAACCCACATAACATATCTCCTAGAAAAATAATGAAACTACCATAAATGATACCGTAATCCCAGATTACACAGTTACTTTATCAGAATGAAGAGGTACCAGTTAATGACTGAATAGATTTTCAGTTGCATGTAACCTGTAATTTGCAATATTTTCGTATTAGCTGACATGAAAATGGGTTTCATTTATCCAATACTATTCCATATCCATTCATTATATCTTTTCACGTAATTAAAAAATTCTAGGAAAATAATGTATCGGACTGGCTGGATAATTATACAAAGAGGGTAACTTTATGTGAGTATTGATGCAGAATGTTCAGTATTGTTTACGTACCATGTTTAGAGATCTTAAACCATCGGTAAAGTTCACCTCTTTTCTATTTTTTCTAAAGTAACAACATGATTCAGTCCTATAAACTAAAACTTTAAAACAATTCTTGATTAACATTTATTTTTGATAAACCGGTTGCTGTACGTATTAGATGTTTCGAAACGTAGAAGGGGAATATAAAAAATTCTTAAAAATGATCCTGGAACTATGGTGTTGGGGAAAACGTGATTCACTCTGCCATCTAAAGTCTTCTTTAAGCGATTAGAAGAAAAAATAATAATAAATATTAGATTTCCTTTGCAAACCTATAACAAATCATGTTAAAAATGTAAAGAATAAATGGCTAGTTTGATAAAACTTACATAATTACATCATAAAAAAAATGTACCTAACATTTATGGTGAACAAATTATTTCCCTGAATTGTACTCAATAATAGTAAATATATGCAATTATTAAATTAATATTAATTAAAAGGTAAATAAACAATTTTTAAAAATTTTACAAGAGCATACATGCAAACTCTCTAGGAATTTTTTTCTCCCCGCTATTTTAGAAAAGTAAATTTCATCTGATATAACTGTAGGATTTTAGTTATGGAATAAAGTAAATATATTTATGTAGAAAAATAGTAGTAGATAAAAATCATAAGAGTGCGTCGACTCTTTAGAATCTATGTGTTTTTAATAAGTTTGTAACATATACAAACATTACAATCGTTTTGGGAAAAGATTTTCTTGCCTGCACTTACATAATCATTGCTCTTTCTGTTAAAATATGTTTCACTCTTCCTAAATTCTATAGCAAATTTCTGATCAAGTATTATTATTTCCGATTTTTAATTTTAATTGGTATTAGCATTCAATAATTCTTAAAGTCTCAACTAAACAACAAATCAAAACACGATTAACATTATAAACGCATATTTATTTTCAATATATAAATCACAGGCTTTTCGATTTTAAATAGTTACTAAAATATAATTTTAAATTTAGTATTATACCCATTAATAAAATTAACTCAAAAATATACACATTATTTGAGAATTCGTGAACTTCAGTATTAGTTATCAAATATATATATCAACTATAAACTGCAGACAATTAGACTCAGATATCTCCTTCATTCATAAATTTCTCGATTGAAATCCGCTCTGAGAATTCGAGATCGACTCAATTAATGAAATAATTAGAGAAATTTAATTTGAATTTCTAAAGAATATTTAAATTTAGAAAATTGTTTTCCTATTCCACACATTCGAAAGCAGTTGACTACGCATGGCGCAGCTGGAAGCCACATTACTTTCGATTGTTTGTTTCGTGTAGTATTGAAGAACTAATTAAACTTAGAATAGAAATTACTCTCAAAGCGTTTAAAGCTTACTCTTAAAGTAAACGTAAAATTTGCTTTAATTTTAATGGTTGAGATGTAATGTAAATTAGTTTAGTAACGGATAACTTTAAGATGCTTTTTCCGTATTTAATATGCACATTGAGGTTCAATGTTTTATTTGCATCTTTAATAATATCATTTCAGAGTCAGTTGTTTAGTTTTAATATTGAGTTACAATTATGGTCAATAATCCTGTTTATAATAATTTTCTCAATAAACATTAATGCTTTCACAAATATATATATGTATATATATCTTTGTGTGTATATGTATGTGAGAGAAAGACTAATTAAAATACGTATTCAACTTTAAAAAGAGGGATAATCAGGCAAATATGGTTCGATTATCACTTGATGGTTTTTTATGATAGGGAATGAAATAAAACAAAAAATGGTGCAGAAAGAAATATTCCGATTATACTAGGTGATCCAAAAGTCACAGAAAATTAAAAATATATACACTCTATAACAAAAAAAAAAAAAAAAAAAAAAACTACTCACCAAGAAGAAGTGGGGACAAAAATTGGTAGATTAGGTGGAATGGGTGCTCCGAATGGGACAAAAATTGGTAGATATGATGTGCATGTGGAGAAAAACAATTGATTACAGTTTCAGAAAATTTGAATGATTGAATCAAGAGAAAGGGCGTCACAGAGTAAACACGTCAATAACGCGTTGGTTCACTTCTGGCTGTTATGTACGCAGTTATTCAGCTTGGTATTAATTGATAGAGTGGGCAGATGTGCTCCTGTGAAGTATCGTGCCAAATTCTGTCCAATTGTTGCGTTAGATTGGTAAAATCCCGAACTGGTTGTAGTACCCTTTTTATGATAGTCCAAACGTCCTCAGTGGAATACAGATCCGGGGGACTAAGCTCAACCCACTGAGCCG
Source organism: Salticus scenicus (assembly GCA_963930645.1). Taxonomy (NCBI): domain Eukaryota; kingdom Metazoa; phylum Arthropoda; class Arachnida; order Araneae; family Salticidae; genus Salticus; species Salticus scenicus. The sequence continues at coordinate 78,075,729 of OZ005654.1, read as the reverse complement.
CCTATTAAGGGTATTTGAAGTCACTGAAGTACCAGTTGCTCGTAGGATCGACAATAATGATGAATTGGAGCTTGATTCCATCAAAATTTTGTATGTATGTCACTTTGTGTCCAGTTTGCATTACTCCTTCTTGTTGCGTCACTTTTTTTGTTATAGAGTATATATATTATTCGAAGAGCATTGATAGTAGAACTATTCAGTTTTCCCTGAAATGTGTAGAAAAGCATGGGATTTTTTTATATAGAAGAAAAAATATTAGTTAAAATTTTTACCAACAGATGATGCTGTATTCACAGTATTCTCATATTTTATACAAATCCGTCATAGCAAATCCATATGAGGCCATATTGCAAATACTCATTAATCCGACTTTGGTATGTTGCACATGATTTCATATGGTATTGAATATTTATATGAAGCACCTTCAGAAGATTGCACATTTAGGTATGCGGCTACTGCAGGCATAAGTACCGGATTCGGCATAGTGGAGGCGGAAAATACGCTGCCGAAGTTATTGTAACCCAACCGAAGTTAGTGTGTGAATACGGTTATTTCTCACTTACGCGCTCGAGTAAGGCTCTCCTGCAGGCAATGAGCAGCATGACTCAGCATGGTTTAAACAGAGGCAACGAAAACCCAAATTTATGAACCATTTTAATTACATTTTAAAATTTTGCTTTATTTTTGAAATTTTTATATTGAGTGATTTGGATTTTTGAGAATTCTTATTCACACACACACACAATATATATATATATATATATATATATATATATATATATATGTACAGTAAATTAAAAAATAAATAAATCGTAAAACAACTTGCAATTTCTATCCATGCAAAAAATAGCATATGCAATCACGGAAAATTCCGAACATCTATGTTTTGCATTAACTGCGTTTGAACATGGTACCTCCCATCTATCCGCTTATAGATTAGAATTTCTTGACAAAAAATATCTTTATAATATTTTTTACATTTTTTGAAATAAAATTATGCCATAGTGAAAGCACTCAAAAAGTAAGAATTAAAAATAATTTTTTGCCTTCCAATAATCGCACGCTTCTTCAATAAAAAGTTCCTATAGATATGCATAACTTTTGATTTATTCGAAGTATTTGCTACCAGTGGGAAATCGTATAGTGGTAATACTAAACACAGTCTTAAATTATATTTAAAAAATATATCAGTTCCGTCCGGATATAAGAAACCAGCAAATCGACTATTTCTATGCACGTAGAAAAAAAACCCACAATTTTAAATTCAATAAAACAAAAATAATTTGCAGACCCAAATCTGTTCTTAAACTCTACTCTAAACTAAGCTTTTTAAGTTTATAAAACTCTTAAAAATATTGCTAACTGTTATTTCGCTGTATCCTTTTTGCCAAATTTTTGGAAAGATTACATTTAATATGCACTTGCTTAATTTTTTCTACATGATTACCTTTTCCCAAATTCCTATTGGCTTGTCTCCCACATTCTGACTAATTCTAGTGGTTGATTAAACGGTCTTAAAATCCGATTCCTTTCTTATATGTACAAGTACTTTCGATTTGTTTCTTTTATGCACTAATGACGGTACGCTGAATGCTACCGAAACAGATCTCTGCCATTTTATTATTTCGTTTGGCGTCCATTTTTCTTTTGTTTAAGCATCATGTATTATAATTTTTGGAGAAAGTGTGTCTGGCCCATTTGAACTGTTTATAAATTACATCGCTTTTTCAATTGTATTTATAAAGATTTTTTATTTAATCTTAAATCCTTCGATAATCTTATGGATACTTTAATAAAAGAATGACTGAAATCGTTAAAATTATCTTTAACAGTATTAGAATATTTATCTATAAGTATCGAAAAGAATATATTTTTGTTTTCCAAAATTTACTTTAAAAAATATCTCTGAGCAAATAATTCTGAAAATTTCTCAGAATAACCAAAAAAATTACAGTATCATTCTTATCCTGAGTAAATACACACGCTTTTTTTACTCTGTGTAGAATGAGTTCAGATAGAGAGGAAAGTAAACTACTAATTTGAAACTGATTCTGTTGAAATTCTTGGAAGATAATAGGATATCGAAGGAAATCTTTTCTATAATTAAGGTAGACTTATAAATTAACACCCCTATTTCCCTTTGAATTACTAAGCCCGCATTTCCTGTGAATCCTTTGTTATAATGAATTGCTAAGTAATTAGAATAAATGACAGACAGTCGTAGTTCTTTTTAAATTGACATTTGTATTCAATGTATAATTATACAATTTCTTTACAACTAAGATTAAATGTAATTTTTATATAGTGTTAATTTATTCCATCTTGTTGCTATAGACGCAGACACACACATATAGAAGGGGTAAAAAATTTATCTTTTGAAATAGAAATTGTTTAAAATTTAAACATTCGAAATTACGAAAAGAGCATGAAATCATTAAATTTTAATGTTTATTATTATTGTATATATTTTTTATAATAATCAAAATTGCATTTAGAAAATAATAAAAAAAAAAAAAAAAGTTTAATTTATCTTTAATAGAATATAAAAAATCTGGAGTGACTCCACTCGACTTTCTGAACATTAAGTAATTAACGGTTGTATAAATAAATTAATTTAAGAGAAGTCGTTAAATAAACAAAAGAGAAAATTATAATAGCGTGTTTGAGTATTTTTCCTTATATGGTATGTTGTTTTATTTAAAGCTGTCGCTCTTCAAACAGTCTGAGCCTATAGATCATAATAATAATGAAACTTTCGTTGTATCCCTGTAAAATTCTATAAATGCTAGATTATCTGAAATTCATACAGTTCGTGTAACGGTGACCTGTATCATGTATATTAATTTTCAACTCAATCGGATAAAATGTTTAAACACTATCGCACTTTAAAGAATTTGAGCCCATAGGTCATAATGATTCAACATTTTTTGTGTCCCTGTAAAAAAAAGCTATAAGTTATAGACTCACCAAAATCTACGCGGTTTGTGCAACAGTGATTTATAACATGTGTATATATAAATTTTCAGCTCAATGAAATAAGTCGTTTAGACATTATCTCACTTTGAACATTTTCAGCCCATAGGCTATAATGATAAGGGATTTTTCTTTGTGATCCTGTAAAAAGCTATAAGTCACCAAAATAAATAGAGTTCATGCTATGGCGACATATAACATACGTAAAAACTTTCAGCTCCTCCAACAAAGCGTTTAGACGCTGTCGTGTTCGCTCACATACATACACACACACACACACGTACATACATATATCAGAGTACAAATAGTAAAAATGAACTCACGGGATCTCAAAACGTATAGAAACACCAAAACCTGAATGTCAGATTTTTGATATGATTATAATATTTTCCTTACATATGTATGTTCGGAAAATAACAATAAAAATTGTATGGACATTCTGTTCATTGCAGAAAACAAATGTATTATGTAAATAAATTTAAAGTTTAGTAAAAATTATTTCTTCCTGTAACTGAGCGCTAACTTAAAATAATTTCGATGTTATTTGAACTTCAACAATTTTGAAACATATGTATACAGTCGCACCTCGTTAACGTGAATTACTTTTAACATGAATTGTTTCTGCATTCCCCGTCAAAATGAATATTAGTTTAGTTATACGAAGATTAGTTAGCATGAACTACTCATAACCTGAACAAATTTTTATCCCCTTGAGATTCACATTAACGAGGTTCGACTGTATATACGTAGGGGTTTTAAAAAGTAAGGTAACAAGAGCTCTGATGGGTGTATAATTTATTCGAATGAATAAAAATCCCTCTGAAGATAACGAAGACGATCACAGGAATCAAACAGTATCAGTAGATGAAGCTGCTTGCCATGTAACATGACTAAATCTCAGTTAGAAGATGGCTGCGTCGACGGAAACATGATCCGCGATTGAAATAAGAAGTGTGAGAAGTTTTTCAAAGTGATCGTCGCATTACTCTGGGTACAATTGAACAAGAACTCAATATCTCAATTGACAGTGCTCAGAATATTGTACGTGAACAATTGGGCTCTCGGTAGGCATGCGCTCGTTGAATTCAGAGACAACGCACATATGAGTTGAAAGCCACGCGAATGGGATTGTCTCGCGAGCACTTAATGCGTTTTCAGCAGGAGGACGTCACACTCCTACACCATATCGTTACTGGGGATGAAACATGGACGCATTACGTGACACCCACATAGAAGAAAGCCTCAATGTCGTGGAAAAAGCCCTGATCACTCCCCCGTAAGAAATGCCATCTGCAAAGAGAGTTTTGGCGGCAATTTGTTTGGACAACCAAGGAGTGCTACTCTTTGATATTCTCAGTCCTGGGCCAACATTAAATGCTGCCAGTTATTGTGCCACGCTGGGTCGATTGCGCGAGGCAATTCGCCGTAAACGACCAGGACTGCTCTCAACAAACTTCGTGCTTCTGCATGAAAATGCCGGAGCGTATTCTGCCACATCTATGCGCGATTCGTTACAGCGTTTTCGGTGGGGGTATTGGGCTACCCACCTTACAGTCCTGACCTTGCACCAAGTGATTTCCATGTCTTCGGATCTTTAAAGAAAGACTCGGGAGGTCAGCATTTCAGAACCAATGCTGAGGTTCAAGATGCTATCTTGACGTGATTGCGCACCATTGACACAGATTTCTTCGATACCGGTTTCGATAGTTTGGTATACGGATGGAACAAATGCCTCGATAAGTATGGTGATTATGTAGAGAAGTAATATCTACCTGTGGCTTCCTACATAGTACATATTTTTTTATTTCATGAATAAATTATTCTTGATTACTCTGAATGGGCTTGTTACCTTACTTTTTGAAACCCCTCGTATATATGTCCTATATTCATAGGTATATTATGAATGTATATATGCCGGCATTGCACACAAAATTACATATTAGTATTTAAGCTACGTTGTTTAAAATAAATTTCATTTTTCACCGACAATTGCACCAACTCTGGCTAATTTAAATGAAACTAATATCTTTTTTTAAATTTTAATGCAAAGTTTCACCATTTTTAAAAATTTCTCACAATTTTGATTGTAGCTTAACTGATTTTAACTGGAATAATTTTTTGATAAAACGTAATGCTTTACCTTTGTATGATAAACTTTATTTTTTATGTAGGTAAGCAATATATCATAAAAGTTTCCCATTTTCGTGAAAATTATTTTAAGGTTAAAAGGAAGTCAATTAAAATAAGCTTAGTATATTGTGTTTTTGTGATTTTCAAATTTTTACAGAAAACTACGAAATTACCGTACCATTTACATATATTATCTTTCCAATTAAAAATAAATTCTAATCTTAAATTATATTGTTGCGCAGAAAGTTTTTGCATACTTTTAGTTTATTTTAAAATATGATCCAATATCCTGGTTTAATGTAACTTTTTACTACATACTTTTAATACAGAGCATGCAAGAAAAATTTTACGACGTCAGTTTGTCACATTACATTTTAAATCTGAGGTCGAGTTTCCAGCAGATACCAACCAAGTAAAAGTTTTGTAAAAAAAAAAGAAAATAAAAAAAAAAGCAGATATTTTTTGAGTTCGGTAATCACAAATGAGCTTTTTGATTTATGGTATGGAAAATCAATATTATAGCAGTCTAAACTCAACATGTTTTCTTTTAAAGCTGATAGAGTCATCGATGTTGTTTAAAAACCGATTACGAAATCAACTGACAGTTTGGAGATTAAACATAAATCGAATATTGGGGAAACATTTTAGCATCTATTTTCAACTATTGCTTTTTTTCTCATTGGAAGTATCGGTTTTTATGTGATTAATTAAGACTCAATCTGTTTATAGATTTATCGTTTTTATGAAATTAAAATCAGGTTAAATGCAGTAAAACTGATATGTTATTGAAATATAGACATGATTACTTAAATTACAGGGTAAAGTATATTAAATGTTTATAGAAATAAATATTTGCAGTTTTTAAAACAATAGGTTGCCAAAAACTATAAAAGGAAAAAAAAAAACTGTATTAATTTCGCGTGCGTTTATTTAAATTAGCTGAATAAATCGGTTACGTTTTCAGTGGGAAGAAACATGGGTGTTTGCTTTCACAGAAAAAAAAAAAAAAATGCGTATTACATAGTTGAAATCTTTCAGCTTCTATTTTAAAGGATAATCACCACTATTTTAAAATAACTTTTTCCAGTACAATTCATCGTAGATAGTTACTGGAAAATTGTTACTAAAAATTTCTTTTAAATTTTAGTAGTTATATATCTTCTGGGAAACCCGGAAGACTTAGCAATTATGAAGTTAAAATTGGCTGCTTAAAAAATTTAGAGATAAAGCAAGACAACGAAGAAAAACATGTAAGATAGATCTAAGATCAAGCATAAAATTCAAAGTAAATTTGAAACGAATGTATATTATATGTATAAACCTAACATGCTTTACTACTTCATCAAATATCTTTGCTTTCTTAGATTGCTGTTCTGAGGTTTTAATTTTCCCAATACACCACAGATTCTGTTAGGGATTCAATTTTTAGTCGTTATGTGATCAGACCAGCTCTTGCACCGTCTCTGTTGCTAGATAGCTTTTAAATGTCTTGACCTAAACACGGAGTTTCATTATGCATGAAATTTGGAAATATATAAACATTTATGTGAAGTTTCAATTTCTCACGTAAGAAGTATAGAACGAAGCTTTCTGCTTCATTTTGTAGTGGATTTAAGTAGCAAGTAGGGTATAGCAGCTATATAAGACACAAACAAGGCCCTCCATGTCATTTCGATCAAAAATTGCTTCATAATCGAAAGAATATATTTGTTATTATATATTTTTCCTCTTACACAAAAAACATGTAAAAGGGACAGAAAACTGCATCCGACATAAAACATCGCAAAATACGAATTTAATCTAAAACTGCGCTGCTCAATTGTAATACTGATTGAAAAAGTCAATCATTTACCTTTTTACTTCGAGTAAGTCAAAACTTCATTGAAGGATTATAACATAATACAGTAAAATCTGTAACCTAACGTTTCGAAAGAGCAGTCAAACTAACACCACACTTTGTAGCAAGAGTACATTTAATCTGATTGCAAAGGGTTGTTGTAGACTGCGCGACAATCCTCCTAATCACACGATAATTAGATGCGCTCATTCTCAATGGATGACCGCTAGTATTAATGTTCGTAAAGTTTTCATAAACTTTAAATTTGCTATTAGATTGATGAACAACTGCTTTGCTCACATTTATCCTTGAAATTATCTCGCATTCAAAAAATCGAACCTTATAGAAAGTCACTGTTTATGTTTTTTTTTTTTTTGTTTTCTTTGCATGAGTAAGTGAACTTTTTATATCCATTACAATATTCACACAATAAAACTATTTACAGCAAATTTCAATAAACTACAGGTAAAAGACAAGACGGGCGCATACACTATAGTACGAGAATACATGTCCTGTAATAAGCACACGAGATGATGCAATAATTTGCATAAATGATGCAACCTGTTAAAATACTGAAAATTGAAAAATTTTCTTAAAATTTTACAAAACATTGTACATTTACCTTACATTCAAATATTGAAATTTTTGATAGAAATTTCTTTTTAATTTCATATTTTGAATATCCAAGTCGCTGCCGAAAAGCATGAAAGTTTTTTTTTTTTTAGTTATCATCGAAAACAAAAATATGATATTTCAATAGTAAAATCATTTTTGTCAATAATCAGGGTTATTTTCACTAACGTATTTAATAAAATATTAAGAACTTGATTAAAAACATTTGAAAATATTAAAAAAAAAATAATGTAAAAAACATATTAGCAGTAGAAAATAAAAAAGTAGACAATTTCATGCAGTATGGACATTCGTGTTTTCCATATCATTCACTTTATAACACTCTATGTGGGAGCCATGTGTGATTCGACAAATTAAAAAACAATAATAGATGTCTTCACATAACTCCGCAGAACTCCACAGAACCAGGAAGAGACTTTTTACATAGGCACATAATTTTATATATCTCTCCTTAATTACGCAGAAAAAATTCACAAGGGGTAGTATCTGAGGGCATATGAGGTAGAGGAGTATTTAGGAAAAGTGCAAATAGTACGGTTGCGTATCTATGATCATTCCAACAATTAAGAAGCTTTGCGTTTAAATATACTGTAAGGGAATGAACAAAATGTTGGGGCCCCCTTCTAATAGAAGGACAACGATTTCAATTTAATTTATTAACAACAATAAAATAAGTAAATAAATATACAATAGATTTTTAATTGTGTATTCGAACTATTTCCAAAGACTATATACTATATGAATTGTGCTTTCTCGGTTTGCAATTTTTCATGAATTCATGGTCTTAAAAATGCTAAAACTTCTGCACATATTTAAGAAACATAAGTACTTAAAACCTTTTGGATGTTTAATAGAACTTACTTAGAAAAAAAAAAAAAAAAAAAAAAAAAAAAGGATGGATTTTGCAATATCTTTAAAAGAAAAAATATTAAAATAAAAAATGTAACAAAAATCACTTTAATTTTAAATGGAAATATAAGCTCTTATATAAAACCTTTTGTCAAAGTGCCAGGTTAAACGTGGCAAGTACCCTTAACTCTTTCAGGAGCAAGCAGATTTTCTTCATTTAAAATCAACAGCCACCAGAAATCACCAACAAAGACAAGAAGACAAGAAATTAATGAAGTTATTCGTCTAAGTTATACAAAAAAAAAGTTTTGTAAAAAAAAATTCCGGGGACAATTTTTCCAATTTTGAATTAAAATTTGTGGTAGCACCATGAAACCACTGCCCATGAAAGTGTTAATACAAACATCTTTTAATGTCTAATCTATCTTTCTTAATTTAAATATTTTCACGACCATCAGTTATTATCATACATATCTTCAAAAAAATTGCATGTACGTTCTTTATATAAGAAAATAATACATTTGTAACATGAATGTGATTTCGTAGATAAAATAATATTTAATATGATGTTTCTAAGAGATATGTGTTAAAATAAACATTATTCATTTTCAGATCTCAAGATATCATGTCAAAAAAAGTACACTTCCCGAATATATATATACGAGACAAAAATATTTCATTTTATCAGTTGGTTGTTTTGGAAACAATAAAATGAAATCAAATTTAATCAAAAATATTTCTTATAACGAAAAAATACTTTGGTATATTTTGAGAAAATTGTTATCGTTATTTTTATTTTTATTTTTATTTTTATGTTTCATTGTCTTATAATTTATATTATTTATTCTATTATTGTATTTCCCAGTAAGTGTGCATTGAACAGTTATTAACCTTTCAACGTCTCTCATCTGCAATATTAACAATGATTAATATTTTAAATATTTGTTGTTAAGCAAAGAGCGTTTTAGAAATGCTTGTTTTAATATGCATAAATATCTAAAAGAATTCTTTACAGAATTTTTTAATTCTAGCACAGTATAATGTTTTAAAAATTCGAAAGCTTTTATAATTCTTAAAATTTTTGCTGTTAAAATTTTAACTTTTGAATTGCTGAAATATTTTTTCTCCATTAAAGAACTGTGTGCTTTTTTAATTACACTATATATATAGTTATATATAAATGTAGACAAACAATATATTTTTTTTATGTTAACGTAAAAGGAATTATAATTATTTAAGGAAAATATAATGACTTAAGTTGAAAATAATCTTAAAAATTTTAAAATGTTTCAGTTAAAATATTACGCCTTGATAAGTTCTACTAAAATTAATTATATGAAATTACATAAAATATGCCCATTAACAAATCATCAAATTCCCTGATGACATATGAGAATTGCTTTTTCAAAATAAATGCAGTCAATTAAAATAACTTTTCTTTGGGTAGTTTAAATTTAGATTTTTACTTTGTTTTAATGAAAATGCAGAAAAAAGATTTTTCATTTTTTAATAAACCTTTTGGTTGTTAGCATTCCATTTTAAATAATATTTTATGTAACAAATCTCAATATTTTATACTTAAAATAACAAATAGAAAATTTTTATATACGAACAAAACCTAACATATTTATATCATTTTTGGCAACTCAACTCATACATCATTAGTAATCATTTACATGTCATCATATATTTAATTAGTATTGGGCTGATTACGATCAACAAAATAAAAAGGAATTATATCTTGTATAAAAATCTATACATAATTATAGAAAAGTAATGAAAAGCATTATAAAATTGTTCATTGATTCACGTATATATATATATATATATATGCAGGGAGTGCCAAAAGATCCATACCCCTATCTTGGAAATACGTCAGAATCTCGAAAAATGGCGAAACACATGTTCAATAAATTCGAGAGAGCCTTCTTTTGGTGAAAAAAGTTTTTAACCGGAGGGTCTAGGAGAATTGCTGGAGAGGGAAACTTTAAAATTCAAAATGGGGAGACATATCTTGCAATACATCCCTGGAAATGTCTCTAAAGACAACGAATTTCATGTAATAGTTTTATTTTGCAATGATTATTGAAAATGAGATATATGAGTATATTATCGTAATTTCAAAATTCGAAAAAAAAAAAAAAAAGACTGGAAAGGTTTCAAACCTCCCTTTACACTGTTAAATTTTTTTGTAAATTTAATGTAAATTTTTATCCAGAGTCTCTGTAAATTTACAGTAATTCTTAGTTAAAAGTGAATAATCAAGATTCTTAACCTTTTTTCTGTATTTTTACCTAATTTTATTATTTTATTATTTTATTAAAATAAAAAATGACTGTTTTTATTTTAGAAAAAGCATTCCAAGTCTGAAATATATTCTCCCCAATAATTAATTAAATTAATATTAGTTATTAAAATGAACGAATAAAATAAGTTTTGTAACATCTCTGTTTATTTTTCTATGTAATTTTACGTAAGACTTAAGATAATAGATTACACAGAGCTTCCTGTTGAAATTTTAAATTTTTAACAGTATACATAGAGAAAAGGGCTGAGTTCTGCTATGCCTCGTCCATTTTAAGACTAAATTTTCTTTAATTTTACAAATTAAGTTGTAATTTAATATTTTAAAAAGTATACAAATAGTTTTTTTTTTTTTTTTTTTTTTTTTTTTTTGTATAATTTGTACTTCAAAACTTATATTCGTTTGAATTTTATTTTTCAATCAACATGGTGCAGTCAGATGAGAACAAAGTACAAATAAATTTCTTATATGGAGAAGTTTTAATGCAACTGCCAAATGATTTAATATTAGGTATAGAGATCGTCCAATAGACCGCGCATATATGCCACGATTATTTAAAAAGGTTAAAAAGACTCTTAGTCTAAGGAGCGAAAAGAGAAATGGGAAACCATCAGTCGACGAAGATACAGAAATTGAAGTTGTGGCTCATATTCGAACAGACCTTCAGCAATCTGTAGTCCAAATGAGCGATGCGAGTAATTTTATGCCAAAAATAATACGGAAAATCCTTTTAAAAAAAAAATAAACTTTCTTATGGTAAAAAATCCATATCACACAAGTATTGTCATTAGATGATTCGGACAGAAGACTTGAATTCTGTAAAAAAATGTATCACGAAGTCTTGAAATATCTCCGGTTGCTTGGTCATATTTTCTTTAGTAATAAATAAACTTTTTTCTGAATGGCGGTGTCTATACACAGAGCGTTCGATTCTAGTATGACTCAAATTGAATCTCTAATCAAAATTCATTCGATGTGCCCGATGAGCGTGTTATTTTAGAATAAAATGTCATCTTTCAACATGATGGTTGCCTTGCTCATCACAAAAATAGCGTACAAGGTTATCTAAATCGGAACTGTCTAATCATTGGATTTGCAGACAAGGAACATTTTTGGATCGGCTGTTCCGCTCTCGGGATCTCACGCCTAAATCATTTTCTTTGAGGGCCCTTAAAAACTATCAGTTACAAGATACTATTAAATTTTATTGAAGATTCCAAAATGCGAATAACTTAAGTCTGTAAAAAAAAAAAAAAAATCTCTCCTGCAAGTTTGAGCCAGAAAATCAAGTATTTCTGCAACGACTTGATTATTGCTAAGAGGTATGAGATGTTTACTTTGAGCATCTTTTAAATTAATCTTATGTAAGTATTTTTTTTTTTTTTTTAATATATGTATCAATAGTATTTTAATTTGTTACGTATTTTTATTTATGACCACTGCAAGACAAAATTAAACAAAGGGAAATTTGAAAATTTTCTGCCATTATTTTTGTTTTCGGGTTTTTAAATATGGAATTTATATTCATTTATCTCATTTAGTAATCATCGCAAGATAAAACTATTTTAAATTCATTGTCTTGAACAGAAGTTTCCAGGGATGTATCACAAGACACTTCCCACTTGACAATTTTAAGTTACCCTCCTTACTGGCAACCACAAACCACCGGGCTCAAAGTTTTTTCGCCAAAAATGCCCCCATCAAATTCATTGAGCATGTGTTCCTGCCATTTGGAAAATTCCAACGCATTTAGTGATGTGATAGACGTTCCTTCAATTTTATTCGCGTTATATGCCGACATTGGAGGGGCGTGTAAGACATTTGGCGGACCAAAGTAAAAAAAGTAACAAAAAGTGTGTATAAAGTAACAAAAGAAGGGTAATGCGCAAAAACTAAACATAAGGTAAAGCTAGATGAGTTTGCGAAAAATTTAAAAGAATAAAAAAGAAAAAAAAATCAAAATATTAAATTTTTTGCTAAAGTATTGGTGCATAATTTTGAAATGATTCTTCTTCTTCGTATTTCCATTACTATTTTGTTATTCTGCTAAAATTTAAAATAACAGATATAATAAAAGTAAGAGAGCTATTTTTCGCAATCTCTCCTTATAGGGTAGGAGTGATTGTGCGCATGAATAGGAGGGATTGCGCTTATTTATAACTACAATTAAATTGTTGATAATAAGATATACACTTAAATGACATTGTTGTAACATATTTATAAACAAATATTTTTGTATATTGAAATTTAGACGATTACAGTCTTTAAAAGGAAGTTTGAGAAGCCTGATATTTTTTGCTTGCATTTAGTTTTATTGCTTATATTTAAGCACCCGACTGCTGCACAAAACTTGAGCATCATACTGTTATAAATAAACACTTAAATAGGGGAGAATGGGAATGAATGGGACATTTTTCATATTTTTACTGATAATGATCACCATATGTAATTCAGAATTTCGTAACATTGCTCATAAGTACTCTTCAGTAATCAGTTACACATAAACGTACTAACTTTAATAAAATGTTATCATTTTTAATTAATGATAATTGTTTTTTCATGCATGTTCATTGTCCCATTCATCCCTATGGGGATGAATGGGACAGGACCGGATTTAACAAAGAAAAGAAAAGAAAATGGAAAGTGAATCATTTTTTTTTAAAGTTAAATTGGTTTATGTGATTTTATTACACACTATGAATTTACTGAAATTAACATAAACTGTTGTAGTGACTCAAAATTAATATCAAATGATTAATATCAAAGTCCTTTGCTTCGCACAGTTCCTAATGCTCTAGGCTTTGGTAGTTTAATCTAATAAGATCTAATCTAAAAATAAATAAATAAATAAGACACTATAAAGACATAAATTAATATAATAGAGTACAAATTATAGAGATAAAATTTTGTTTCCGACTGATCGGGAAAAATTATCATTATATTCTATATTACATTAATAATCACCAGTATTTATTTAATTAGCATGAATGAAATTGTAATTTTAATAAATTTATTATTAGTTTATTATTTTTAATTTATAATAAACTTATAATAAAATATATAATAATTTATAATAAAATATTTGTTAATTTATATTTTTTAATTATTAATTTAAGTTGCATTGAATATTCTAACTTATAATTTTTTTTATCATAATTATTATAATCAAAAATCAGAACAATTTCAATCTATTTTTCTCTAAATTCATGCTACTTTTATAATTCCATGTTATAACTACTGAACTACAGCTTACAAAAATATTTAAAATCTATTTAAGATTTGTTTTAATATAATTCTTGTGTACAATTTTAAATTAGCACATAGTGGGGAATTTCCCATTCATCCCCATTCAATCTGTCCCATTCATTCCAAACACCGCATGATCCCAATCATATAAAACAAGAAATCGGCTTAATGAACAATTGTCAATATTCTTCTCGAATATCATAAACGCAATAAAAGATTATGCCTTTTCACCATATATGAGTTATATTAACTTTAAGCAAATAGTTAATGTCTTAACTACTACCTAATTGAATCAGTAAAAACTTACTCTGGCAGCAAAGAAAGACAGTTTAATTTTTTTCTGCCTTTCTATATAGCACAATTTTGAAACTACACATGATGAATGACCTCGATACTGCTATATATAAGAAAAAATGTCAAGTTTCGGGTGCTCGCAAAACATAAAAATCTAGCTATTGTCCCATTCATCCTGTGTCCCATTCAACCCCTCTCTCCGCTACTTTGTGATAAATTTATCATAGTTTAACATTCGCAGTCAACAGGTAAATACCAGCAGAGGTGTGGCTTTTGTCGATCGTGACACGCGTAGATAATGTTCAATTTAAAATTCTGGGGATAGTCTCCAAAAAAGATGCGCTTTCTTTAATGGGTTGAGCTAATCCTGTCACTTCTCGAAGTTATTTCCTGGTACAATTCCAGACATTCATCAAACTCATTCCCCGTGTCTTGTCATTACCAATAAGCTAGGAAATCTCTGTTAGTATAGAATTAAAAAAAAATCTATGCGCAATCTCTCCGAAGCAGCAAAAGCCCAAACTCTCTCATTTTGTTAGGAGAGATCGTGCAGACTTTTTAAAAATAATTATTCGCTTTTGTTGAAAATCGTGCTTCTCGTACCATTATTCTAAGTTAATAGTTTATGAGAAATTGTTTAATGAAAAAAAAGTTTTTTAGTATTACCATTCTTTAGAAATTCTTAGATAGGATCATGAAAAATTCACATATTTGTTTTTGAAGACGAGTCAAAATAACCAGATTTTATCTTAGGCTCTTGAAATATTCAACATGTACATTCAAGTCGACACATCACTATTGGTGTCGTACAATCACTTGAAATCGCAACTCGCCTACTCTACTCTTTACCGCCGATCTCCTATATGCGCAATCTCTCCTACCGCGCGATTTTTCCTAAATTTATCTTATGATTAATTGCCATCAGAATCCACAAGAGCATAAATAAATTAATAAATAACTATATTTATTCTAGTACTAGATATGCAGCATTATCTTAATATCTTAATGTGATTTGATTTAGTTAGAGTTTAATTTGAAATGTATATTTAAATTATTATTTGTTTTTCTTCATAAATTCTTGTAGAAGAATTTAGAATCATATTCGCATCGAGACGTTCAAGAACGGTGGAGAGTGCGGAATACTTCACTTTCACCGTTCTTGGGTATCTTAACCCATGTATGATTTTTGAGTATTAATATGACTTTCAGATTATTTGATAAATGTTATTAGCAGTTTGACAGGTATTAAGTATAAATTTATAAAAATTTTTTTTCTTTTTTGGCCACAATACTCGATGGCATAAATTAATTTCATAATGAAATTCAAAGTTTTAACTACTTTTTTGTTATTTAATCATTTTAACGCTTTTATGATAAATACTTATACACTCTAAAATACATTTTATTTTTATTTTTCCTATAAATATTGATAAAAAATTATTAAACATTTAAATTTTGCTTTTTATATACTTTATTTCTTATTAATACTTATTATGTAGTTTTCGTTTCTTATTTAGTCTCTTTGATGTTTGTCACTAAATGTGTTTTATTTTGTTTTGTAAAAGTTTAAATGAAGTGTGAATTTAAACATTAAATGCTTAAAATTTACTGTTATGAAAAATGAGTAAATATCAAAATCGACATGACGCAAAATTAAAAAAATATACATACATATGTTTTGGCTAATTAAAACAACTTTTAAAGCAAAATTTAAACTTACTACTATTTCCTTTTTGTTTACGTTACATATAAAAGTTATAGATACTTATAATGATTACCAATATAATTTTTTTTCGTTATTCATCAAAGCTATCTGTGAAAACTATTATTAAATTATAATAAATGAATAATTTTATAGATATGACACAAGATTTAAATATATATATATATATATATATATATATATTATTATATATATAATATATATATATATATATATATATATATACATAATATATAATATATATATATATATATATATATATATACACACTTTGGCTAATTAAAATAATTTTGTTAAAACAAAATTAAAACGTACTAGTATTTCTTTTTTGTTTATGTTACATATAAAGTTTATAGATACATATAATGTATACAAATATTTTTTTTTTCGCTGTTTATCAAAACTATCTTTGAAAGAATTTTTAAATTGTATTATGAACGAATAATTACATAATTTTATTACGGTTATTAAAGTGATCAACTGAGAAAGACTTTATAACTATCAGCGCATAATTGCCTTACTATTGATAACTCGAATAATGTTAAAACATATGATCGGTTTTCTTGATAATAAATTTAATCTCATTTACATTTCTCTTTAAAGATAGAAGAAATTAAAATATTTATCTTTAAAAAGGCTTTCGGGTATTAAACAAATATGTTTAGTGCACAGCATAGGGAATCTTGTAGGTTAAGTGAAGGAACTAAAAACTAATGATCAGAAACTTAACTTACTTTTAATAATTACTAATTACAAAGTCCTGTTTAATTAATGTTTCGTGGCTTAATTACATGAAAGACTTTAATCGTCTTCAAAATTTCTAAGCTTTGGTAAGGAGTTAATAGACTTGAGGATCTTCATTAGCTTTTAAGAAATGAGAATCTTAAAAATAAAGTTTAAATTAACCTTTTAAGACAATATATTTTCTCAGTAAGCTTTTTTCTGTACGTTTAAATATTACACATTTCATTACATAATATAACTTTAAAAATATATTTATCAAGAGCTGTTTAAATAAATGTCTAGAAGAAATATGTAGAAAAAAAAATTGTGTTTAAGTTTTAAAAAATGCATATTTTCGTAAAATATGCCTAATAAATTCAATAGTTAAAATAATTACCTAAAAAAAATATTATCCTTTTTATAAAGCATATGCGCATGTTTGTATTATCCGACGTAGTTATCGCAAAATTTGTGAAAAATATTCATTATCAAAGATATTGTATATACAGGGAGTTCATACAAATCTATTGTAGGCAATGTTTTTCTAGAAATTATACTAAAATTTATCAGATAAAGATACATTAGAAATTTTATTCTACATTCTGAAAAAGGTTTTATAATTATAATCGGATGTGTATAACGATGAATTCTTAAAAATATCAAAACTAAACTTCAAAATGCAAAATGATATAGTTTCGAGGAAAAATATCATAAATATCATTAAACTTTCTGCTATCTTATAACGTAATCTTTTCATTATCAGTAAATAGTATGAGACCACGGGAACAAAATTTATAAAGTTTCGATTAAAAAATTCATAAAAGTTTAAAATCCTTTACTCAAAAATGTTAAAACTTAGTTGGAGTAGGCAATCATATATATATATATATGGTAATATTTTGGATGCACGGTTGAGTTACCTTTTGGTA
Organism: Salticus scenicus; assembly: GCA_963930645.1. Lineage (NCBI taxonomy): Eukaryota > Metazoa > Arthropoda > Arachnida > Araneae > Salticidae > Salticus > Salticus scenicus. The sequence continues at coordinate 78,058,087 of OZ005654.1, read as the reverse complement.
TTTTGCGTAATACCGTTTGCTAAAAATAGAAACCTTGCTATTGCTCAGTGCTGATGGGGGTAACCCCTGACGAAATACCTCAGCATTTTGAGCTATTTTATTTATAATTCATTCCATTATTTTTTTGTCCACATATTTAGCTATTCTTATTTTTTTTTAGGTTCATTTTGTTATAGTAAGATCGATTTGTAACCTTTTTAATACAATGAATTAAAATATCCTTTTTTTACCACAATAAATTAAAATATCCTTCTTTTTTATGTTTTCAAAGTGTTTGTATTCTTAAAAGAATTAAATTGAAGAGAGTAATATTATTCTTTTTTCAAATAAATTAAAATATATAAAACTTTTATTGTTAACTAGTTACCAAATTGACCTTTGTATTTTTTACTGGTGAATTATTTTTCTGTTTAATTTTCGTTCTCATTTTTTTCATTATTATCACTACTATAACCTATTCTTAATAAGAAACCTGGCGAGTTTCTGATTTCCTTCAAATCATATTTTAAGAAGAATAAATGCAGATTATATATCTGGAGAATAGATAGATAGTGATTTAATCAATCTTATTTGACACAGAGTCACACATTCTATAACATACAAGGTATAACACGACTAATGTTAATAAATGTAATATGGTACATCACCTTCATCATATAATGTAAGGTAAAAAAGCAAGTGGCAATCAACCAGATAAACATAGTAGACTGATAAATAGTAACTCTGACATGGTTCAACATGAGTCATGTGACATGAACCAACTGTGCGTTGATTCCCTTGACAGAAGCTTATTTTCAATAAATTTTTATGGCAACAGTTTGAAGATTCTACTTGGCAAAAGTCATAACCGCCAACGTTTTTGTTTACTTTTGTAGTTTACTATTCTTTTGTTCTAAATCATTTTAGTTTTGATATTACTTCTTTTTAATTTCGTATAGTAGAAATTTAACCGAAAAAATATTTAAAATGGTTGATAAATTATTATTTGTTGTTAAATGTAGCTCTTTAAAAAGTTTAAATTTTCTTTCTAAATACTTTAAAACTTTTTGGGAAATGATTTAAAAAAAAGTATTTTATTTTTATTGTAATGTAAATATGTGAAAAAGTATTTTAAAAACAGTTTATTTCAATTATAGGACAGTCGTGTTACCTAATAATGTTGATAATTTTCTGAAATGAAATTTTAAATCGCCAAAAAAGCGATAAAGAGCCAAACATGGCAACTTATTGGTTCATGCCATGTGATTCATCTTGAACTACGGGAAGCTAATCCTTCATACATTGAATCAGCACTCTAATTTATTTATCTCGTTGGTGGCAATGTTTTCACCAGAGTTCATAAAACAAGCCCTTACACGTTACATATAGTTCAGTTGTCATTTGCCGAAGACGTCTAATTTGGTACAACAGGTAAACATTTTTATTTCTGCAAACGGTTCGCCACAGAAATTATTATTTTTCGTCAAATAACTTCATTATAAAAGCCAAAATTTATCCTAAATTCTACACTGAAAACATTCATGATACATATTGGAACTTCTAAAAAAACTTCTCTCATAACACTACATGGGTTCTCATAATTATAAGGACACCCGTTTTTCTATAATAACTAAACACTGAACACTATTCTTTAAACAAATATATTTTTTATTAATTTGACGACATTTAGAAAGTTTTATCTCTTTTCTATCTTAAAAAAACTTTAAATACGGTCAAAAAAATGATTTTTTAAGTGTTCACAATTATAAGGACAGATCGAATCTTAGTAATTTTTTTTTCAGTTATTCTTTAAATTAATATTTTATGGGGTCTCTTTTTAGGGTGAAACAGTCAGACATTCTCTCTGGTATATATATATAGTGAACCAAAAAAAAAAAAAAAAAAAATGTTGGACAGCAAAAAGTATCCGTTTTGTTGCTCAATATTTTTATAGCAAGTTGTGCTTTTAAAATGAAACATTTTTTAAAAGAAGGCAATTTTTTTTAAGATTGAGATGGATTTATTGTACTTCAATAAAATATCATATTTAATTTTAAAATAATTTTAAACAGAAATTTTGAAGTTTTCACTGCCAAAAAAAAAAAAAAAAAAAAAAAAAAAAAACTTGGACATGTATTTTATCTGCACTGTACACTGCACCATGCAAATTTTATGCAAATTTTGAGGAAGCTGTTATATTTTTTGGCACGAGTCCAAGTCAAAACTTTAATTTGGAGATGTTTAAATTTATTTCGTTTAGTCTAAATTTTTGGAAATGGAGAAAAAGCAATCTTCTGTGATATCAAAAACTTAATTGTGAAACTACGGAAAGAAAAGAAAAATACAAGAGTTATTGCAGAAATTGTGAAAAAGTCTTGTTCAGCAGTACATTAAATAATTAATACGTATAAAAGGTATGAACTTTTGCAAAGACCTAATGGAAGCAGTCGGCTCAAAAAGATTTCTTCACTTCAAACTGTTTGAGATTTGTGAAACAGAATCCTAAAATTTCTGAAGTAAAGATAGCAAGATTGTTAAAGGAGGAATCTGTTATTAATGTGCATCCACAGATTATAAGAATTTTTATTTTTTTAATTCTAAGGAATACAGAGCATATATACCTGAAAAGAAACCATACTTATCTATCAGAAATGTGAGAAAACGTCTTCAATATGCTAAAAACTATATTGGAAAACCCCAAGATTCTGGAAATCTGCTATTTTTACGGACGAGTCAAAATTTAATCGATTTTCATTCGATTAACACCGCTCTGTATGGAGAAGAAAAGGAACAGCACTAAAATCCGCAAATATAAAATAAACTGTTTAAGATGGTTTTGGTAGCGTTATGATATGGGGTGCGATTCAGCTTGCGGTGTTGAAAATTTACTGTTTATAGAAGATACAAGGAACATAATGGTATATTTAAATGTTCAAAAACAGAATTTAGCAGACGCAGCTGCAAAATTAAATTTAAATTGAAACTATTCTTTTGTTCAAGACAATGATTCTAAGCATAATGCTCGGATTGTCAGAGAATGGTTACTATACAATGTACAAAAAGTACTGTTCCTTCCTCCACAAAGTCCTGATTTGAATCTTATAGAACATTTGTGGGCATTTATGGAGAAAAATTTACGAGAGAAGGAAATAAAAAATAAAAATGAACTAAAATGTGCTCTACAGAATATACGGGACAATGTACCAATAAACCTCACTGAAAAATTGGTCTTTTCAGTGAATAAGAGATTAGAAGCTTTGTTTGTAAGCCAGACGACATCACACGAAGTATTGAATGATTTTGTCTTAAATTTAAAATTTATTTTTTTGTGACCCTATGTAAGTGTGCAAGTTTCTTTTTTTGCTATCGAAAGTGATATCATTATACTGTTTTTAAATTTATAATTTATAATTTATGCTTATATATTATTAAAATCAAATTAAGATCTTTAATTTATTTTTGAAATTGTCTTTCTTCTGAATTTTGTTTTGTTTTAAAAGCATAATGTACTGTGAAATAATTAAACGATGACATTTTTTAAGCCTGCTGTCCAACTTTTTTTTTGGTTCAATGCATATATTTAATATTCAGTTTCAATACCATTTCATGCAGCATAGATGATATTTTGAATACATTTAAACAATTTAAAATTGCTTTCCACTTGCCTGCACTTTTCTAATATGATAAGTAAAGTTTTTGTCAACTTTTAGGCCACGGGAAAGGCAATAATACATACGTTTCTTTCTTCAAACTATTTTCTATTGCTCTAGAAGTAGATCAAAAATGTAAGTTTTGATGAAAAAAAATTATTACCACCCTCCCGTATCTAAAATCTAAAAAAAAATCTGAGAGTTCCACGTTTAAAATATGCGGATATTCTCTTGATGTTCATAATAATTGAAAAAGTTACTAAATTTATTCTGCCGTCAGTAGAAACAACTCCCCAGAGCATCATAGATCCACCTTTAAAATGCCCGATTCATATCTGCCTTCAAAAAATCTGCTCTGTCTTTCGCTATCTTTAGATCATGCCAGTAACTGTTAAAACCATTTTGTTAATCAAGAATAAAATGTTTTTCATCCGAAAATGCGACATTTTTTCCATTTCATATTGTCTTTATTCAACTTTAACACAGACATTCTTTCCTCCATTAAATGCTTATTGATTATTACAGGTTTTTTATCCATTTCAACATATTATTAATTATTTTTAATATGCATAAATGTGAAGCCCAACCTTTCGTTAAAAATTACGAGAAATTCAGCAACAGCCATTTTGAGTAGAACAGTAAGATTAATTATGAGTCTTCGATCTCTGTAAAACAACTCTCATTTTTCATCAGATCTCTCTCCTATCGAACCAGTAGTTCAACGGTTGATCACATTTATTTCAACAGTTTTAGATCTTCGAATTTCATTAGAAATACGACGGATTGAAATCATTCCTCCACTTAAAAAACACATTTATCATACTTCACTACATGAACGTTCTTATTTTTCAAGGAATTATCAGTAATGTCCATCCAAGAAAAAATGAAGGCTTATATATGAATTAATCTAGCCCAGTAGTTAACAAATTCGCCTGTCAACTGTAATTTATTCGCTAGTAAGTTAAATAAAACGAAAAAATCTTGATTGTCCCTATAAATATGAACATCCAAAAACGTGGAGAAAATTTCTCCACGGCAAAACACTCTCGCTCTTTCTGTAAATAAGTTGTAATATTTTAGAAAAATACGAAGTACATTGAATAGTCCGAAAAACTATGGGGCCGGGGTAGCCTAGTCGGCAGAGCTCCGACCTCGTAATTGGAAGATTGCGGGTTCGGTACTCGAGCAGGTCAAAGACTGTCGTGTACGCTAATGGTGGCTGGTGCATATAAAATCTGTCGTGGCCGCAATGTCCTACATGTCCCCATTAGAAATTATACCTCATGGGGTCACCGAAACGGGAGACCCATCCCTTCCGTGGAGGATCAAAATTGCGATGGCATGTCTCCGGACCACTTCTAGGGGTGAGTACCAGACCGTCGCCAATTGCGCAGCACTAGTGCGAAGTAAAACCCAACGATCCAACCAACCGAAAAACTGTGCGTAATTTTATAAAAAATTGAGATATAATATCTCTTTAGATATAAATATCTCTTTTGCTGTTTTTAAAATTTGTATCTCAGACAATAATATCCTTTTTATTTGGAAATGAATAAAACTAATGTTAAAGACTTAATTATATTAATATTTCAGTAAAATGTAACAGTATATACATATTTCTGAAATTATTAAGAGTCTTCCTTTGATAAATATTTCATTGCATCCAATTGCATACCAATATCTCGACATTTTTCTTGGTGAAACTGAATGACACGGTGAAAAATTTTTTGCAACTCTTGTCGAAAGAGTAGGTGACCACTGACCAACAAATTTCGAAAACAATTTTATTTAGGATGAGAAAAAATATATAATTTTAAAATAAATTTTCTCTTTTAAATTTATTTTGTATATTTAAGAGTATTTATAAATAAATGTTATTTCTTTTAAAATTTTTACCATAAAATGATATTTGAGAAAAAAAAAATTGCAGTTCATTTTAAGAAATAGTATAAAAATTATTTAATAAAAAAAAAAAAAAAAAACGTATATTATGAGTATCTACAAGGAGTTTCGTTCTACAGTTAAAAATAAATATTTATGATAATCTCTCTTATTCGTATTTACTATGTCAACCATTCACATTGAGAAGATGTCTTAAGAGGACTCTCTACTTTCAGTCTCTGAAAGCTGAAACCCATATTATTCTATGGAGAATTTTGCCCCGTTATAACTGATTAACTAATACATATTTTTAAATTCCGTTTTCCTATTCAGAAAATTCACAACTATTAAACAATTTATCGCTTTCTAAAATTTAACTTTTTTAATTTTTAATATTTTATTTTGAGGTTGTAAAATACAAAATTTCACAATGTGAAATTTTGCATTTTTGAGCTTCAAAATAAAATCTTAAAAATTAAGAAAATCAATTTTTAGAAAGTGATAACCTGAGTAACAGTTGAGAAATTTTTGAATGTGAAAGCGGAATTTAAAAATATGTATTAGAATGAGTTATAACTGGGCAAAATTCTCCATAGAATAACATTGGTTTCAACTTTCGAAGACGATAAGTAGAGTCCCCTTAAGGAAGTATGCCGTGAGTTTTCCATTCCCATATTACACAGAGAAATGTTTTGCTTTGGTGAGGTCTGTTACTCTTTTGTAAGCTCTGTTATCTCTCTCTTTTTTAAATATACCTTACACACAGTTATCTTATATGTATATATATATGTATATATATATATATACCCTGTGGCAGAAATTTATTATGCTTTCTGCGACAAGCTTCGTCAACACCAAAATCTTTCTGCAGGAATAGTTTGTGAAGCTAACATTTATGAATTCAAAAGAAATTATTTTTAAATAGTAAATAATATTCAGTATAACCAATGTATTTAAACTTTAGCTAGGCTCAAATGCACATATTTGCACTATTGCAAGAAAATAATCTTCTTTTTTTTTTTTTTTTTTTTTTTTTTTTTTTTTAAGAAAAGTGAAAATAAATCTATTGATCTTAATTGCTTCAGATTTTTTGTTGACATTAATATACAATATTGTTTATGAAATATTCAATGAATTCAAACCATAAAATGCAGTAACACAACAAAAATAATCTGCAAATTTTTTAAGGCATTTAAATCATGAAATGTCTAAATTAAACAAATGTTACAAGTACTTTTAAAATTTCATTACTTTTTTTATAATTAATATATGTATTTAAACACACAAATGCACTTATTTCATAAGGTGCAAACCAAACAACATAAAATAAGATACAGGACTCAAAATTAAAATACAACAAATTAAAAGTAAAAATTAATATAGAATACTGAATATTATAATGAAATATAAATAATTTACAACATTTATAGTTTTTGAGATTATTAGAAAGATGAAAGATAACATTCTAATACACACGATTCATTTTTGCATTATATACAAATAGCATAAAGATGTGCATTTGAAATCTAAAAAATGTGATTTCACATTAAAGAATTCAGAATGTATAATTATACCATCATTTAAATACATAACGTAAAACAGAATGCAAGATCTAAGTAACAAAATTATTATAGACAAAGCATAGTCAAAATATTTTCATAAAGATTGAGGCAAGTGAAATATTTAATTTTTAAAGAAATGTTGAAATGGGAAATATAACAGATTTCATGGATAAAATCTATAATAGAAAATAATGATTACAGATGAATGAAATAAATAGAAATAAATTAAAAGTAATATTTGATATTGATATCTATACGAGTAAGTAAATAAAAATAAATAAATATAAGCATTTGCTGTTTAATTAGTATTTATTCAAAAACAGCTACTATTAGATAAAATTCCTTTTGCTTACAAATATATATCTGTACTGATAAGTATAAAGGATTTATGTCCAAAAATGTCGATTTTGAGTTAAGTACATAGTCAGACTCAGAAAAAATTCTCTATCGATTGGTATAAAAGATTTAAATCCATGTCATTTAGTGTTTGAGAAAATCCATTGGAAAAAAAAGATTCAAATCAGAAATTTAGCATTAATCTTCGATATAAAATATTTAATTCAATTTTTCCCTTTATTAAATGAAGATTGACAATCACTGAATGGTATAAAGCGTATAAACCATCATAATCCCTTTTTCCTAACCGATTCTACTGGTTAGTTTTTAGTTAGTTTAACTTTATATTTTGTCTCCTGAAAAATCAAGAATATGGACTTAAATCCTTTATACTTATCAGTACAGATATATTCAACAAAACCTTTGATTTGACTTTTATTCAAAATAACTATTTAATTTGCAATATTTCACTTAAAAAAAATAAACATTTTTTAAAAATTCAAATGTTTAAAAAATGAAATGAACAAGCTGTAAAAACTAATAATAAGAGTATTTTTGTAAAAAAAAAAAATAATAATAATAATAATAATTATTATTTTTTAACGACTTCATATGCTTAAACAACAAAATTTAAAGCTAAGAATTTTAATCACAATTAAAATAATTAATGATTAGTAAAGGAAAAAAAAATAGAAAAGCTATCAATTTTATAACTTAAGATACCCATTAATATTCATTGCTAAGATCTTTTACTACATATAAAATGCTAAAAATCAATAAAGTATTTTTAAGATTAATTTTTTAATTTTCTATTTTTTGAAGCAAGGTTTGAAGCTTCATTTTATATTTTGCGTATAACTACAGACGTTACAAATTTCCCCATAGTCTTATTTCTATATATTTTTGTGAAATGTATTGCATAGTTTGAACCAAATATTAAAAGTAATGCAGCTTTAAAAAATTTACGTGTATTTACAGTCGGTAACAAAAGTGTCGGAACACTAGCAAAAATTCGCACGTAATAAAAGTACACTTCATACGGTTTTGTTAAATAAATCCTTGTTGAATCCTGTTCTTAGTCAGAACAGTATTTAAGAACGTATACAAGAACGTATTTAACAAAAGCGTATGAAGTGTACATCTTTTACATAGGATTTTTTTCTAGTGTTCGGACACTTTTGTTACCGACTGTACTACTACGCACGTATGCACGCTTCGCATACATTAAAGAAAAAAAAATCACTAGATGCAACTAATTTGTCGTGCGTAAATCGGAAAACGTATGAAAATCGGTACAGCAGCAATCACGCACTTATGTAAAAAAAAATATGAAATTCGGAAAATGGTCGCAAAGCCACATTCTTTCGAAAAAACATCTTGTTGCAATACAATAAATACACACGACACGACACGAAAATGAAGTTCCGATGTGAAGAGGTTACCAGTGAAAAGTGTCGATACACCGAATCATATCACCGCATCACGAATCGCTAATGTATGCCGCATCAAAGCCAAACCAAGTGAGTTACATCCGCTCTATCTCCTCTCCTTATTCAGGATTGAGGCAATCGTATCTGCAGAAACGAAAATTTATTCTGCAGAACAGTTTATAAACCATTCTTTGAGTCTCTCTCTCTCTCTCTCTCTCTCTCTCTTTTTTTTTTTTTTTAACACAATAGCAAAATTTATTTGACTTAAGTAAAATCTTTCTGCAAGAACATTTCTGTTTCTGCGACATTGTCGCCGTGTCGCCGTGTTTCTGCCACGAGGTATATATATATATAAGGCAATGTCTGTGTGTCTGTGGTGCAAAGACGGTAGCTCAGACAGTCATGTGGTTCGAAACGAAGATACACCCCGATCTCGAAGACCGATTTTCAAATTTTTGATTAGATTTCTTTTAATTAAATAAAATGGGAAGGGAAAATAACCTCGTAATAGTTTTAAAATTAATCTTTTAAATATTAGCTATAATTCAATTGTTACCAAAATAGTTTACGAATTATTATTATTTTTTTTTTCGACATAAAAATAAATACATTTAATAAAATTTGAACAATAAAAAATTATAAAAAATGAAATTCCGTATATCACAAAAACTGACGTCATTATAATTAAATATATATAAATATACATATTCATGTAGCGCTAATATGGTTTTCAGCGAAGTATCCAGATTCATTTGGGCAGTGATTACAATCATGTATGTGTGTGGAAGCACCGAGATAAACGCCTCAATCATGGCTTTGCTTTACATCTGCGCAACACACCCACAGCTGGTGTGATGGTATGGAATGACACTGCATGCGACACACAGTCATCCATAAATTTGATCCACGGAACCATGGCAAACTAGCGGTACGTTCGTAACATTCTTCAGCCATAAGTGTTGCCACCATGGCAGGTCTCCCAACAGCCATTTTTTAACAGATCAATGCTTAGCTACATGCAGCAAGGGGGACACAGGACTGCCTCTTCACAATACTACTCTTCCCTAGTCTGCTCGATCTCCAGATTTGGGACCAGTTGAGCATATCTGGGATCACTTGGGACGGCACGTTGGGCAGCCTATGAGTTTGGATGAATTAGAGACGCTTTTATAACAAATGTGGAACGAGAGGCCGCAGAACATCATACGGGACTTGTATGCCTCAATGCCCGTCCGTATCGCATCGTGCATTCACGCTAGAAGTGGCCCAACATGGTTCTAAAACCTACGTGCTTTCGTAATTTTTTCTGTAATAAACGAAATTTTACATACGTATGTACAGTCGGTAACAAAAGTCTCCGAACACTATCAAAAATTCCTATGTAAAAAAAGTACAGTAAATACAGTTTTGTTAAATAAATCCTTGTCGAATCCTGTTCTTAGTCAGTCTAAAAACAGGATTCGACAAGGATTTATTTAACAAAACTGTATTTACTGTACTTTTTTTACATAGGAATTTTTGATAGTGTTCGGCGACTTTTGTTACCGACTGTACATACGTATGTAAAATTTCATTTCACTCTGACAACTATTTCTTGATGTGCAAATCTTTATGGCAATGAGTATATATATATAAATTCACCGCTAATAAGGTAAAAATTCAAAAGCCACAAGGGAGAGATTTAATAACGCTGTGTAACCTTTATCTGTACCATGATAAAGGTTACTTATTTAGTTATTTCTTTATATACAAATCCTTACGCTAATTTAAAATACAAATAAATGCTAGCTGTAACTCCGAGAAATCCGCGTACTTGCACGCTGTCGGGCAGGTATTATAAATTTAAATATTTGATAAATTCAAATTGATATTTAAACAAGTAATATAATATAAAAAAATGGAAAATATATATAACCACAAAAACATTAGTTAAATCTAGTTGAAATAGTGCTCATAGCATATTGTGCTTCCGATCATACTGGCATGAAATTGCTGCCATTTATAGTGAACAGGATACATCAAATAAAATATAGGAACTAACGGGGCAATAAATACTATGTATAGACTTCTGCAAGGCTGTCATAGCTGCTCGTAGAGGATATACTAAATATTGAAGTAATTTTCATGCATATATATATATATATAAGTATATGTAACACTAGCAGGATTTGCCCGCTTTGCTGGTCAATATAGTGAAATGAATCCTCAAAACACCAAACATTAATAATAATAAAAATATCATAAAATAAATAAATAAATAAATAAATCATTTAAATTAGTCAAAATATAAGTTTAAGTTCCCCCTATTTCCTTTAGCGGTATTTCCGCACGCCGAAGTCGATTCTGGAGTTCCAATGAACCTGCTCTTACCTGCTTTTTACTCTCTGCTTTCTTTTGTTTATATTTTTTATGGATTACTTGGCTTAAGGTGTGCTGTCAAAAAAAGGTTCCTTGGCGAAAAATGTCCTTTAAACATCAAAAGTTAAAAAAATACCCAGGATTATCAATAAATAGAGCTCTTTAATCTAGATCAGAATTAGCTTCCCTTTTATTATTATTCAATTTCGATAATGATGTCATTTTGTCATGTGCCTGAGTAAATTTAATATTTATTTATTTATTTATTTTAATTCGCGTCAAACTATCTCCTTATATTATTAAAATCTGTTCGCATCTGTCTGTCTGTCTGTCTGTGAGAAATGCCTTGTGACCGCTAAAGCTCCGGCGCTAATGGTCGCAGCGCCTCGAAACCGGTGTCGACAGACGCAGAATTTCTTCATATCGACATCGCGATAATTCGCTAAGCGATGCGACCCTAATTAGCAGAGATATTAATTAAAACGTCGACCCATATCTACTGAAAAATGACCCAGAATTCACGATTAAATGCTTAAAAAGCGACATTTTTACGGAAAAAGTGGAAAATAAATTAGAAATATCAGTCGTATCGTTACAAACAAGATACCATTGGAAAGGGCTTTTTTTTCTTAATCCGATGGTGTAAACGGCTTATCGATCGGACAATTAGATTTTTTTAAAATTAACTAAAGTATGAAAAAAAGGTGGCAACAAATCACAAGAGTTTTATTAATTTCCTTCTAGACGTATTTCGGTTAACATGGCGCCGGGCGAAAGAATAAATAGATTTTACTTCCTGCTTTACTGATTTTATACTGGAAATAAAAATTGCAAATTTCAAAATGCTTCAATTTTCTTCAAAATTATTTCAAATATGTTACACACTTTTAACATCACAAGACGAAGTTGCAGTTAAAATTTCCCCGGGTTTCCAGAATAAATAAAAAATGTACAATTTAATTGCAAATTAAATTTTATTCTGATACGCGTATTTCAAATTCTAACTATGATTAAATTATTTTTAATACATCATTCGAAAGATATTTTAAAGTACTTTAATATTATCGAAAGTGGGATTCAAGATTTCGCTTCATTTACACGTTTTGAGGTCTCCTGAATCGGTTTTCTTTTGTATCTCAGCTACTAATTAAAATAACTTCATAAGTAATATATCATCAGATAGCTTTGTTGATTTGGAATCGAATAGTAGATTACAGAAATTTGTACCGCCAGATGGCGCTGCAACATTTTCAAATTTCAATATTTCAATTTCTAATTATGATTAAATTATTTTTAATACATCATTCGAAAGATATTTTAAAGTTTTTTTATATTATCGAAAGTTTTCACCAGATTTACACGTTTTGAGGTGTTCTGATTAGGTTTTTTTTTTGCATCTCAGCTAATTCTGTTAGACCGTTCAAAATTGGTATATGTAGGTTAATTAGGAAGGGCTGAAAGGGTGGGGAAGATATAGGCGTGTACCGCGCGCACGGGACAGCGCTGCCGAAGGCAGTGGGGACCAGGTCCGACTTTTTAACCGATGAGAAATGATTTTTTTTTCATTTTCTTTTCTTAAAAATAAAAATTTGATTTGAGAAGGAATATGTGCGCGTAGCGCGCGTATACCTTTACACGTGCGCGGGCAGCGCGCATGGGTCTGCGCTGCCGAACGCAGTGGGGACACGGTGTGAGTTTTTACCCGATCAGAAATGATTTTTTTAGGAGGCACGAAGGATCAGAGAAGGAATACGCGCGCAGCGCGTGTATTCCTTAACTTGAGCGCGCGCAGCGCGTACGGGACTGCGCTGCCGTAGGCAGTGAGTACCCGGTCCGACTTTGTACCCGATGAGAAATGATTTTTTTAATTTTCTTTTCTTAAGAATAAAAATTTGATTTGAGAAGGAATATGTGCGCGCAGTGCACGTAAACTCTCACACGTGCGCGCGCAGCGCGCATGGGTCTGCGCTGTCGAAGGCAGTGGGGACCCGGTGTGAGTTTTTACCCGATCAGAATTTTTTTTTGAGGGGGGGGCACGAAGGGCCAGGGAAGGAATACGCGCACGGGGCAGCGCTGCCGAAGGCAGTGGGGACACGGGCGGACTTTTTACCCAATCAGAAATGATTTTTTTTTTCTTGACACTAAAAGTTACTGTTAGTGATTCATTAATTTTAGTGATTCATTTGAAAATACTGACCCGCTAGCGGGCGAAGCTCGCTAGTATTTTATTATATGCCGAAAAATAAACTCATAAATTTCTTTGGCAACAATTAAAAATTAAAATAAATGATTTTAAATCTTAATTATAGAAGAAATATCTATATTATATAGAAGATTAAAAAAAATAGTGATATATATATATATATATATATATATATATATTAGATATTTTATTTGAGATATGAGGGATTTTGTGAAATCCCCCTCCCCTTACTCGGGAACGAATTTTGTAAAATCACTTCTTAGTGAATGTCTACGTAATAGAAGGAACATTGCTACAAAATTTCATGCTTCTAGGTCCAGGGGTTTGGGCTGGGCGATGATGAATGAGTCACTTACTCCCTCACTCACTCAGGACTTCGATTATATATATATAGCTGATTGGAGTCATGTAAAGTTTACATTCACCATAAATTTTGTGTATATCTTGTTTTGTTCAATGTTTTTATAAGTATTACATTTTTTATCTTGTTCTTCATTTTTCCAAATAAGTAAGTGTAAATTATTTAATTATCCTAATAAAGTTTGACTGAAATTAATCCTACAACTGTATTTTATAGTAACAATATCACCATTCCATAAAACATATCCATGGAAAATATTATTTGCACACTTTCCCCTTTTTAGCAGGTGATGCAGTTTTTTGTACGCCACTGTATACGCCATTCAAGTTTACTATGGGATGTTTCCTATAGAAAATGGAGTAAATACTTCCACTGGTTTCTGTACAAAAACACACGAAAGAAATCCAAAGCACTGCATACTGTCACAGGTAATTTTGTAAACCTGATTTTAAAACTTTATTTTGCACAAATCATAAAACGCACACACACACACACACAAAATAAATAAATAAATAAATAAAAATAAAAATCTATAAAATAAAGAATGATTTACAGGGCCATACTAAAATATTCAGATGCATTAAAGGCTACAATTAGATATTACTATAATTTCCCTTTCGTTTGTTAAACATTTTTAGCACTTTCGAAAATGTCTAAGAGTGATTACGAATTCAGTTATTCTATCTGTCTATCTCTCTGTTATTCTGCAGCCTGCTTTATGATTAAGTAGGCAAAATACATTGAAGGTTAAACGATGTATATGCTACATGTAATTAGAATGTGAAAATGTTTATAATCTATGAAAAACGTATGATTTGTCGTTCTTGTTATTTAGAAAACATTAATAAATATTTAAAAATAACACAACAATTATAATGAAATATTTTTTTTTCACTTATTATTATTTTTCTTTTTTTATCAGTTGCACCTTACGTTCTAAAAAAAAAAAAAAACTAAAATATGCTATTTATCTTTAACAATATCTCTGCATTAGCGTGAAAGAAGAAGAAAAAAAAAAAAAAGAAAAACATGTAAAGATTTAGTGATCATAATGTCATTAATGACTTTTCAACAAAAATTGCGTCCATGAACAAAATTGATTAATTATTTTGTTATGTAATTTTATGACCGTTAATTCTATTAAGTGTATGAAGATAGGCAAATCTTTTTAATTCAGAAAAAAAAAAATAATAATTACTACCTCTACAATCCCTTTTTTTTTTTAATTTTATCTTTCATGAGAATAATTAAATTTAGATTTTTTTACTATCATCAAATTTATTATGGAAATCGATCGATAGTTAATTAATCTAAATTTAACTGTTGACTAATTATGAAATATGACTTGATTAGGAATTAATTTGATTTCTTTTCATATTTTAATTTCTTATGTAATTTCTTATAATTAAAAAAGTAAAATTTTATTATATTAAGAAAAAAAATAGGTACAATAAAATTAGAAAGCAATTTTATATAGAAGAAGAAAAAATATAATTTTTAATATATTTTTTTCAAACTTTGCTTCACATATTACAGATTATTTTTAAATGAATGTTTGTTACATATTATTTTTAAATAAATGTTTAAAAAAATAAACGACCTGGATTGAAGTATATTTATGATGCTGGATATACATACAACCTGAATACATATAAATGTTAATTAGATTTATAAATTTGAGTTATTTAAATCACAAACACACAATTTTGCGGGAATTCCTACTATTGGATTTGTTGCTTGACATTTATAAGATATATTTTGATTCTTGTTGGAACTGCTGTAAACTTAAAACTGAAAAAAAAAAAATAAATAAATAAAACTTTGAGCATTTCCAATTTTTTCATTCCTGGGTATTTCAATATAGCTTTGTAAACTATTATTCAGTAATACTAATCATACCCTATTTTATAAAAAATATGATTTTGTGTAATTGAAGAATACATTTTAATTGCGTTATAATTGTGTAATTTAAAGACATCAAAATATATACTTGAGAAGTACCCCAAAGTTCTTAATGGATCCGAATTCTTTCTGAGTCCTCATGCAGAATATTTTTGCAAATTTAATAGAGAATAGGCCATAAAAGTAAGCCTGTATAATTTAAATCTCTTCTAAAAATGTTAATGGAATCAGTGCGTAGCAAATAGGCAGACGCATAGACGGGTAGGGAAACATACAACGGTACGGACAAACAAAAAAAGAAGTTAACGAAATTTTTAACTTCCTTGGAATATATTAAAAATGCAGAAACATATTTAATTATATAAAAAAATACCTTAAGGAAAATATATACAAAAATAATGAATCAGATTTTTCTGAGAGAATGTTTTTATTCTAACAGAAATAGCTTGCATGTCTTATTTAGCTAATAAGATTTTCTCTTACTTAATCACTATCATTGGAAAGGGAAAGAAGACTGATGCAATTATTCATTCAGTACTTAGAACGCATTTAATTCCCTATCTAAACGTAACTACAAGGTTTAAGGCTGATTAGATAATTTGTATTATTAAATAAAATTCTTTGGAGAAAGCAGTAGTATAATTGTATTTATGATTTTTTTTAGATCCAAATTTACTTAACTTTGTTGTGTGGCTATTTATACTTTGACTTCTTAAGAATAATTATATCTAAGGATTTACAAATAACTGATATTTTCAGACAAAATTATAGATTTTTACCAACATACTTCATTTTACTCGCTTTTTATTATTACTATTATTATTATTATTTTTTAAAGTTTGTAGTGGTTCTACTATTTGTTGTGGTTGAGAATTATAAATATGCTGGTAAAAAAAAAAAAAAAAAAAAAAAAAAAAAAAAAAATATATATATATATATATATATATATATATATATATGTAGGCCTCAACCTATGTGTAATTAGTAAAAGTGGTGGAAACTTATGAAAATTACTATAAGTAAAATGCATTGAAAAGTTAATATTGTTATTATGTAAAGGAACCTAAAAAAGAAAACCTGCCCTAACCTATGTAAATTCAATAATTTTTACATTGACCCCAACCTATGTGGAAAAAAAAAATATTACGGGTTTAGAATCAGCAGGCTAAAATATGATATGTGGTAAATGCTCGTGTGAATACCCAAATATAAGCAAAGTCCTCAACTTACGTGGGAAAAAGAAATTAGTTAACTTTAAATGAAAGATCTTAATTTTATATTATGGAACTAAAAATGTACCTATTGTTATAATTGGTCTTTCTCAAAATGTAAAGGTAAAGGAAATGAGAGGAGCGAAGCCAAACAAAAAAATGGAAGGAGAGGGGGAAGCAGATACAGAAACAGACAGAAGCCGCTAATGTGCAGATTACCTAGTTAAAATGCGGAACACTCTTGATTCCGTACTTTAGTTAATCTGCAGATTAGCTAGGTAATCTGCACATTAACGGATTTCGAGATTTAAGGGTAATACACACACACACACATATATATATACTATGGGATAGAAATATAAAATTAAACTTAAAATATATATATATATATATATAACATTACTACAGAATGTCTCTAAAAGATTATACAGTCGGGAGCAAAATTATTTAAGCACTAGCAATAATTCGTATTTATAGCATGTGCACCTAATACTGTTTTGTAAGGTAAATATTTGTCGAATCGTGATATTAGTTTTTATGCTGTTTATAAAAATATAAGTTTGGGATTAAATTAGCGATCAAACTAAAAGAAAAAATATGAAAATTTCGGATGTGTGCTTCAATGATTTTGCTGCCGACTGTGATAGAAATAAAATGCAATAGTTTCTAATAAATGGTATGTGTGTATATCACATTTTTTACTACCCTAATGTTTTAAATTAGATTATATAAATTTTTATGTATGTTAAAAAAGAATTAAATTTTTGTTTATTCATACATATACATTCATACATTCATACATTGAAGAGTAAAACATAAAATTTAAAAGGAAATTATAATAAAAAAATACTTAAAACCAAAACTTTTTTTTCGTTTTTTCGAATACATTAAACAAAGATGGGAAAAATTATTCGAAGTTAAAAACTAATTATGAGATTTCCCGAGAATTAAAAAACTAAACCAAACAATTTGTGCTATATACATCGAACTAATTTCGTTCCATGTCATATTTTTATTAATTTTTCTTGTTTAGACATACTTTTAGAAAAATAAAGTTTTAGAATTATCTGCGTGTTTAATAATTGCTATACAATCTGCGTAAATACATACAAAAACAAAAATTATTTTGTTTTAAACATTCCAAAACACGATTTCAGATGAAAACCAAATACGATTGCTCTCGGTTAATACATAAAATTTATTATTAACAAACAAAATTTTATTTTATGTTGAAGAAGAAGTTTTAAATTATGTATAATATAAGTTACTCAAACAAACTGCAAAAGTATGTCTATTATTTTAATATAGGGGAATGTGTGGTGAGAAATTTATATTTATTCTTCGACCACATTTCATGAAACCATGGAAGCATCTGCGCAAGTGCTAACTCAACGAGTTCAATGCTAAAATAGGGATGACAGTCATCTGACTCAGAGAAAATGAGCAATAACACAGAGCGCAGAATTACTGGATGTTTTCCAAATTTCAAACTGTCGGTCAAGATGGCATCCCTCCAACATTTCGGACGCGTCCTCACTGCTAGTTTTAAGATATTGTTGCGTACTTGGGTGTTCGTGAGTTGTCCGAGAATGAAAGGCCAAACTTACAAAAAAATTCAGTAATTTATTCACAAAAAGTTCCAGAAAAATACAGGTCAATAAACCAATTATCAGCTTCAATTCAAGCAGTAACCACAGCTTAAACAACAGCTGTCAATAGCAAATCCACAGTACAAACTGTATAGTAATAACACTTAAAGCAAGTCTCTTCCAAAGAGGCTCAAGAGCAATGCAAGCACTAGCGAAGCTGGCTGAAGACTGAACTGAACTACCTCACTGCCTTGGCGAGAAGCGCTCCTTATATACTGTTCCATGGAACCCAGATTTTTCGAGAAAACTCTAGAAAGTGGTCAACCAATCAACTTACAGCTTCCATATTTGGTATATCCCATATAAGGATTTTCTCGCCAAGGTCTCCAAAAAAATCGCCAAGGAGGGAAAAAGTCGCCAAATTTGGCGCCAAATCCATTACTTGCCTTATTGGGGCTTTTTAATGCGTTTTTAAGGGAAAATAAGGCTATTTCAACGCTAAAACGACTAGAAATGCACAAAATTATCACTTTATCAACTTACTGAGCCTCTTTGAGAGAATTTATACAAAAATAAACACAATTATTTACAATTTTGTAACACTGCCCCCCTCCCAAGGACTGCACGTCCCGGGCAGTGCAACCCTTGGTCAAGAGGCGAAACTAAACAAATTTAAACAATCTAAAACACAAAAACTAAGTTCCATATAACGATAAAATAGAAATACAAATCAAGTGAGAAATATTTACAAAATTCACAAATATGTTCAAATATTTATATACAAATATTTACAAATATTTATATACAAATATTTACATTACGCATGCGCAAATTTTACCAGTATTTACATTTTAAATTTTAATATTACCGTTAATTGTGGTACTTGGCTAGCCTGTTATAGTGCACCACCTTCGGTTTTGATGAAGGTGTTTTAATGATCCGCACCGCTACATCATTCAGCCTTTTTAAGACTGTGTATGGTCCGTCCCAGTTGCACTGTAACTTGGGAGAGAGTCCTTTGCGGCGAACAGGATTCCACAACCAGACCTTGTCTCCTTCCTGGAACTCATGTTGTGTAGCCTTTAGATCGTACCTTGTCTTCATTTTCTCCATTGCAATGTGAATCCGCTCCCGAGCAAAATTGTGTACGTCCTCAAATCGTGCCTGGAGACCTTGGATGTACTCCTCGGGCGATGAAGGCGCATCGGGTGGACAAACAAACAGGAGATCACAAGGGAGACGAAGTTCACGTCCAAACAGCATCTGGGCTGGAGAATAGCCGGTGGTTTCATGGACAGCACTTCGATAAGCCAGCAGGAACAATGGCAACTTCAAGTCCCAATCTTGCTGGTTCCTTGATACTAGAAGAGAGAGGTTATTCAGGATGGTACGATTGAACCTCTTGACCATGCCGTCCGACTGGGGATGTAAGGGTGTTGTCCGGGTTTTGTCTATGCCGAGTAGTTGACACAGTCCTTTGAAAACATCAGAGGTAAAGTTCCTACCTTGATCGGTATGAAGTTGTAGGGGCGTGCCGTACCTTGACACCCATTGCTGCACTAGGACTTCTGCAACTGTGCATACCTCTTGATTGGGAATGGGATATGCCTCAGGCCACTTGGTGAAATAGTCCATCACGACGAGAATGTATTTATTTCCACTGGAGGTCCGTGGCAAAGGACCCAAGATGTCGATTGCAATCCGTTCAAATGGTGCTCCCACGTTATACCGTTGCAGTCTCCCTCGACTTCGTTTCTGCAGGCCTTTACGTGCCGCACAAGCATCACAGGATTTACACCATTTCTCCACATCCTCCTTTGCCTTGCACCAGTAGAAGCGTTCCGGAACTTTCTGCAGAGTCTTCATTACCCCAAAATGGCCTCCGGTAGAGCTACTATGCAGTTGTTCTAAAACAGCTGGAATTTTTGATCTTGGTAATAAAATCTGCCATCTGAAGCTTTTCCCATCATCTGATTCCCACTTTCTGTATAACACGCCGTTTCTGATATGAAGAGAGTCCCAAAGTGCCCAATAACTTTTCGTAATGGGACTAAATCTGGAAATGTCCTGCCAGGTAGGTCTGTTGCTGGTCGTCTCCTTCAGCTGTAATACTGGCTTTATGTCAGGATCTTCCAACTGGGCTTGTCTAAGTTCTTCGTCACTCCAGGGATCGGGATCTTGTTCTGATGATGTTGAGACAGTAACTTGGCAGGCAACCGGATTTATCGGCAGGTATTTCTGTTCGGCTCTAGAACAGTACTTGCAGCTTTCCGAGCAGGGCTTCCGTGACAAGGCATCTGCATTACCATGCAGAGTCCCTTTACGATGACGTATCTCAAAGTCATATTCCTGGAGGCGTTGTATCCACCTGGCAATCTGTCCTTCCGGGTTCTTGAACTGGAGCAACCACGTTAAAGATGCATGGTCAGTCCGGAGCAGGAATCTTCTGCCATAGAGGTAATGATGGAAATGTTCTATGGCTTTTACGATGGCGAGTAGCTCTTTCCTGTTGGTACAGTAATTTCGCTCTGGTTTAGACAGGCATTTACTCCAATAGGCAATGACATGTTCTTGACCATCAATTTCCTGCGACAGAACAGCACCGACACTTTCATGGCTGGCATCTGTATCAAGTATGAACTGTCTGTCGGGCTGTGGATACGTCAAGATAGGCGATGATGTTAAGGCCTCTTTAAGTCGCTTGAACGCATTTTCACATTCATCTGTCCACAGGAACTTCTGCTTGGCTTCCGTCAGCTTGTGGAGTGGTCTGGCAATATTTGAGAAACCCTTGACAAACTTCCTGTAGTAAGTGCATAACCCCAGGAAACTTCGTAGTTGGTGTACATTTTCAGGGCGACTCCAGTTCTCGACTGCAGAGATCTTCTCAGGATTAGTTCTCACACCTTCGGCAGAGATGATATGGCCGAGGTAGCTCACTTCACGACGGAACAAGTTACACTTGCCTGGATTCAATTTGAGGTTAGCCATTCTGAGTTTCTCCAGCACCTTTCGGATGTTTCGTAGATGGTCTTCAAAGGTGCGCCCCACAATGATAATATCATCCAAATACACCAGACCAGCCTCATAGGAAAGTCCTTTTAGCACTGTCTCCATCAGGCGTTCGAAGGTGGCAGGAGCATCACATAATCCGAATGGCATAACTTTAAATTGCCAAAGTCCTTGTCCCGTGGTGAATGCAGTCTTCTCACGATCATCAGGATGTAAATCTACTTGCCAGTAACCGCTCTTCAGATCCAAAGTCGAGAACCATTTATTGCCAGCAAGTGTGTCTAACGAGTCGTCAATTCTGGGAAGAGGTTAACTGTCTTTCTTCGTGATGTCATTCAAACGACGATAATCCACGCAAAATCTTGTTGAACCATCCTTTTTCCGCACCAGTACTATGGAAGAGGCCCAAGGACTCGTTGATGGCTCGATGACATCATTGTGCTGCATTTCACTTAGAAGTTCAGTGACCTCTTCCTGTTTAGCAAATGGAAGTCTTCTTGGATGTTGTTTGATTGGAGGATGATTTCCTGTATCAATTCTGTGCTGTGTGATGTTCGTTCTCCCGGCGTCTTCAGGTGTTCGAGAAAAAGGATCTTTAAATTCTTGGAGTAGCTTCTCCGCAGCACATCTCTGTTCCTTTCCTAACTCTGCATTCTTGAGCAATTCCGTTATTAATTGTTCAGAAGACTTGGATTCAGTTGATTGCGTGGGGCGGTTGATGCATGTAACAGGAGTGCAGGTTGCTAACACCTCATCCTTCTTCACTGTCCGGACCTTATCGCTGATGTTTGCGACTCTCACAGGAATAGTACTCTTTGAGAGATCAACTAGAGATGAAGCTACCAGAACTCCTCTTGGGCTATTGTCTGTATTCGGGTATTCAATCAGTCCATAGCGGAAGTATTGCTTTGTAGATGGTGTTCCTGAAACTATTGTCTCTGTGTGTGGAGGGATGGAAATTTCAAACTTGGCTGTTATCTGGCAAATTGTCTGAATGTCTTGATTTTCAATGTTGAACACAGCGATGTCTTCCGAACTCGAATGCAGTTCATTATTCTTGAAGTCCAATTGAAAGTTAAATTTTCTCAGGAAATCAACTCCAATGATTAAAGGATCTCTAATATCAGCCACATATGCCATATGATGGTAACTGGCATTCCCAAAAAGAATGGTCAAGTTCATCTTTCCATATATTTTGATTTCATCTCCGGTCACAGTCTGGAGTTTAACACAGGGCGGCGTCCAGATGATCTTCTCTTTTAGTTATTGAGCCAAATCCGCTCTAATGATGGTCACGTTGGCTCCCGTGTCCAGAATCATCCGGCAGGCGGTGTTGTTAACTTGGCCATAGACGTGAAGTCCATTATTGCCGCCACTCATCGATGAAACATGAAATACTGTAAATTGGGGCTCTTGAATTTCAGGAGACCTCCGCCCCGCGAGATGGCCTCCTCTTAGTTTCCCTGTAGCGATGGTGAAGACGAGTGATTTCCCATAGTTGGTCGTACAGGGCAGTTCCTCTTCACGTGACCATCCCCTCCACAGCCCCAGCACTTTATCTTCCGGTCCTTTATTTCCTTATTATTCTCCAGGCTGCGCAATCTCTTTAAGATCTCTTCGATACTTCTCTTCATTTCATTTTCACAAGCAGGCGTATCGTTTAATGAGACTGCTCTTATGGTATGGCGGTCTTTACGGGAGGCTTGTTTGGCTGCCTCTATCCTAAGTGCATAGCCTAAAGCTGATTCTACGTCTCTGATGTTGGAGAGTCTCAGCGCTTTTTGAATTTCTGGATCACGAACAGCATCGATAAAGTACCGAAGAGCTAAGTCGTTTCGAGTGTCAGCATGACAGTCTGAGAATGCTAGGTGTGACAGTCTCTGAATGTCTGCTGCCAGCTCTTGCAAACTTTCGCCCGTTTTCTGATAACGAGATTTTAGCTGAAGGCGACTATAGTCCTTAGAACACTTCTCTCCGAACCGTAGCTCCAGTGCTCTAGTCAGGGCCTCGAAGTCGTTCCTCTCTTCTTTAGAAACATTTCTCAGGATCTCGGCTGCATCTCCCCGTAATGCTGCTGCTAAGTGGACTGACTTGGCGGTAGAGTCCCAGCCGTTAGCTTCAGCAACGATGGAAAACTGCGTCTTATATACATGCCAGGAGGAACTGCCGTCGTAGGTGGATAGCTTAATACATTCCTGATACTGGATTCTTCTCTCTTTCTTTTCAGTTTCCTGAGGCATGGATTCTAACTTTCCTTCATTTTTCTCTCCAGATCTTCTTCTATTCTCTTCAATTTACCTTCTATCTCTAAAAACCTTCCTTTCAGTTCCTGATCAAAATTTTCTTTAACTTTCTCCTCAAAATTCTCTTCTATCTTCGTAAATCTCTCTTCAAAATTTCTTTCTACTTTCATAACCTTCTCTTCTATTCCATCCATTCTATTTTCCATCACCATTAATTTACCCTCTATTGATTCTTTCGCCGTTGAAAGCTCTCTCTTCATCTCATCTTGATTAGATGTAATTTCTTCGGTCAAACTGGCTTCCATCTTTTCCTGAACTGCTTTCATTTCCTTCATTTCTTCAGTCAATCTATCTCTCATCTCTTTTTGTCCTTCTTTCATTTCATTCATCTCTCCAGCCAAGCCGTCTTTCAATTCTTTTTGTCCGGTTTCTATTTCCTCCATCAATCCGGTTTCCATCTTTTCCTGTCCGGCTTTCATTTCGTTCATCTGGGTAGCTAAGCTTTCTAGAAGCTTCTTCATTTCTTCCTCCATATCTCTCGTTATCACCATTCACAGACAATCCCACTTCTGACACCAGAAATGTTGCGTACTTGGGGGTTCGTGAGTTGTCCGAGAATGAAAGGCCAAACTTACAAAAAAATTCAGTAATTTATTCACAGAAAGTTCCAGAAAAATACAGGTCAATAAACCAATTATCAGCTTCAATTCAAGCAGTAACCACAGCTTAAACAACAGCTGTCAATAGCAAATCCACAGTACAAACTGTATAGTAATAACACTTAAAGCAAGTCTCTTCCAAAGAGGCTCAAGAGCAATGCAAGTACTAGCGAAGCTGGCTGAAGACTGAACTGAACTACCTCACTGCCTTGGCGAGAAGCGCTCCTTATATACTGTTCCATGGAACCCAGATTTTTCGAGAAAACTCTAGAAAGTGGTCAACCAATCAACTTACAGCTTCCATATTTGGTATATCCCATATAAGGATTTTCTCGCCAAGGTCGCCAAAAAAATCGCCAAGGTGGGAAAAAGTCGCTAAATTTGGCGTCAAATCCATTACTTGCCTTATTGGGGCTTTTTAATGCGTTTTTAAGGGAAAAATACGGCTATTTCAACGCTAAAACGACTAGAAATGCACAAAATTATCACTTTATCAACTTACTGAGCCTCTTTGAGAGAATTTATACAAAAATAAACACAATTATTTACAATTTTGTAACAATATGAAGCCGCACTGTATGTAACTAGTTTAAGTTTCAACAATAAAATTCTACTTGGTATAGCTTGAAATTGGTGACAAAATTTTATGCTATATGATTACATTTATAAAACAAATATATTATAATTGATTCGCTCCGAAGCAAATCTCAAAACCAAAACTATACATTTAATATCATACCCATAACTTAAACATCCGATAATAGTTAAGATGTATGAAATGTATGCTATTTCATACATTTTAATGAATCCTTACTTGTCAAAGCTTTTATCACAGGAAGTTCGTGTAATACATTTACTTTTAATACTTCAAATCAAATTTGAATAATAATATACTTACCTTAAGTATTAGAATTGGGGATGATCTATCATTGACAGGTATTGCTAACATTTGAATGACAACGTCAGAGTAAGCATGCAATCATGAGATAGATATTTTATTACAAGTAGTTATTAATTTATCAAAATAACGATTTATATATTTACTAATAGACAAAAAAGTAATATTTCAAAATAACATATCCAATATGGAAAATTATATCATATTTTCCTTTTAAAGCCTGATATATTATTATTCAAATTTAAAATGTTGTAAATCTTGTAAAATGATACTTAAAAATATATATAGTAAAAAAATAGCATTTTATACAATTAAAAGAAAAAAAAAATCAAAACTTTTTTTTTTTTTTTTTTTTGAATTATCACTATTTTTTTTTTTTTTTTTTTTTTTTAAATATACAGTGTTGACATGATTTAATTTTCCAGGTTTAGAAAATCTGTAGTTAAAACTAATGAACGAAATTTAACCAAGTTTTACATACAGATTGCGATAGACATGGACAGATGAATTTCATAAAAAGAACAATTAGTACTCTCATGGCAGAAATTTTTGGTGTCACCACTTAAATACTGTAAAATTACCACATTAAATGTAGATTATGAGAATCTCCTAATGCATGCGCTATTTTGGAGCTGATGAAAACGAAGAAAAGTCAACAATTACAATGAATGCACGGCAAAAGTATTATGTAAAATTTAATGAATGTTTGTATAAAAATGCACATGAAAAATGTATGAAATACAATATTAAACTTACATTAATATATATATATATATATATATATATATATATATATATATGTATATATAAATCAACATTAGGTTTCACAGAAGCATGTGCAGTGTGTACAATATGATTACCTTCCATGTGCACAATATGTTGCATGGGATCTATGATGCTCTCTGATAGTTAAACAGCATAACCTTCAAATTAAATGTTTGTAAGAGTTTATCTTATGTTCTATTTCAAGAATCGTAGTTTTTTAACGCCACCTGTATACATGACGAATTTTAATGAATTCCACTGCTCAAAGCCACATGGGATGATGCCTTTAAAATGAGGTAGCTTTATGTTGGAAGCTCCTTACTAAAATACAGACGATTAATTCACTATACTGGACTAGGAAAATGTGGTCTTTGCACGATTGGAAAATGACAAAAGTTTACAGAATATTATGACATTTTTCACTAGTAAAGTTGCAGATAATAAGACCTGCATAATTGACATTCTCAAAAAAAAAAAAAAAAAAAAAAAAAAAAAAAACTATTGTTCTGTTAGAAAGTCGGCAGTGAATCCCTACTCCACGATTACTTTTTCAGAATGGGATCACTTGATTGATTATTATGTGCCGATCAGATTCCTAAAGTCAGTGGCCTAGTTTTTTACCTCATCTATTCAATGAAAAGTAAGTCCCATCACTCAACATCATTTTCCAACGCTATTAATTGTTAATTTGCGTACGGGCAAAAAAACATTAGAGCGAAATACATTCGCTTCTCATGATCTGTCACTGTCAGGTTTTGAACTTAGGTTTGAAATGAGCAAATAAGATTTTGGCAACAGTTGAAGAAAGCATATCCATTTGCAGAGTTATTGCACGAGCACTTCGACCACTGGTAATCCCTGTGTTGTTGTATACTGCAGTAGCAACTGTTACTGCTATTTTCGTTATTTGCTGTCTGTAAGTCCTAGAGATCCACATTCTTCTTCTTCCTTCTTTTTTTGACACATCTCATTTATGTTACAACGATTATGGCACCTTTGTTATTAATTCTTCTGAATTTAGTAACAGCAGCCTCGGCTTTACACTCTCTAATATATATATATATATATATATATATATATATATATATATATAACTTTACGAATACAGCACATTCAGATAAGTTAAGAGGCATTTTAAGCACACATCAAAAGCCCTTTAAAAATGCTCACTAAATGTTAGCTCTCCCAATTAATATATATATATATATATATATATATATATATATACATATATATATAATAAAACAAAAGAGGGGGCACTGCTGCGATGTAGGGACTAGGAAATTTTCATAATCTAAATTAATGAGGCAAATTTCATAGTGCATATCGAACGCAGAGCAAAAATCTCACATATCGGCAACTTTTGGTACTAATTTTGTTTTTCATGGAAATCTTTTGCCTTCCACAGATGCAGATGTCTCCAAACAGGGTAAACTGATTTTGTGACTGCATTTTACTAATATTTCTGTTGCGCGTTTTTTTTTTTTCTTTTTTCGAATTTCGGAAAAGTAACTATAATTATTTAAGTAGTCAAGTCTTTCGAGTGACGAAGTAGCTTATTAAAAACCATAAATAACTAGCAGTTTTCAACAACGACGTGTAAAAATCCATTGACTGTATCTGATAAAACGGCAATAGAAAAATAAATAAATAAATAAAATTTAAATAAAAATGAAATACAGAAATCAACATAAACAAGTCTTTTGTAAGACTAGTTTCACAAAAAATAAAATAAAATAAAATATTATTTAAGCGTAACTCAGAAAGACCTCGTTATAAGTATGAAAGAAAAAAATCGCCTTATAAAGATATTCTGTTTTTTTTTTTTTTTTTTCAATGTTAAGCTATCGAGTTAAATATTACTTCTAAAAAAAACTTCGATTACTTTAATATACCCGAAAACAATGCAACATCAATTAAATGGAATGATAAAATAGGCTTAAAAGCCAGAAGGTATTGAAAAAAAAAACTTTTAATGATATTTTATAAATTATAAAAACTTATGAATCCAAATTTAATTTTCTTAACATAATGGGAATTCAAAATTAAGACGCAAACAGAAATTATATGAAAATTGCTCTTTAAATCAATCAAGCAACTACTTTCGTCTTTGTATGAAGCTGCATATCATTCATGGCGTTGATAAAATAATAATTATAAAGAGATTAATGTATACTTACAGATATTTAAAAATAATGAAAGAAGATGCATGTACCTGACGTATATCATATACATACAAAACCGAATGTAATATTCTCAACGTCAGAAAAGTAATTTCATACCTCTAGCATAAGGCAAAACACCTGGTGTAAAGAATTGCAAAAATTATAGAGAAAACCTTCATTTATAAAGTACGGAAAGTAAAATGAATACTTAAATGACTTAATATATATCAACGCCACATCGCATAAAATTTATAATTATAAATAATGACAGAATAATTTAATATAAAGGATTCGCTTATCTATATATTAATAGGCAAGCATAAAATTTTTGTCCCTTTTTAACATATTAATTATGGGAGTAGAGATTTGAGAATAGTATCATTCGAAAGGTATGTTTAGCCGGAAGGTGCGAATACAAATATTATTTTCTTACGATGTCAAGAAGGTATTTAAAAATAAATTTATTTTTTATGCATTTTCCCCCATTTTTCCCTTTTATACACGTATTCCTTTACATTAAAAAATACCTAAAAGAAGAAAGTTGTTGAATCTGGCAATTTCATAAAGCTCAAATAAAACAACAGTAATTTGTATAATGTAGCATCACTATCATAGAATAATAATAGAGGAAGAAGGAGCACGCCAATAGTCGTGGCTTACAAACCCCTTCTAGTGAAATGCCAGCGAAAGCACCTTTTGCTCCTCTCAATATTGAAGTTTGTTAATAAAGGCTTGTTAATAATCGCTGTTTTTTGTGGCAACACAACAGCTTATGTAGAAACCTTATGCTCCTTCTTCCTTTATTATTATTCTATGATCACTATACGCAAGCGAAGTGATGACGTCACTGTCTGTCCATGGAGCCATGAAAAATATTTTCTATGTTAATTGTCCATTGGATTTTTTGTAAAAAACTATTAAAAAATAACGGAAATTATCTGCCGATTTTAATTCCGATATTTGGGTATAGTTCTATATAAGTTACTGTCTACATGTGTTTGATTGAGTTAGTTTTTCTGTAAAATTGATAAAATTTTTATTTAAAGTCACAAAACTCCAGAAAAAAAAATGGCAAACTTCCCGTTTCGTATGTAAACATAAACATTTCCTTTCAAAGGATGATATTTAAACAATAAATATTCAACTAATATAGTAAATAAAAGGAAAATGGATTTGTTACTAACTGCTGCATGTATAAGTAGACGATACGGAAAAAATTCCGATTTCCGTTTTTTGTTGAATTTACATGTTTTGAGCTTTCTTTACGTTTCAATTAACTGAAATTGGCTACTTATTTTTTTAAAAAAGATTCTTTATTGCTAGCTTTTGTGGGTAGAAAAAGCAAGTAGAAGATACATAAAAACTTTTGATTTCCGGTTTTCGATGAATTTACACGTTTTGAGATTTCCTTGCATTTTAATTAAGTGAAATTGACTACTTATTTTTATTTTTTAAAAAGTGGATTTATTATTCTTTCCTCTGCATATATAAGTAGAAAATATAAGATTCAGAAAAGTTTTAGATTTTCGGTTTTCGATAACGTTACACGTTTTGAAATTTCCCAAACTCAATTCGACCATTATTGAAAAATATCTTTTTTTTTTTTTTTTTTTTTTTTCAAACACTGTACTTTATGAACCAATCGAATTAATTTAACAGAATTTTATACTTGGTTGGGCCTTGGTTTGACATGGTATCTATTAGCTTCTGGGCTGTATCACACAACAAGGGGCGTTTTCGCGTTGCGATTTTCTCTCATTTCAGGAAAGGCTAACATCTACAAAGAGAAATAGTTATATTAAGTAAAACTCTGCTGATTCAGTTAGAGTGAATATCGGCAAACAATTACCGCAGCTGTGTTGCAATTGCATTCCGTTTAGGACAAGGCAATAACTTTGCTTTGCCTCGCTTTGCAAAAAAATATGGTCGAGTTTCGACCACTGGGCGATACTAGTATAAACTAAATATATAATTATTGTATATTGTAATCAAAGACAACTTCATTGGTATAATTTTAATAAAAAATAACATTTATTGAGAATTATTAAAGTAAATTAATCCTTGAAAATTCATGAGCTTTCTAAGAGAGTATATCGCACGAATGTCGAATTTTGTGAAGTTTTGAGAAGGATTTACTTACCTCGAATGGTTTTGTCGGTTAAAGCAAGGTATTAAGTTAAAATTAGATAAAGTTGGAATGGAAGTTATAATAGGAATTGCTAAATCTAGCTTTTGATGATGTTTTCGTGCAGGGTTGAATTGGAAAATATTTTTTTAAGGAAGATTGTAACAACGGATATTTAAAGTGATATTCGAGTAATGAGCTATTAAAATAGCGAAACTTTCAAGATAAGAAAGTTTTGTTTAAAGAGTGGAGTTTCATAGTCTTTGAGTAGAGCGTTTATATTGATAAGCTGCTATATAATTTGATAAATATTATTTTATGCAAGTAAGTTATTTCAAGTAAAGAGATATATTTACAGAATTAAAGTTCACTTGTCGCTAGCTATTTTATGCGCATGCACATTTATTGTGTACGTTACTTCATGACATGCATTATTCATTTCATACATCATAACATACATATTTCATTTATAAGAGGGCTCAAACAAGAGATTCAAGGTAAAGTAACTTCACAAATTATAACAGCAAATTTTATGCATTTATTTATCAATATGTTCATATGCACCATTAAAAGAATAAATATTCATAGACATAAGCATTATGAATACCTATTTATGTTGGGATGGAGGTGTCGCTCTATGCTATTACAGAAAAATTGTATCTGGTAAATAGCAATGAAATGTAGAGCACTAATTGTTCAGCTACAAGATGAAATAATCAGTTTTTAAAATTGTTAAAAATATATCTGAAATATTAACCTTCAAAATAAAATTCACATTTTTTACGCCTTTTTCTTTTGTGTTTTAAAGTATTTCATTGTCTCTATCCTCTCTTTCTTTATATTTTTCTCATTTTTTTAGCTGTTTCGATCTCACTAATGATTCCTTAACATTTAATTATTTAGTCATGTCGCGCATAAATTATTTTTTGCTTTCCATTTTCAAGTAAATACTTTTTGTGGTATTGGTAATTTCCTTATCCTTGATATTTTTGGAATATTTTAAAAAATTACAAATTTCCTAAAAAGATTTTTTTTTTTCAATATTTGTCCCAATCCTAAGTTTTATGTGGACGACTATGTAATAAAACCTGATTGAAAATTAGGTTTTTAAATGATAAAAATGGCAGCTGTAGAAAACGAAAAGTGAAATGTACAAGTGCTGCTTTTTAATTTTTTGTTCCTTAGTGCATAATTAGTCTAAATTGTCACCATGTTTCTAATAAAATGTTGGACTTTATTTTTATGAGTGCGTTAAATGATTTCTCTTTGGAATTATTTGCAAAATTATTATTTTAGGATTATTAAAAATAATAATAAATAATTAAATAAAAATAAAAATAATTCTTCTAGAAGCTTTTTA
Organism: Salticus scenicus; assembly: GCA_963930645.1. Lineage (NCBI taxonomy): Eukaryota > Metazoa > Arthropoda > Arachnida > Araneae > Salticidae > Salticus > Salticus scenicus. The sequence continues at coordinate 78,026,398 of OZ005654.1, read as the reverse complement.
AACGGAAAAAAGTATTAGACTGATTATAGGTTAAAAAATAATTTCTTAACAAACATGTAAATTGAAAAAGAAAAAAAAAAAAGTACATTTTGCTCATTGTTTTGAAGCGATTTGCTGCATTATTAATTTTAAAGAAATATAGTTATTTTAAATTGAAATTATTTTTAAAGATAGAGAGATATATATTTTTAAATACAGTTGTTTTGGAGTAATTTTTAAAGTTTCCTTAATCATAGTTTGTTAAAAACGTTCAAAGTTTTATTAAATGTTCAAATGTTGTTCTGGTTCTACCGCCTTTTATCCCTGACACTTCCACCACTATATCTATATAGAAGGTTTTTCTTTAAGTAATCATAGAAACATGGTATAGCAGATTACTACATAAATATAATGGTGGAAGAGTTAGAGGAAAATTACCGACCGTCCCTATATTAGAATTTAATGAAACATGAAAATAATCTATAGTTGAAATTAATTTTTTTGTGCATATTTAAAAAGTCTATATAAACGCATATAACTGTATAGCATTATTCATTTTATTTATTTACTTATTTTTACATTTTATCAGACATAAAATATGGTTAAAACATTCAATACTTTTTATTCATTAGTTTTAGTTTTTAATATTAAGAATATTGCTCTTTTTATAAAGATAATTCATTTGCATCTCTTGCACTAGACGTTACCACGGATGGTATTTAGATATTTTTGTCGGATGCAAATACATGCATTGTATATACAAAAATAAATTCAAATACTATTTTAAATTTTATTAACGGTTAAGTTACAACATTTCATAACTTTGAAATGCAAGTACATAAAAAGTGTAATTAACAGATATGTAATATAATTTGAAGATAATGCATTCATATATATATATACACATATATATATATACCAAAAAAAAAAAAAACTATTATATCGGGAAAAAGAGCTTTCATTAATAATTATCAAAATAATACAAACTAAAAGTTTAGTGTCCTAAGGTCTGCATAATACTATTTAAACTAATATATTTTATAAAATGTATAAGAAGCTTAAATCAGATTTCCAAAGAGTTTTCTTTCAAAAAATCGTTCACTAAAGTCATTAAATATACATTAAGAAAATGCTATATATGATTTTCTTATTGATTGCCTAAATAAAAGTGAATAAAGTAAAAAAAAGAAAAAAAAAAAAAAAAAAAAAAAACTGACGATGTAAAAAATAAAAGATTAAACAAAATTCACCATTTCTATAGAGGTAGACTTTGATGTGATTATTACAAAATTAAGGTGATGTTTACATTAATCGTTATTAATTTTAATATATTTACAATTAAGTAATATACTTCTGATTCTAATGTTTCGATTTTAGATTTTATTAAAACATTTCCTTGAATATATAGAAAAATGTTAAGCATATTCAAGCATCGAATTAAAACATGTAAAAAATTTTTTGTTAATATGAAATTCCAAACAAAATTAAAGTGCAATATCAAAATATAATAAAATATTCCAAAATAATTTATTTCTATCTAATGCAAATTAATTAAATAAATAATTTATTTGAATAGCAGTCTAATGATTAATTTCCACACACACACACACACACTAAAAAGACCCAATAAAACCTAAACTTAAAACCAAAACTGTAAAATAAAATTGCAATTCAACAACTTTTACATTATGGTTTAAAATAAAATAATTATTATTTTTTAATCAAAACCGAAAAATGGAACAAATTTCAATAAAAATCTGGTGCAACTTGTACTAACTTTTAGTTTAAAAAAAGTACCAAATCTTCGTAAAATATTTCACCATGTTACGGTTGCATCTACCGATTATCCGTTCAACCTAATTTATTTAAAACATAGGTTGAAAATATCGTAAGAAATGTATATTTATACAATTGCAGTTTTAAAAAAACTATAACTATACAATTAATTTTAACGCTTGAGTTCTTTTTAAGCAGTGTTATAAGATTTCTATGAAAATGTTATGGTGTAATAATACATATAAATATTATTCTAGAAATTAAATAAAAAATGAGAAAGTAGCAAAACACATTTGTAAACGATAAAAGTATATATGCATTTCAGAATTGAAAAATAAAATCAGCTGTCTCTGTTAAAATAAAATTTTCTCTCTATTTTTTTAATACTATACATTTTACATTAGGTATATTTAATGCATCTCAGTGTTTTAGCAAAAGATATCGATATCAATATTCAGGAATAACATTTTTTTTTTTTTTACCGGATTTAAGTCTTGTACTGCTAATGGTTAGTTTCGAATACAATTCAGGAATTTGATTAAAAATAGTAAGTAGTAAAATTTGTGTTTTGACATATTTTAATACAATTAACCGTTCATAAAAAAAAAAAAAAAAAAAAAAAAAAAAAACTCTTTCTTTAAACACTGATACTGTGTGTTTGAAGGAAAAGCTTTAGGAAATTTTAGTAAATTCTAAACAAATATTTTTAAAAATAAGAATGTGCAATTCTTAAAAATCGCAAATGCGTTAAGCGGCACAATATGGTAAAAATAAAGATACAGCGACAGAATGACATAAAAAATACACAGAAATTCATACCTGTTTTAATAATTCCATTGTATAGAAAAATTAATATATCCCGAATAACATCTAGATTAGCCAGGGGTCTTTCCAGAGGTAAACCTGCGTCCATTAAAGGACCCCTCACAAATTTTTATATCTTGAAACAAGACCCTTCACAAAATTATTTATCCTAACACAGGACCTTTCACAAAATTATTTATCCTGAAACAGGACCCTTGAAAAAACTTTTTTTATCCTAAAAAAACCCTTTATAAAATTCTCCTCCTTAAAACAGACCTTCGATAAATCTCTTTCATTTTCAAAACTAATCTTCAATAGAACGAACAGACTGCCTGAGTAGTCGGACGTGTTTGTTGTGTTTCTCCCGGAAAGCTGATATTTAATTTTTAATTTACAAAAGGCTTCTATGCATATGTATGAGTTTAGCTCTATAAAACTGAACTGTCATTGTCTAAAACGAAATCTTAATTGTAATCTTATTTTGCAAAATAAAATTTTTCACAATTTCGCAAAAAGAGAACCCTAGCCAACAAGTTTGAAAGAACATTGTTTTCATGCTAAATTTAGATTCACAAAATTATATGTAGATTTTTTAACAATTTCACAAAAACAGGACCCTGTGTGAAAAGTCTGTACAGACACCTGTTAGCTAATGTTGTATGTCGCCTTAATAAGTGTGCATAATAAGTAGCAGTTTGGATTTTTGGGAAAGATGGCTATTAGAGATCGATTTCATAGTTTTACCAAAGGAGTTCGGATGAATTCTGGAAAGTTGGACAGAAGTGTGGAATGGACATCTAGCTTGGATGAATATTCTTGTTTATAAGATACTCTATAAATTGTGTTTGAGAATTTCATAATTGCCGAAGTTTTTTAGAATTTATTGGATTGGAGTACATTTTGTAGATTTGGTTTGTGAAGGTATTCAGATTAATTCTATATAGATTGTATTCAATCGAAGATATATCTAAAATCGAGGACAGTTGGAGATTTTAGAAATTAAGATAAATCTGGCTGTGTTAAACTTAAAACGCTTGAGAATGTAATATACTAGATTTTACCTTGCAGCATTACATTAAAAAAATGCGGTAATGTTTACAGCAGAATGTGCTTGCACCTATTTTTGACAGCACATTCTGTTGTTAAATAGAATAATTTACAACAGAAACATCTGTGAGGATAGATTCTTTTACTAACGTTTCTGCTGTAAATTATTCTGTTTAACAGCAGAATATGCTGGCATTCATTTTTGCCAGCACATTGACTGTAACTTTTTACAGTGTTGCTAACATGCATTAAGTTTATTTAGACATACAAATTTAGTTTATAGCAAGTAGTTTTATTCCCCTGCCGCATTTCGTATAAAATATTATTTGAATTATACATTTTTGAGCTTCGTCTATACTTCAATAAATTAAAATGTTTGAAGAAAAGAAATGTTAAGAGTGGATTGTAGAGATGTTTTTATTCATTTTTAAGATTCATTCTGCAAATGATGAATAAGCTTGTGAGTACATTGCGTATAAAATAAGTTTACATCTCCACAAATAACATCCTCACAATTTGCAAATTTGAATTATTAAAATTTAAATAGATTGTCTTTTCAATAAGATCTAATAATAAATGCCAGGTTCGTCACAGACAATGAAACCGTTCTAACGAAGTGGGCGAGAGAGCAAATTAACTTACGTATTGACTAGTACACTGATTCGAGTGAAAGTGATCAAGCGATCATGATTCACTTACCATTGTCTATCGCCAAATATGGTATTGCTGTAAATCTGTCAGCCAAAATCGCCAAATGAAGATTTCTTTGTCTTAATGTTAATAGGAAATTTTGAATTTTTAGAGACAGTTTTAAATAACATTAACCCAGTGCTTCTTGATTAGCCAAAGGTATGGGGTGATTTGTGATATTGCGAAACATTAAATTAAATAATTGCATCTACATTGCGCAATTTTAAAGAACTTTTGCATTAGAAATATTCTGCAATCCGATAATGCATATATTTTAAAGTAAGCAACCTGATAATGTATATATGGTTTAATCTGAACGTATTTATTTAAAAATTATGTTTCGCACATAATAGAAAATATAATAAATATAAAAATACTGTGAAAATTACGCAGAAATGTTAAATTATATAACAAATTTTAAAGTTTCTAATGCATGCATCATATATAAAGCAATGAGCGAATGATAAGCATTCTGTACGCCGAAGGTATAAGTGTATATCCAGTTGAACATACTTTTTTTTACAGTAAACCCCCTGTATAATTGATACCAAGACTTTATACAATGCTGAGAAAATCGGCCTTGTGCCCGGATGCATTAGTTGCATTTAGGTAACTCTGTTTAGCATTTAGGTAACTCTTCCCCTTAATCTGTTATTTTAGTTGGTTCCAAACTGTTTAGAGCAAGTAGTCAATGGATTAATTTCAATAAAATTCTGTCTGGTAACAGTTGAATAAACTTTTTTAAACGTTAATAATAATAATGAAAAAAAGCATCATTTATATTCAATCGGATGTGTTTCAATAAATATTGCACGTTGCCATAAGGTTTATTTTGTTGTAGAATTTATAAACTCATGTAAAAACACATAAATCGTTGAAAAGTACAACTATCTCGAAACTTGTATGTTATATTTTATTTTGGCACACTAAAACTATCCATAGCTTGCATGTTTCTATTTGGCTAATAGGTCACCGACTTTAAAATGATATAGACCATAATCGTCGTTTTAACTAGAGCTGGCAGCATTCAAAGAAAGAATAAAACTGAGCTGATGGTCAAACACACTGGACATTGAAATGCAACACCATAAAGCTTTACTCCCTTCTTTTCAATGTATTTGCCTCATATTTATTAACAGCGTAATATTACTGGTATACGATATGTCTATTTTTTATTAAATCTTGATTCTTAAATCCTAGTAATTATGTAAAACATTTGGGAATAAAAATAAATAAATAAATAAATAAAATTTGAATATAAAATTGCATCAGCAGTAAATATTTAATATGATTTAACAGCAGATTTTAGCATTATATTGTATACAAATTGAATATAATAAACCACAACAATTTTCTAAAAATGATTTTTTTTTTATGTTTATGTAGACGGTGTATTTAAAAGCTTTATAAGATTTACGTATTTAATTCAAGTTTACGTTTTAATGTAATTGTCAAGAAAGGAGGAATTAAAACAGAGTATTTTTTAATTAAGCTAGATGTAAGAAATTTAAGTTTAACTTCAAAGAATTTATCAAAGTCGAATAAATTAAACTGATCAAAGAACAATTCAAAGCATTTAAAATATAATTAAGAATTTTATTTCTGTCGGAATTGTTTAAATTTATGTTCTTAAATGAGAATAATTTAATTTATTATTAACAATTACATTCATATACGACATTTAAAAAAAAGGAATTCCATATCCAGTTTATATAGTTAAAAATATTAGTATTTAAAGAGGCTAAATAAAACTGAATTTTGTATTGGCAAACGTATTTGGCAAAATTAAATAATATTATATATATATATATATATATATAATAATTATATCCTTTATTGAATATATTTCTGAGAAATTAAAAGAAAAATTAAAAATATAAATTATATATTTTGCACAAAATGATTGTGAATAATGTTTTGTGATTGTGAATGATGATTAATTATAGTTTTTGAACAATAGGCCATTTTTTTTTTTTTTTTTTTTTTTTTTTTTAAGAAGCAAAATAATATAAATCGTTTACGACAAAATTTGCACACGAATTGTACACAATGTATATTGAAATACAAATTATCAAGATAGTTTCATTTTCCTAACCAAAATTTTATGTTCACCGTTCGGGCTCATCGACCCACCCTTTCGGAGTTTTCTGTGTCTTTTTGCAAAACTGACGTAAATGCGAACTTTGGTCCCTGAAAAGAATCCTTACGGAAGACCTATCACCCAGGTCTAGAGTTTATAGTCAACCGACTGGAATCCCTACACCATCATACCATTACCAATAATTTACACTGTAGCAAATAAAATGTGAAAATATTAATTTTTCTTAACCTTCCTATCCTGTTGAAAAAATTTTACGTTTTACCTGTATGGGTCGAATCGACCCACTTTGCATAGATTGAATTTAGGTCTTAAGAAAGAATTTCTATGGAGCTCATTTTACATCTACGTTTCCGACAACTATCGCCATCTATTGACTATTCCTGAAAATGAAGTCTACTCAAAAGAAAAAATTGGTGTTTTAAGCATTTCTATGTATGTTAATAATGTGGGTCAAATCGACCCAGACAGGTAATATGTCACATATTTTTTTGGGGTGGTTTAAAACAAACCAATGACTCTGAAAACATCATATATTAAACGAATGCATATTTTCGAGGCATACATAATGTTTGAACAATCAAAATTAAAATCTGTAGAAGATATCGAAATATCAATTTTAAAAATGGGTCGAAACGACCCATACATGGGTAGAAAGGTTAAACAAATGATATATATATATATGTGTGTGCGTGTGTTAGGATAAAATTTTTCGATAAATATTGAGAAAAAAAAATACTGCTTTCATCTAAAATGAATAAATAGCCATTTTCTAAATCCCTAAACAAGAAATATAGATTTCCGAGTTATGCGTATAAGGTAAACAAATGACCTGGATAGAAGAAATGATCGAGAATTTCTAGTCTACACTTTTCTAGATGGTGAAACAATATTGTAAATATTATGAATGTTACGAATCTCTAATATTGCAAAAAATTCTCGTTGATTTCCTACAATTGGATTAGAGTAAAAAAAATATTTCTTAAAACTCGCCTCATGCGTTCGCTTTTATTTACAGAGATTTTTAAATGAGATCGATCACCATAAAATAGGAAAATAGTCTAGAATTCTAATACGGGTTTTTAAAACTCGCTTGCAAAAGGAACACTCTCTCAGAAATAATATACTCAATTTTGACGATTCAGGTATCCTCGGGCTTAATTTCGTTGTTTTTGTCAACCATTTCGTCAAACGATCACGTGATTTTTGAGGAAACGTGAACTCTCAAATATTTGACGAAACTGTTTACTCACAATAGCATGTGCTAGCTTTCATTACCGCCATATCGGATTTTTTCCTGTGTTGTTTCGACTTTACGTTACAATGACTTTTATTTCCCGACCTGGTGGTTCGGTCGGTAGGGCGCTGCCTTGTGCATTCCCATGTCTCGGTTTCGAATCCCGGTCATTGTAACTATAGGTCTCAAAGTTGTCAAATAAATGTCTAAATGACTTTCCTTTGTTTTGCTCTATTTTATTAATATTTTCTTTAAATATAATTAGGATTTAATGTCTAAAGCAACGAATTTGAAGGTAATTTTATAATTTTATAATTTGTATTTTATTCTGTATCACGAAACTAGGATGAAAAAATGTATCTTTACTTTTGAAGAAATTCGTATGCTCAAACAAGTGACGAAATTAATTTTCTCAATCTGACGGAATATTCGCTCTGAGTATTTCCCTGAGAACGGTTTCCTGAAAATTAAAGAACATTTTGTGAAATTATAAAAAACAGTAATAAAATATACTTTCAGCATATCACATAATTTAAAATATCTTTATTCCGACGTTTCGGTTAATATTCCATCTTTAACCATCTTCAAGGAAATGACGTTCAAAAACTATAAACATAAACAATTTAAGCCATTCTAGGATACAATAAATACAATTCACAAAGAAATTAATAGGTGATTATATAAATTATATAAAAAATACTCTATATACATTTTAAAATGAGTAAAAAACGCTTAAACAAATCACAATCATGACCATTACAAGAAAAATAAAACACTTTAATATAACGGAGTCAAATTATGTGATATGCTGAAAATATATTTTATTACTGTTTTTTATAATTATTAACAGCATATATAAGTGGAATATATATTTCTTTAACTTCATTTTGTGAAATTTGAGTATCCATTTCTGAGAGTGAACTAGAATTTATAAGGATGGCGTGGAGCTATTTTTACTAGAGCCATAATTTAAATTCTAGATGTGAATCAGAATTTTTTCTCAGTGTAGTTAAAAGACTCTCACTCTGTGAATTGAGAACATTTATTCTGCTCATAAAACTTTATTTAGTAATTATGTTTGTTTAAGAAATAAGGGATTTTTTAAATTATATTTAAAAATATAGTGCTAATAATTTGACACATTTCATCTTAGTACTGAAATAATTTGTTAAATGAGCACACAAGTTTTCTAAATTAATCAAAGTTGTATAAAAACAAGAAAATAAAACTCATTCTATCCTTCTGAAAAAAAAAAATAAATAAATAAATAAACACTCCATTATGTTTCTAATGATTGGCTCACAGTATAGCATAACTGATGTATTAAATTTGTTTTCACAAATAAAATTTTATAATGGTCCAAGGATATAAGGAACACACATGTAAACAACTAAATATAATGTTTCACCTCCATTACCCATAAATGTTGTATTCTGTTCATTGAATATATGCCATTAAACACAAATATATTCAATGTAATTTAAAAGCAAAGTACAGTTTCAAATAATTTAATATTTCTTTGTATTTAATAATTTAGAATTACAAAAAATAATTGATATAATAATAAATCGAAAGAATATGTTGTTATATATGGTTACCGGACATAAAGACACATTTATTTTACATTACATGAAAACAGTTGTTCATATGGACTGAGAAAAAAATATATAAAACCTTAATCTAAAACGAATAAGTAGTTCTTTTCTGAATCTCTTAGCTAGAATTATAGATTTAAGACTTATGCGTATAAGGTAAACAAATAAACTGAATAAACAAAATGATCGAGAATTTCCAGTCTATATTTTTTTAGATAGTGAAACAATATTATAAAAATCTTGAATATTATTAAGGTTTTGTATTGCGAGAATTTCTCGCTTGATTTCCTAGAATTGAATCATAAATCATGATTATTGTTACTAAAACACGCCTCTTGTGTTTACATATATTTGCAGAGATTTTTAAATAAGTATGATCACGATAATATAGGAAAATGCTCTAGAAATCTAATAGGGGTTTCTGGAACTCGCTAGCAAAGGAAACTAGAGCTTATAAAAATGACATGCAACTGTTTTTACTAGAATTACAATTTAGTTTCTATATGCCAGTCACATTTTTTTTTACTTCCATCTACCGTAGGTAATGGAAGAATTGTATTTGGTCCAAAAATTCGATATCGAGATTTCACCTGATTTACACTTCTTAAGGTCCCCTGAGTCCAAACAAGTGGTTTTTGGCAATTGGTCAGTCTGTGTGTATGTGTGTATGTACCAGGAATCTTCTGGCTATCATATCTCCGAAACTATTAAAGATAGAGCTACAAAACTTAAGAATTAAGACAGGTCTAGCGTACAGATGAATTTTCCAAATTTTGGTGGAAATGAAAAAATCGGAAGTGGGACATCGGATACCGGAAGTGGATTTGTAAGTCTGTACTTCAAAAACGGCTCGAACGATTTTCTACAAATTTTCTATATATACACTCTATTAGATGTCCTTTCGAATGATATAGTTGGTTAGTTAAGAAAAATTGATAGGAGTCCTGTATAAGTAGCTCAACTTCAGGTCTCGCAAGCGCGTTCCTTTAAAAACGGCTGTACGGATTTTTTTCAAACTCGCCCTACTAACTCACTTTTAAATATCCTTTTGTATGTAATAATTGTTTTCCGGTCAATAATTGATTTTATGTAAAAGTTGGTATCTCAAAAACGGCTCTAACGATTTTCTTGAAAATTTTTATACAAATCCATTTCTTTCTCATGTATTACGTGGTTATTAGAGGAAAATTAATAGTTTTCCTGCTTAGGTAGGTCATCTTCAAATCTCGTAAATTTGTGTTTCAAAAAATAAATCTACCATTTTTTTTCTCTTATTTTTTACCTCGCTAAATGTAAGCTTCGTTTTATATGTTTTTATAAGTTTCTCTTACCGGAATTTTTTTTTAGATTTCTACTTCTTTAGGTAACTTTTATGATTTCTGATCACATTATCTCTCAAAAATGCATATAATATCTGTAATAGTGGGTAATGGAAGTCGTGTTGTTGTTTCACACCAGATTCATTTCATTGTGAAGGTGAGGTATTATCGCTCTAGCTTTGAGTTCCCAGGAGATGGTTCATGTCAGGTTCAAGCATGGATGTTTGCAATATTTTAGAATAACCCAAGAAAAAAAAAAAAAAAAAAAAAAAAAAACCTGTAAAGGCTTTTTCAGGAAACTTGCAGGTATTTCGGACTTTCCTGCAGAAAACCTGTAGGTATTTCGGGCTTTCTGAAATAAACCTGTGTGTGTGAAACATTTAAAACATCTGTATATTTTCAGAAGGAAACCGACTGTTTTTATTTTCCTTTAAAATACCTTTGGAAATCTTTAAAATACCAGCAAATTTTATAGAAAGTCCAAATTACTTGCATTATACCTGAAGATTTTTGGCTGAATTTTTTTTTAATCTGAGAATTTTGTAACTAGGTGTTAGGTTCCAGTTAAATAAGACTTAATGTGCAAAAAGAAAATAAAAAGATCGTAAGCAGGCCACTGCTTAAAATCCAAATTTAAGAAAAACTAACTTTGCCTGAAGCAAAGTTAGCAAAATATATCAGGTATGTTTAAAACGACTAGCATGTTGTATTATGCTTTAGGTTGAATTTCTAAAAGCTGATTTGAAAAATAATTTTCGCTCTCCCATTTAAAAAGGTATTTTAAGAACCTAATTGTGAAAGTAACGGTACGTACTTTGCAATCTACTATGTAGCATCTTTATATTTATAAATTCTTATTTTTAATGAAATACATTAAAAAAAAATCTTGTAAGAAAGAAAATATATTTATTTACCTTGAAAAAAAAATCTTGAAAACAATTTATCGGAAAAGTTAACACATAAAATAACCAGAATACTATCACTGTAAAAAGAACGATATCGTGTCATTTATAATTTACTTATTTATTTTGTAAGAACGTGACCTGAGTAATCTGACAATAAATAAAATGTAAGATGCGTTTTGATAAATCGAAGGCCTAGAGAAAAATTCTGTAAGAAAGAGTTGAAAAAGAAAAAAAAAAGAACTATTTTTTATCATCAAGAAATACTAAAGAAAAAAGATGACATTTCATAGGCATAACTATTGCTTACATAAATACAGTGGCATTATAAAATTTAATAAACCTAATTATTTCGTAAGTGCCTACATTATAAATAAAATAAACTCCTAATCTGTTAAAAATTTTAAATAATTATACCATTAAAATTAGAATTATATTGTAAATAACACACATGCACACTCAAGCACACAAACATATATATATATATATATTTATTACATTTCAAAATAATTTTTTTTTTATATCTGACTGTGAAATACACACTGTTAAAAATGGTTTCTTAAAAATGAGCTAAATTGGGAGCTACAGAATTAAACACTTCTGTAACACATTTTATATTGCTGATCGAGGCAAGAAAAATATTCATCACCTAAAATTCTCATAAAGAATCCAGTACATTTTATTCTTCGTTATTCTAAGAAATACGTAGGAAGTATTAAAAATTCAAGCTGTAGGAGATTTTTTAAATTCAAAAGATTATAATAATAAAAAACTTTTTCTTTTCAGATATTTTCAAATGTATAAAATTATTATTACCTAGATGTACATTAGAAACACATATAGACTATCATATACTTCCCTAAATTAATAAAAACTTCAATAGTAAAAAGTATAAGCATTAGAAATAATAGGTTCTAGATTTTTTTTTTTTTTTTTTAACAAGGAATTATACCAAAAAAAAAAAAAAAAAAAAAAAAAAAAAAAAAAAAAAAAACATCGCCACGTAGTGTAAAAAACTTAAAACTCGCCAAATGCGTCATATACTGAAGCTGCAACACAAAATGGTCTATTTATTACGAATTTCTTTCTATTCAAACATTTCTTACAGTGTTCATACGGAACTATGTCCTAGTTTATATTATTGTTATGATGTTGCGGTCCTGCAATGAAAGTTTCATTCTAATTCCACCATTTGTCTTCCTTTTGTCGCCGATAGATCATGGCCGCTCCATTAGAGGTTTGCACCAAAGAGAAACAACGAGCAGTGATCCGGACTGGTGCAACCATTTTTGAATTTGTCAATTCATTCGTAGACACTCCACTGTGGCAAGACACAGTTCCCGTACTGTGCCGAAAGTGTTTGATGGATTGTGGCCCCTGATACACATTCAGACCACAAAAACCGGATCACTGCTCGTTGTTCCTCTTTGATGGAAACCTCTAATAGAATTTGGAAAAAAATTCATTGCAGGACCGCAACATCATAACAATAATATAAACTAGGACAGACTTCCGTATGAACACTGAAAGAAAAGTTATTAGATTCATTGCGGATAATTTTTGACTTACCCTCGTATATTACTGAAAATTTTGTTCCGAAAGCAAAAGTGTGACAAGTAAAAAATTAACAAAAATGAATATCTTCATTAATACCCTGTACAATGTAATACTTAAAATACATTCGTGCTGTAATATGTGATTTTGAGGCGTCTTTTGATTATCTGTATAACTGTATAACTTTACTATGTATCTTAAAATGCCTTTGCACAGGGTTTAATATCCTGTGTTATAAATTTAAAAATGGCAATTTCTGAAAGAAAACAGGTATATCACTATGGATATATGTGATAGCATCATGGAAATTTATACAGATAATAAAAAGAAGTCTCATAATCACATGTTACATTCAGAAAACATTTCAAGCGTTACTATTTACAGGGTGATCCGAAACATTTACATTTTTTAATACTTTTTTATTAGTACCCTATTTTGCTTTCCGGGCAACATTTTTGCTGAAATATATAAGGAACATGTTATGTATGCTTCGGAAGTTTCCAGATGATTCATGTAGTATTTTTTGCGATATTAGACAAACCGTCTGAAATAGAAAGTGTCCGGGTCATTTATGAAAAGTATTGTAGAATGTAAAAAGAGTATTTTGCATGATATATTGTCATGATAGATTGAGTTTTAAATCTACATAAAATAATTTTTAGAAAATTTGAACCTTATTATTGGAGTTAATAAAATATTTTATAGAAAATTCATCAATTTAGTATCAAAAAATTTAATTAATATTAAAAAAAATATTATTGTTTAAAAAGCACTTAGGTTCACGTGTTTTACTTATTCTTATACTTTCACACATAATAAATAATTCCGTTATTCGTTATTTTCTAACTAAAAAATGTATCTAAATTAAAAGAAAGTTTACCTTATTTATAAAAGAGCTGTTTCTTCTTTTGCAATGTTTACTTTGTAATTTTTTTTTTCATTTTTTGCTACGATGTCAAAATCTTTGATTTATGACTTTCATCGGAATTTTTGAAATTCACTTTATAAATTATAAATAGTTGCTTACTTGAAGATGAACATCGTAGAAAAATTATCATAAATTTATGACCATTGCTCATAAATAATAATTTTATACATTTTTATTAAACATTGTTTACGAAAAGCTTAAAATAAGTATTTAAATTTAATAACAGCCTTATTTCCCCCCCCCCCAATGAATTGAGTTGCCGTATTCAAAGGGGTAGTTAAGAGAAATGGTAGTACCACATAAGCAATACATCCTATTAAATTTTTTCTTTTAACCAAATTTAGTTTTTTTTTAAACTTTTATGTACGTTTTTATTTTGTTAAAATGCACTTTAATTCGTAATTTGTTTTTACAGTATTGAAATGTAAGTAAAGATAAAGTTGTATGATTGCCATACCAATTTTTTTCCCATGTTAGCAGAATATATCGAAACCAATTTTCTTGTTTAGACAAAATTTAAACTTGTAGAGAAAATTTAATCAGTGTATACATATAACGCTGATTGTTTGTTTGTCTGGATTTTTATTTCACTATACAAAACTACTCCGTTCAACCGATAGCTATGAAAATTGGCACACTTATTAAACAGGAAAAAAATCAAGCTAATGCCGTATATTTTAGTTCAGTCTGATAATTTGATCAAAATATAGTAAATAAAAACCTCATTTTAACTTTAAAACAATTAAAAAGAAAGAAATATTTGATGCTAAAATAAATAAATAGACTATTTTTTTCTTTGGAAATGAAATATTTTTAATTCCGCGTGAATGATAATAAAACGTAGAAAAAAAAATAGTTATGCTACGAAAAATAATGCATTTATTTTTTCTTTATCAGGAATTAGCGTGTAGATAAATATTTTCATAGAGATACTTGGCATCAGCTTAAAATTGATATTTTATTAAGTAGTACTTTTCTTTTCTTCAACAAAACAATTTTTCTCGCTTTTATTGATACTTTATGTGTAACGTATGAAGTACTTTTATGTTCTCATCTTAATTGTAAATAATTATAATTAGGAATATATTAGATTTTTATTTATTTTTATTTTGTAAATATCATTAAAAAAAAAAAAAAAAATTCTTGTGTGGAACAGCTTTCTTTTGGCAAAATTTGAATTTTGGATCGAAGTAGCTCAGACGTTTCTCGGCGATATCTTTGATTACGCAATTGTGATAGCCATTTCAGTTCATCTCAAAAAATGACCAAAATATTTAAAATCACTAAGGGAGTCCCCTGCTAAAACTTTGGATTTCGTATTTACTTATTTATTTATTTATGATATTTCCTAATAAATACTTCGGGAACTTTTTTTTTCATGTATTTCTCTTTCCATTTTACTACTTTATTCAGTTCTTTCATTATATTAAAACTTTATAAACACTACTTCAACCTGGCCAACACCGAACAGACCTGCTAGTAATGTATAATTATGCATATTTATATATATACTCTATAACAAAAAAAAATAAAAAAAAGATAAAAAAAAAATAAAAAAAAAACACCAAGAAGAAGTGGGGGACAAAAATTGGTAGATGGGGTGGAATGGGTGGTCCAAATGGGACAAAAATTGGTAGATGTGATGTACAAGTGGAGAAAACATTTGATTACAGTTTCAGAAAATTTGAATGATTTAATCAAGAGAAAGGGTCTCACAAAGTAAACAAGTCAATAACGCGTTGGTCCACTTTTGGCCTTTATGCGCGCAGTTATTCGGCTTGGTATTAATTGATAGAGTTGGCAGATGTGCTTCTGTGATGTATCGTGCCAAATTTTGTACAATTGTTGCGTTAGAATGGTAAATTCCCGAGCTGGTTTTAGGACCCTTTTAATGATGCTCCAAAAGTCCTCAGTGGAAGAGAGATCCGGGAACTGAGCTCAACCCTACTGAGTTGCCCATTAAGGGTATCTGAAGTCACTGAAGTACTATTTGCACGTTGGATCGACGATAATGATGAATTGGTGCTTGATTCCATCAAAACCCGTATGCATGTGAATGTGAGTCCAGTTTGCATTACTCCTTCTTGGTGCGTCACTTTTTTTGTTATAGAGTATACACTCGTTTTCATAAAATAATTAGAATTGTATATATGTAATACTTGAATAACTGACGAAATATTAACTGAATATAAACACTAAAATTTTGAATTTCAATAAATGATATTCATTATACGAAGTTCAATGTAAATATTAAGTTTTAGAAAGTTATCCAAAGGCTATTATTTCCTAACATAATTTGCATAATATTACAGACTACTGAATTTAAAAGGAGCTTTAGGTTTACTTTTAATACAAACTTTTAACTGATTAAAGGGATTTCCTATTCTAAATTTAATTAGTTCTTGAAGATTACAAGAAACAAACAATCGGAAGTAATATAGCCTCCAGCTGTGCCATAAACAATGCACTGATTTCGATTGTTTGAAATAGAAAATCATTTTTCTAACTTCAAATATCTATTTAGCTATTAAGCTGAATATCTTTACTTAATTTATTAATTGTGTAAAACATCCGCAGAGACATATCTACAATTCTATCGACAAATATAAGACTGAGCATGATATAAACATTTCTAAGTGTTATTGGTTATGCAGTTTACAATTAAACGACGCTTTTGAAATCTGTGTTTGGAATCTATGAAGTTTGAAGCTTTATTTTAATTTACTTTAGTAGATTTATTAATTAATGTGTTGTGAAATTAAACAGCTGTTTTTATCAAATTTAAGTGCATTTAAAAGGACATTAATGTCAGCAAGCTTTGATATTATGGATTCGACTGTACCTGATTTGAAATTAGTATGCTGTGGCTATCAGGAAAATTTCTTCTATATATTTTATTTTAGATATTTGTTGGAAAAGAATGTGAAGCCTGCAAAAGGCTCGAAACAACACCACCTTCCTACCAATATTTACCCTATTAATACATCAATTTTTAAAATCTAATAGACGTATAATGTTACGTGGATTATCATAAATTGCAGAAAAGCATGGACACATTTATAAAACATAAATATAATAACAAAACTTTTTCATACTAACCATTTTAGGTATCAATCTGGATGTATTTGTATTGTACTTAGTAGCCTTCGTCAATTGTACTTTGCTCGGCCTTTCTTCGACTTCTTGAAATTTGCTCGATTATTAGCAGGGACATACTACATCAAATATATTACTTGTGGCAGGTGGCTCCACGAAAGAAGCACCATTTATAAAAATAAATGCATTGATTATGGACAACGACAGTTTAGGTTAGCAAACAAGAAAACAACGAAGCTTAAAAAAAAAAAAAAAAAAAAGATTAATTTTAAGTTAAAAGTGTTATCTGGCAACTTAATGTTATTTTGTAATTCTATCTTGGTATTTTTTTTTTTTTACTTTAATTAAAATTTTTTAATTACTTTTTAATTCTTTTATTATTTTGATTCCTTAATTGTTAGGTTGATATAATTACTCGAAATACAATATGTGTTTACAAAAAACATTAAAACAATGTAATTTACGTGCAATTATTATATTTAACAATTTAATTATATATATTATTGATAACAATCTCTCGTACCCATTATATGTGCTCACAACAACCCTGTAATTACATATTGCGCAAAATAGATTTTTTTTTTTTTTTTTTTTTTTTTTTTAACAACTATTACATAAAGTTAAAGAATAACAAGAAAATAGAAATGGAAAGGCATAAAAATCGAATAAATTCAAAACTATTCATCAGTTTTTCGGAAAAAATTCTGAAATTTGGATTCTTATATTATTCTTTTGAGTTGTGATCAAATTCCCCTAGCTTTAATTTATCAAATACTTTGTTCAGATAAACGTGCATGTAATAATATAAAACAGTCTAACACAATCTTAAGGAAAACAAAAAAAGACATTTTGAAAATATCTTCTGAAAATATTACCAAATATCAACTTGCAATTTTAAAAATTCAAGAAAATTTTTATTATAGTTAGTTTTGTTTACTTTGAGGCAGAGGCAAATATTTATGAAACTCTACCAAATAAATCCTAATTTATGTAAATGACTTTTTCCCTGTCCACAGATTATTTAGAAGTGTCACGTATACTCATATTCTTTTAAAGCTAACGAAGCTTGAGATTTTTTCGACATTTGAGAGTGTAACTTTTCTGTAATTTAGGGAAAATCTGAATGTTTGCTTTGGGCTTTTTGCTATTCGTAATTTATTCTTTCTGAAAGCTTTAAAGAGACTATTAACAGAAACAAATGTGTTTTTCTTAGGTGTTATTACCATCACAGATGATGATCTTTTAAAGTTAAAAAGTAAAAAATGTTTCTTTTGAAAGCTATTAAATGTTTCTTTAAAAAGTAATTTTAGTTGGTATTGGAAATACAATACCTTAAAAAAGAGTATAGTTGTTAGGTTTTATCTTTTTTTTTTTTTTTTTTTTTTTTTTTGTGTGTGTGTAAATATTTGTTTATGAAATATTAATCAGTTATTAGTATAAGTTTAAACACAAAGAAACAAAAACATACTTATTTAAAATTATTCATAAATTTCATTTTCATGCAAAATTCTTACTATGTAAAATTCATTTAAACTATTTACTTCAAAATACTGTTATTTTTATTTTTATTTTTATTTTGAAGTTTAAACACTAATTTATTAACAATTTCCAAATGTTAAAATAATTAAAATATCCTAAAGTAATCTGGCACAATTTGGTTCAAAATCTATTAAGTATTCAATTATATCTCTATACTGGGGCCTGAAAATTGAAATACTGATACTCCAATAATAAAAATAAATAAAAATGGTTCGGAGACAAATGACATAAAAAAAAAAAAAAAAAAAAAAAGAAGGAAAGAAAAGGAAAAAAGAGAGTATACCAACAAAAACCTAATACTTCAATTTACTCCAAGTTAGTATTCGAATTCTGCATAGCAAAGTAGAAAGACGAAGTTTAAAGGTAAGAGTTAATCACTTAACTTTAATTTACCTTTAAACTTCTTCTCTCTACTTTATTAAGAATAATTCTTCTGCAATTAAACTTAATTTTCCTCTAGGATCATTCATTGGTTAATAACATTCCTCTAGGATCATTCTAGGATCATTCACTCCTAACTATAGACTGGATGTGAAGTGCTTTGCACTATTTATAGGTAATGCAGACATCAGATCACGTTCCATTTCCTATCGCCATTACATTCTACCAACAGCTGCCGCGACGGATCTTGCTTTGGTGATGTAATTCCTATTATTTGTATTATTACTTTATCTATACCTCATTCCCCTGCCCGTTTTAAATTTAGAATTTTCTCTTTCTATATTTATACAACCTGTTTTACAATACGATTTTTTCAATAACATTTCCTGAT
This sequence comes from Salticus scenicus, assembly GCA_963930645.1. NCBI lineage: Eukaryota > Metazoa > Arthropoda > Arachnida > Araneae > Salticidae > Salticus > Salticus scenicus. Next base: position 78,007,062 of record OZ005654.1, on the reverse strand, counting down.
TTAAGCAGGAGGGAGGGTATTTTGTCCCTTTCAGACGAATTGGGATCTGTCCTTCCCAGGCTTTCAAATATCTTTGAGTTGTAAATAATTAGATAAATAAAAAAAATATTTTAGGCCTCATGACATGCCTTATCACTTTCGCCTCTTCTATTGACCTAAAGCATGTCCCATGCATGCCTAAACGTTCTAAAACGCTCGTATTGCAGTCTCAGTAAATCTATTAAACAACAACTACCAGCAAACTTTTTGAGGTATTTAATTATTCTTTCTAGGCAATAATTATGTACATAAATGTATATCTTATTTATATATATATCATAATTTCATATTTATTTGTATTATAATACTACTTTATACATTCATTTATGTCTTAATTACAATATACATATCGGAACAAAAGTTATTGTAATATAAAATGAGCGGAGTTTTACCTTAAAATCACGTAAACACCCACATACAATGTGTTAATATAACTGCACTTAAAGGAGAAGTTTGTTTCGGTGTCATTACCGAATATCTACCATTAAAAAAAGTGGAACATTATTGCATGAACGAAAAGTCATCGCTTTTAAATAAGAGGTGAGAAATTAAATAGGGCAGTTCATGGGTTAAGTTAAATAGCAGTAAAACCCAGTGCATTTAATTATAAATAAAAGAAAGACAATTACAACAACAACAAAAAAAAAGCGATAGTTAATAAGAACAAAAAGAGAGTTTCTAGAATTTATTTAAATGAAAAAAAAAAAGGAGAAACTAAATTAGCTCATAAATTTATCAAATTTTGAAAAATGTTATTAATAGCATGCCTGAAAAAGTCATTAATGTGCAGAAATTGTTACAGAATAAATATGAAAGTATTAAAAAATATTATTATGTAAATGAAAGGTTAAAATAATTTTTTTAATAGACATTAAAAAACATTGGGATTAAATAAAAGTTGTTAGCAAATTTTTGAACAAAAGTAATATTAAAAAATTACTCGTGGAGAGAACTTTGTAATTTGAGAAATCGGGGTAGTTTGGAGGAACTATTTTATTAGAATAATCATTCATTAACAATAATTCAATAAAATGCATGGAATATATCGATGACTTTGTAACTTTTTCTCAAAATAACACCTAAATTATAAAAAGTTTTAATCAAATTTTTAGATTGATTCAATAAATGCCCAGTAGTAATACAGCGTTTGTCAATTTTAATAAATATTGATAAAACCTCCTATCATCATCATCATCTTTATTTATTTATTTATTTACTATTACATTTTTTTCCAGAAATCTTGTTCTTTCTATAACTCATAATTCTTTTTGATTTTTCACGATATTTGTTTGGGGTTTGGGAAATAATTGCTTAATACTTTTGGCTATTAAATTATGCAAATGGAATTTTTTAAAAGCTTGCGTATGCGTAATTAAAAATTATATAATAATAATGCTCATGTTTTGTAAGATATTTATCATTATTTTCATTGCAGTATGCTACGTTGTACGCCAAGTATGTAGTACGCCATATTTCCTAAAAACGGCTTTGCACTGACTCTAATACCGTACGTGTTACAATTAAAAAAGTGGTATTGTTATTATTATTATTATTGTTATTGAAATTTTTAATGAAACTGTTTTATATCTCACTGAACATATATTTGGTAGCTTTATAAAATTCTTAACAGATATTTAGAAGAAACCCTACAATCACATGCTGCAGAGAAAACGCATTTGAAGCAGTGTAGCTTAAAATGTTTTTAAGTTAATATAATAACAGGTATTATCATTAAACAGTAGTAAGCTTTCCTGTCCATTAATACTTAATCTAACGGTCTGTTTAAAGATATTTTAAAATGCTGCTCGCGATTAGTTGTTAGATACTCAATAATCGTATTATTTAACATATTAAAACAAAGGATCAGATAATCTAGTTTTATGATATTCTAATGTACTTACGATTATTTTAAACTGGTAATGATCACTTCATAAAAATCAAAACAGATCATCATACATTGTTTTAAGTTTCTCCACTTCCGAAGAATTGCATAAATATTCTAAAAATGGAGTAAGTACAGGGAAATTACGAAAAATGTAATAGTAGAATTTACAAAGAAATAAATATAGAGGCAACGAAGAAAAACGAATATTACCTAAGAGAAAATAAAAATTCAAAATGAAGCCAGGTAAAGAATAAGTAAAGAGAATTTAACAAAACGATAGAAATCGAAAAGAATAAATAAATCCTCGCTAAGAAGACATATAATTCCATTAACCCGTTAACGCTCGTATTAATTTTGCAAAATATTATTAGCTGATTATTTCACTTCTAAATTAATATAGACAACTGACAGTAAAATATATTAACTTAAACAATTCTTCTGATAGTTTTTAATTTAAAGCCTATCCTCATTTATTGAAGTTTAATGTTCTAGCGAGAAAACTTCGAGATAGAAAAACTTTGAGATAACAGATTAATTTCCTATTATATATTGACAAAGATCTCGGAAGTAAAGTATTATAATATATATTATTATTCAACTTGATTTAAGCTAGTATGCCTGTGCGAAAAGCAAATCATATGTGCGACGAATAAAAAATCATAAAATGACTATCCAAATTATGAAATAATAATTAATTGTAGGCACATAAAAATTTCAAGGATCATTTAGAGTGACGATATAAACTGTTACTAAAAAGCAGAAATTCCAAGAAACCATAAAATATATACGTGTCATTTTATTAGCTGTCCTGAAATGAGGACACTAGGCGTTAACGGGTTAATATTCGGGAAAGGTCTAAAGACGAGATGAACTAGTCTAGCGTCCCTACGATTTTTAAACGAGAATGTTATTAAAAAAGTTATTACAAATTTAAATTACAAACAGTTTAAAAAATAATAAAGAAAATTCATGGAAGTATTTCTGTGTTAACGTGTTAGTGAAAATCTTTATTTTATGTAAAAGTACAACTTTTACCTCATATAAATTTACGTATAGTTTGTGCAGTCTAGTAAGACATTAGAATTTCAGAAAATTCTTTTTGCTCTATATAAATATAATTAAAGCACTCAGTGTATAAGTAGACTGTTTTGTTTTATGAAAGCGCAGTTTAAGGTTTAAAAGTTAAAAAGTTAAAATGTCAACAAATGCTTTTTAATACCTCATGGTATCTATTTAAATACTGATTTTTGTTTGCTTTTTATAATTTAAATATACAATTATAAATCAGTTTGCATTTATCTCTAAATTTCCGTAATATTTTAAAAGTATTTACAATCACGAAAAAAATATTTCTGTTTCTGTATTCTATGGGTCCACCAATGGCACACATGGGACTCTATAATAAAATATAAATATAAATATAAAAGGGTTGAATTTAGAGATTTTAACAGTACAGTAGTGTAAAAAATAAGCTGAGAAATTGTAAAATGCATTTTAAAAATTAGTTTCTAAAATTAAGAACTGCTTACTAAACACAGTCCAAAAATATTTTTAAAATGTCCACTTGTATAATTTTCCAAAATTAGTTTTTTCTTATTCCATCCAAAAGAAACATAAAAACAAAGTGATTGATGTATAGGAACAATTTAGTAAAGAAAAAAAAATATCATTTTATGCAAATTTTCCAATATTTCTCCTATCGATTCTTGTTGTGGAGGACATTCTTAGTTCATTTATTATCGCATGCCTGTCAAATTCAGAAATTTTAAAACAGAAAATAAATTTTTTGGGGATAAAATAAAACGTGTTCCGATGAAGTCAAAATTTAGACAAAAACGTATTGATGAACCACTACAAAATAAATTCAAAATGAAACATGTGGTCAGTAAATTGAAAAAAAAAAATACATTCAATAAATTCAAATATTATGTATAACAGTTCATGTTAGAATGTACAAATTTCTATACGTTGTAAATGATATTTTCTCAGACAGTGTAAAAAAGTTAATGGATATGCTAACATGTCAAAAAATGAAAAATTATATAATGAGATTTGAAGTAGTACATTTTTATTTAACGATTATGATGGTCACCTGAAACATTTTTTTTAATAAAAAGATAACATTGTTTGATGAAGATCAAATATCAGAAAACAGTAATAAAAGTTTTAAATAATAAATCAAGCAATCAGATACTACAACTGTGTGAAATATAATACTTTTAACATATTTAAAGTGTTTGAAATAAATAAGATTTTTCATACATCGTGAAACAAATCTCTTCATTTTAGACACATTTTCCTCTGAATTCCACACACCTGTATACTAAGGGGGAAAAAAGTACTTGGATAATTTTAAAATTTTCCTTTGTAAAACGTCCAATTTAATGATAAAAAAAAATGATGAAACGGATAGTGAATTTGCCGGATACTGCAAATCGGTATCCAGCAGATATTAGTGTTTCAGATATTAGATATCTGGCCAAGTCATTATCTGTTACGACCCTACATTTAAATTTTAAAATCGGTAATTTTTGAAACAGAAGATGAAAGTACATAAGTGCGCTTTTTTTTTTTTTTTTTTTGTTTCTTAGTGAGTATTTAATTTAAAAGCAAAGACCTATTTTTATGTGTGTAACGAATGTATTTTAACCCTTTTCGACCCAGGCCGTACGATCGTGCGGACTAGACATCCACGATATCCACCTACATTTTTGCATCTGGAACAGTCGTATGTAGTAAAATCAGGAAATGAACGACCGAGCTAATTAGAGGAAAGCGTAAAGTACCATTTTCAATCAACAAATAGTCCATATTTGTCTTACTGCTTGCAAAATCAGAAGAATGTAATGTTTTGAGGTAAAAAATGTTTCGGGTCGGTAAGGAATAACGGAAGTACAATGACATTGCTTTATATTTATTTCTCTCGGGATATATTTAAATTCAGCGTATTTCTTTGATTAATATTTTTTAATGGTAATTTACTGCAAAATGATAATAACTTTTTTGTTGTTGTTGTTATCTGAAAGAGATAGTCGTGGCGTTATAACAAGAGTAGTAAACTTTTTTATTATCTTATAAATCTGTATTTTTATCATCTAAAAAAAAAAAAAAAAAAAAAAAAAAAAAAAAAATCAAAGTCAAAATCAATTACTTTAATTATTTTAGAACTTTTGGCTATTGTATTAAAAAGCAAATGAAAAGATTATTAAATAATATTTATATTTATTTAAATTTAATGTATTTATTAATATATTTATTAATATATATTTATTAAACATATTTAATTTAAATATATTATATTTATATTTAAATATTAAAAAGAAGCATATTGAAGCCTTTTATTGAAAAATCATTTCATGGTATTTTAACATAATACAAAGCTATCGAATATTTTTTTAATGATACAAATTTTTTTTAGATTTAAAGTTTATTTGTTCATCTGTGAATATTCTTATCTCAAGTCTAGACCAAAGAGTCCAGAATAAGCATTTTCACTACTCTCTCAGTTTTATGAAAAGAACGTCTTTTATTTAAAAAAGAAAAAGAAGAAAAATAAATTTAGCCTTTAACAAATAGAAAAACTTATTTAGAACAGTTTTAGGATTTTTTTTTCTCTCATTTAGAGTGTTAAGATCTTTTTATAAAGTTTGAAAAAAAGAAGAAAAAATAAGGCTTTTCAAAAATTATTTTTTTTAAAGCTATTTTAAAGACATTTCGTAAGACGGAGTTTGTATGAATGGTTTATTTCAGAATTATTTTCTTATAAGAATTTTTCAAATCTTGATATTCCGTATTTTTAAATTAAATAAAAATAAAATAAAATAATAAAATGTTTTATTAAATAAATAAAGTATCTCTTTCTAATATAAAACTAATAAAATAAATAACTATTATTTTAAAATTAAAAGTTACATAATTTTTTAAAAGTGCTAAAGAAGGTAATCTAAATTATTTTGATTTTTTAAAATTGGAAATTAAAATTGCGGATTATTACTATTTACTTATTAAAAATGAATAAGATAAAATTATATATTATTACTATTTTTTTATTTAAAAAACGTTGGATGAAAAATAATTTTGATTAATGATCTATGGCACGTATAATATAGTCGTGTTAACCTATAAGGTCATTGTGCCTAAATGCGATAACCCATAAATGCGACAAAGTTCTTCTACTGAAAATATAAATGCTTAAATCACAAACTTATAAATCCTAATGGAACATACACATTTCAAGAACGGTTCGCGAAACTTTTCATTAAATTTTAAAGGTTTTTTCTAGTAGAATTTTCTTTTGCAGTAAACATTGTCCATTATGGCTTTCCGACGTCTTTTCCTAATTGCGATGAAAAATTTTCAAATAGTAACTGTAATTTTATCCTTTAATCTTTCAAGGTCAAATAACCACTGTTACGTCATGTGCTTGAATACCCTTTATACCTACCAGAAGAAAATAAAAAAAAATACTACATTTTTTTAAAAAGAGGGGTTTAAAATTTTTATCGCATTTAAGGGTCTGTTTACACCATTTTCCTAAATGCGACAAATTTTATCCCTTAAATGCGGCAATTTTTACAGTTGATATATTAAGGGAAGTTTAAGCATTTTTTCCTTTTTAACACTTTCCAACAAGGTTTAAAAGTGACTTAGGCTTGTCTGTCCCTCTGTCCGTCTGTCTGTCTGTCTGTCCGCGCTCTAATTCCTGTAGGGACACCCGAAAGTATTCCAAAGCACTGTGTTCTATGAGAGGTATTGCTGTAAACCATATTTAATACCTTAACTGTATACAAATCTTAGTGAAATTGAATCATGTTATTCAAGTTCACTATCGGATGTTTCATATATAAAATGGAATAAATACCACCACTAGTTTGTACACAGGGACACTCGAAAGTACTCCAAAGCATTGCTTCTATGAGAGGTATTTCTATAAACCAAATTTTAATAACTTTACTTTCCACAAAGTTTAATGAAATTGAAATATGTTATTCATATGCACAAAAGAATGCTTTGCATAGAATATAGCATGATTAGCATTACATTTACAGGGCCACACAAAAATATTCAGTTACATTAAGAGCTGTTCATAAAAATTTGCTATAATTTCAATTTCGTTTACATTAAGCGTTTTTAACATTGTCTAACAATTTTCATCTGTGAATATAATTTCAATTTATGTATCTGTCTGTTCGTCTCTCCGCGCTCTAGCTCCAGTAAATATTTATGTAATTTCTTGAAACTAATATATGTTATTTAAGTTCACTACCGGATGTTCCCTACTGAAAAAGGAGTTAATATGTCTACTGGTTTGTGTACAGAGGCACCCAAACCTTTTACAAAACATTGTGTTCTATGAGAGATATTTCTATAAACCATATTTTAATACCTTTACTGTACACAAACCTTAAAGAAATTGAGAAACGTCATTCAAGTTCACTATCGGATGTTTTGAATATTAAAGGGAGTAAATACCACCACTGGTTTGGGCACAGAGACACTTGAAAGCATACCAAAGCATTGCATTATATAAGAAGTATTTCTATAAACCAAATTTTGATAACTTTACTTTCCACAAAGCTTAATGAATCTGAAATGTGTTATTCATATGCACAAAAGACTGCTTTCTATAGAATATAGTATGTTTAGTATTAGTTTTAGAGAGCAACAAAAAAATATTCAGATACATAAAGAGCTATTAAGAAAAGTTTGCTGGAATTGCACTTTCGTTTACATTAAGCGTTTTTAACATTTTCTAACAATTTTTAAGTGTGAATGTAATTTCAATTTGTGTATCTGTGTATCTGTTTGTCTGCCCATCTGTGTGTCTTTCGGCGCTCTAACTCCGGTAAATATTTATGGAATATGTTGAAACTAATATATGTTTTTCAAGTTCACTATCGGATGTCCCCTATTAAAAATGGAGTGAATACCTCTACTGATTTGTGTACAGGGGCATCGAAAAGTACTGCAAACTATTTTTTTTTCTATGAGAGGCATTTCTATAAACCATATTTTAATACCGTTACTTTACATAAATCTTAATGAAATTGAAATATGTTATTTAAGTTCGCTATCGGATGTTTCCTATTTGAAATGGAGAAAATATTACCACTGTTTTGTGTACAGGGAGACTTACAAGTATTGCGTTGTATGAGAGGTATTTCTGCAAACCAAATTTTAATAACTTTACTTTGCAAAAATCTTAATGACATTGAAAAATGTTATTCATATGCAAAAAGGAATGATTTTTATAAATACAGTATGATTAGTATTAATCTTACAGGGCCACATAAAAATATTAAGTTACATTATGAGCTATTAATAAAAATTTGCTGTAATTGCATTTTCTTTTACAATAAGCATTTTTAACACTTTCTAACAATTTTCAAGCCCGAATATGATTTTAATTTGGTTATCTTTCTGTCCGATTGTCTGTCTTTCTATCTGGCTCTCGTCCCGAGAGTTCTTAAATATTTTCAGAGTTTTCAAAAATTGATACCTGTTATTAAAGTTCACTATGGAATGTTTCCTATTTAAAATGCCATTAATATGTCCTACACAACGTGTTTGTGTACAGGGAACTTCCAATGCTTTGCGTTTTAGGACAGACATTTTTATAAATCACATCTAAATAACTTTCTACTGTAAAAATTATAAATAAATTGAAATGTATTTTAATATTCTAAAATAATGTTTTGTATAGAATATGATATGATCAACCTTCAGATTTACAGGACTACACTAAAATATTCAAATACATTAAGGGAAGCAATTGTAATCTAACGGCTGGATTTTCTTTTGCATTAAGCCTTTTTAACGTTCTTCAACGATGTCTGAAACGGTTTTAAATTGAATTAGTCAATCTGTATATTTTTCTGTGCTTCTCTCCTTTGTTTGATAATGCAGGCAAAGAATATTGAAAGTTATACGATACAACAAGCACGTACAATTGGAGAGTATTAATAACCAGTGCGTACTGCATGATTTTTCGTTCTTTTTTTAACACTTTCAAGCAAGGTTGAAAAGTGTCAATGACTTCGGTTTGTCTGTCTGTCCGCAGTCGAACTCCTGTATATTTTCATGGAATTTCTTGAAGCTGATATATCGTATTCAAGTTCACTATCGGATGTTCCCTATTGAAAATGGAGGGAATTCCTCTTCTGATTTGTCTACAGGGACACCCAAAATTTTCCAAAGCACTCTGTTCCATGATAGATATTTCTATAAACCGTATTTTGATACATTTACTTTAAAGAAATTTTAATGAAATTGAAATATATCATTTAAGTCCACTTCCGGATATTCCCCATGTAAATTGAAGTAAATACCATCACTGGTTTGTATACAGGGACATCCGAAAGTATTTAAAAGCATTGCGTTCTATGGAAGGTATTTCTAAGCACCAAATTTTAATGATTTTACTTTGCACAAGTCGTAAATATATATATATATATATATATATATATATATATATATATATATATATATATATACATTATTCATATGCACAAAAGAATGCCTTCCATAAAATGCAATATTATTAGCATTATATTTACAGGGCCACACAAAAATATTCAGATACATTAAGAGGTATTATTGGAAAATTGCTTGAATTGCATTTTCGTTTACAATAAGCGTTTTTTTCACTTTCTAAATGTTTTTAACACTTTCCAAAAGGCAAAGTTACACACACAATTACACACAAACTGTTAATAAAAATGCTGAGTTACACACACAATTACACACAATTACACACAAACTGTTAATAAAAATGCAGAGTTACACACACACTGTTAGCAAAAAATTAGCGGTATACACAGCGTTACACACATTGTCAAAAATAAAAAAGAGATTTACATACGTAGTTAGACACACTGTTAATAAAAAGGCGGAATTATACACAGCAAAAAATCAGTGATACACGCAAAGTTACACACATTGTTCAAAAAAAAAAAAAAAAAAAAAAGAATTGAACATTGAATTACACACACTGCTAATAAAAAGGCAGGATTATACACAGAGTTACATGCACTGTTAATAAAAAGGCGCTGTTAATAAAGAGTTACACACAGAGTTACACACACAGAGTTAATAAGAAGGCAGAGTTGCACACACACTTTTAATTACGTACAGGGTTACACACATTGTTAGTTACACCTAAGTAAAATTACACACGTTATTTGCTAAAAATCAGCGATACACACAGTGTTACACACACAATGTTAAAAGAAAACTGTTAATAAAAAACAAAATTACACATGGAGTTACACACACTGTTAATAAGAAAGACGAGCTACACACACACTGTTAATTGCATACAGGGTTGCACACACAGTGACAGTTTCACATAGCGTTACGTACACTGTTAGAAAAGTTCAGCAATACACACAGAATTACACACACACTGTTAAAAAAAGAAGAGTTACACACTGTTAACAAACACCAGATTTAGACACAAAGTTCCACACACTGTTAATAAAAAGGAAGAGTTACACACACTGTTAAAGGCAGAGTTGCACATAGAGTTACACAACATTTTATCTTGAAATAGTTATGTGGTATTAAGTATTTTATAAACTATAAAAAAAGAACGAAAAATCATGCATTACGCAATGATTAATAACACTTTCCAACTGCACGTAATTGTTGTATCTTATAACTGAAAGTTCTGTGCCTAAGTTATCACACAACAAACAAACAGTAGTTCTGAAAGGCATACAGACAGACTAATTGAATTCCTAATCATTCTTAAACACTGTTTGAAAGTGTTAAAAATGCTTAACACAAAAGAAACCGTCGCCCTTCGATTGTAATTCCAGCCCTTAATCTATCTGAAAATTTCAGTGTAGCCCTGTAAATTTGAAGGTTAACAAAATCATATTTTATACAAAACATTATTTTAGCAAATTAACAATAAATACCAATTTTTTTATGATTTTACAGTTGAAAGTACAGTATGAAAATTCTTTAAATGTAAATTATAAAAATGTATGTCCTAAAATGCAATGCATTGGCATTTTTTGCGCGTTCCTGTACATAAACATGTTGTACAGTACCTATTAATGCCCTTTTTATTTGGGAACATTCAATAGTGAATATGAACAACATATATATTTTTTTAAAAATTCAGAAAATATTTCCGGACGCTAAGTGCGGTACACGGACAGATAGACAAATGGAGATTCGGGCACATAGATACAGAAATTGAAAACACGTTAAGACTTAAACAAGAAAGAAAAATCATACAGTACCTATCGATTAGTAACACCTTCCAACTGTACGTAATTGTTGTATCGAATAACTTTTAATATTCTTTGCCTACGTAGTGAGGTTGAGACGTCAGAACGTCACCACAGTTGTTTTAATTAAGCTGGATCCAGCAAAGTAGAAAGTGGGGACGGTTAAAATCGCTTCGTCGCCAGTGACTCGGCGAAAGTTGATGTCGAGTTAGCTTTGTGTCGGCAGGGTGCTGCAATGAAAGACTTAGATTTTGAATGTTAGATAAATTAGAAGTGATTTTAAAAGGACGGATTGAAATGCAGAGAGAGGAGGATGTAGGAAGAAGTATAAAATGGCGATGGTTTTAGTAGATGGGAGTGGATGTTGGAGGATATTATAGTGGATGTTGGAGGATATTATAGTGGATGTCGGAGCATATTATAATGTGGATATTGGAGTATTATAGTGGATTGTTGAAAGTCTTACTTTTGGCGAATATTGAGTAGTAGAAATTTAGATGAGTGAGGAATAAGTCATGATGAGTGTTAGTACGAGTACTTCCTAGCGCTCGTGAAAGTGAATTTCGATCTGTAGGGAATCCTCTGATCGAAAGTGAAGTTGCAGCAGTGGAGTTACGAGTGCAACCGTCGCTACACCTTCAATTGCTTGCTGGGGTGAGATATTTAAGATAATCTAATTTAATTGTTGATATATATATTTTGATTGAGTAATACACTGACTGAGCTAGTTTAATTGTCAGGCCACCCTCCCCATTAATCTGCTCAAATAAACTTTAGTTATTGTTAATTCAAGTCTTGTGTTCTCTTACTTATCCATTTAGTGATCTAATTAAGTTAAGATGGAGTTTGAGTCAACGCAAACTTTACAACGATATCACACAACAGACAGAAGGACTGAAAAATATACAGATAGACTAACTGATTTTAAAATTACTCTTAGGCATTTTTGAAAGAGTTAAAAAGGCTTAACGCAAAATAAAATGCAGCCATTAAATTATAATTACAGCTTTTGATCTCTCTGAATATTTTAGTCTAGCCCTTTAAATCAGAAAGTTAATCATACCATATTCTATACAAAATATTATTTTAGAATATTAACAATACATTTCAATATTTTTATGATTTTTGCAGTAGAAAGACTTAACTTTCAAAAAATTCTGTCCTAAACCATAATGCATTGGCATTTTTTTTTTGTTGTCCCTGTGAACACACTAGTTGCACAGGACCTATTAATGTCGTTTTGAATGGGGAACATTCTATAGGGATAATGTTTATAAAAATAACACTCATAAAACACAATGCTTTCGAATGCTTTTGGGTATCCCTGTACACAAATCAGAAGAGATATTCACTCCATTTTCAATATGGAACATCCGATAGTGAACATCAATAAAATATATCAGTTTCGAGAAATTCCATAAATATTTACAGGAGTTAGAGCGCGGGCAGACAGACGGACAGACAGATGGACAGATACACAAACTGAAATCATATTCACACTTAAAAATGTTAGAAAGTGTTAAAAACGCTTAATGTAAACGAAAGTGCAATTCTAGAATCGTTTTATCAGTAGCTCTTAATATAAATGGATATTTTTGTGTCACAATGTAAACCTAATGCTAATCATGCTATATTCTATGCAAAGCATTTTTTTCTGCATATAAATAACATATTTCAATTTCCTAAAACTTCGTGGAAAGTAAAGTTATTAAAATTTCATTTATAGAAATATCTCTCATAGAACGCAATGCTTTGGAATACTTTTAACTGTCCCTGTACATAAATCGGCGGTGGTATTTCCGCCATTTTATACAAGAAACATCCAGTAGTGAACTTGAATAACATATTTCAATTTAATTGAGATATGTCTACAGTAAAACCAATAGAAATACCTCTCATAGAACACAATGCTTTGAAATGCTTCCGGGTGTCCGTGTACACAAACTAGTATAGGTATAAACTCCATTTTAAAAAGGGAACATCCGATAGTGAACTTGAATAACATATATCACTTTGAAGAAATTCCATAAATATTTATGAAATTTAGAGCTCGGACAGACAGACAAGCAGACAAACAGGCGGACAGGCAGATACACAAAACTGAAATCATATTCACCCTTAAAAAATATTAGAATGTGTTAAAAACGCTTAACGTAAACGAAAGTACAATTCTAGCCATTTTTTTTATAGCTCTTAATGTAACTGGATATTTTTGTGCCACCCTGTAAATCTAATGCTAATCATGCTATATTATGTGCAAAGCATTCTTTTGTGCATATAAATACCATATTTAAATTTCCAAAAACTCCGTGGAAAGTAAAGTTATTAAAATTTGATTTATAGAAATATCTCTAATAGAACGCAATGCTTTGGAATACTTTTGACTGTCCCTGTATATAAATCGGTGGTGGTATTTCCTCCATTTTATACAGGAAACATCCAATAGGGAATTTGAATAACATATTTCAATTTCATTAAGATATGTCTACAGTAAAGGTATGAAAATATGGTTTATAGAAATACCTCTCATAGAACACAATGCTTTCGAATGCTTTTGGGTGTCCTGTGCACAAACCAGTAGAGGTATAAACTCCATTTTCAATAGGGAACGCCCGATAGTGATCTTGAATAACATATTTCAATTTCATTAATATATGTCTACAGTAAAGGTATGAAAATATGGTTTATAGAAATACCTCTCATAGAACACAATGCCTTGAAATACGTTCGGGTGTCCCTGTACACAAACCAGTAGAGGTATCATATTCACCCTTAAAAAATGTTAGAATGTGTTAAAAACGCTTAACGTAAACGAAAGTACAATTCTAGCCATTTTTTTTTAATAGCTGTTAATGTAACTGGATATTTTTGTGCCACCCTGTAAATCTAATGCTAATCATTCTATATTCTGTGCAAAGCATTCGTTTGTGCATATAAATACCATATTTAAATTTCCAAAAACTTCGTGGAAAGTACAGTTATTAAAATTTGATTTATAGAAATATCTCTCATAGAACGCGATGCTTTGGAATACTTTTGAGTGTCCCTGTACATAAACCGATGGTGATATATCCTCCATTTTACACAGAAAACATCCTATAGTAAACTTTAATAACATATTTCAATTTCATTAAGATATGTCTACAGTAAAGGCAGGAAAATATGGTTTGTAGAAATACCTCTCACAGAACACAAATGTTTTGAAATACTTTCGGGTGTCCCTGTACACAAACTAGTAGAGTTATAAACTCCATTTTCAATAGGGAACGTCCAATAGTGATCTTGAATAACATATATCAGTTTCAAGAAATTCCATAAATATTTACGGGAGTTAGAGCGCGGACAGACAGAAGGACGGACAGACAGACAGACGGACAGGCAGACAGACAAACCGAAGTCATAAACACTTTTCAACCTTGGTGGAAAGTGTTAATAACAGTTTTCAACCTTCTTTGGAAAATGTTAATAACATTTAAGTAACTCCCATGCATTAAATGCATTATCGCATTTAGGGAGTTTGAACATCGCATTTAGGACATAGTACCTTAAATGCGACGCTGGTATATATTTTCATAAATTACTGATATTTTTTTTATTTCTTGAAAAAAAATGACACAAAACACTAGTTTAGAACTATGAGTATAATGTGTGACCATTTTTTCTTTCTTTTCATAATTATTTGTTTACTAAAATGTCATAAGTTTCCTAAATCACGTCGCATTTAGGCATAATGAACTTATATAAAAAAAATACGTTCAAAGAAAACGTTAAAATTTGATTTTTTTTTTAATTGTGAAATTTTTGACGATTTTAATTTAATATAATGAATAAAAGAGTTATTTTATGTGATATTACTATGGTATTACTGTGGTATTATTATCATTATATTATATAATATTTCCATTTAATACAATTTTTGGGATGTCGATTTTTTAATGTGTAAATATGTGAATATCTCACTGACATGTACAACTGCTAATAGGATAATAGCATGCTAGAATGCCTATTTCTTGAAAATTGGTTAAAAAGATTGAGATTGAGTAAGTTTTAACGTCTCACCATAGCCACGCATTGGACAATTGGCGACAATCTGGGAACACCAAGGTGGGTCATTTGGAGACATGAAATGGCAATTTTGATAGCGATGAGTTAGTCTGTCTAAGATTCTTTTAATTTAACTTGAAGATGACATCCATTTTTATACGTTGTTTTCGTTTTAATTAAGCATTAAGTCAAAAGAGACGGTGCTTCAGCATAATAATGAAACGCTTAATATCAACTATGTAAGAAATGTAATTTTCTGTTATGCTGGTTGGTGGTCAATTGCTTTCACAAAATTTTCTGTGTCTCTCTTATGTAGGATAATTAACTATATATTACATAGAAAAGTAACAAATTCCACATCTCTATCTCTTTTTTTGTTTCCGACATATGCAAGTCATATGTAATCCTTTTAAGCCTTCTGTTAGAAGAATAGATATGCATATATAGTATGTTAATATATATATATATATATATATATATGTAGAATCGAACTGATGTGGGCGTTAATATGAACTAATACTTAATTACTATTAATCATTTAAATTTAATAAAGAAAGTTATTATACACTATGTACAAAATTATAGTTTGAATCAAAATTAAACGGCCGACTTAAACAGTCACATTTGCAAGTCAAATCAGAAGTCTACGTTTATGGATAATATACTGTTCAGCACAATTCTCGTCAAAAGAAAATTACACATAGCTTTCGTTTTTGATCGCTTTAGAAAAGCACAGGACATGATACAGAACACCGTCTCGGCGAAAACCCGTCGTCAACAGATCGAGATCCGAACGTCCACACATCAAGATCTAAACGTCTACTAAACTCTCTCTGGAAAGTGCTCTCAGCCTCCGTCTATGAAGATGCGTGCTCCGGAAGTGACGTCCGTTTGACATCACGGCTACGTCATTAGTTCATCCTCTCCTCGAAGATACTCGATCACAGCTGCGGCATTTTTTAAAATTATATATATAATTAAAAATAGTGAAGAATGTGATTTTTAAAAAATAAAATGAAGTTTGTCCTATTTTCCCCCATTTTTATTACTATAGTCCTCTTAAAAATGACAGAAGGTATATTATTATGCAATTAAAAAATATGTACGGATATTTTGTAGTAGTATATAATAATACACAAAAGATACATTAAGAAATTATTGTTTTCTTCTGTGAAATTAGCATAATACACTGTCTTCTAAGGCTCAAGCTTTCTTCAGTGTGCACTTTTCTTAGAATACGAGAAAAACACAAGAATTAAATATTTTTTGAAAGATATTTTGCTTGACTTAGATCATGCGGTAACCATTTCAATTTTCTCAATAAAGCAAATGAAAATTTCAACAAATCAACATTTTGTTATAACCACGAGAAGAGTTAAGTGATATGAAAACGGTTAACAAATACTTCTCTAGTACGCGGTGAGAAATTCCGTGCGTGGATTTGTGTTTGTATAAATTGTTGTGAGAAATATTTTCTTTAAGCCATAAAATTTTCTATCAGTAAGCATCGCAAAATTTCTAATTTAGCATTACAATTTGAGAACATATATATTCGGTAGTACGAGGAATATAAAAAAAATGATTAATATCCAAAGAAATGTTTTCATAAGAACATTTTATATTTTTAAGTAATAGTTTTTAAAGTGATCACTTATTTTGGGATTTCAGTGTATCTGATATAAGATAAGAAACATAATATATCTAACAATTAACTTCTAATCTGACTGACCCTAAAAAAATGTTTAAATTTTGAGTTTAAAAATTTCGATATTAAATATTAGCCCTTCTAATTGCTTTTTAATAAAATTGTTTCTAGTCTAGCGTTAAAAAAAAAATGAGATAATTTAGGAAGACACAAGAAGAATTTTCATGAATTGTCATTTATACTATTAAAATATTCAATAATTGTCAAAGAAATGCGAATGAAATAGTAATAGATTTTTGTAATACTATACAATACTATATTTAAATAATCTAACTGCTCTATAAGTTTATATTCATGCTGCAGTTCAGTTTTAAATGAAACTTAGCTATGGAACAAAAGCCATTTTCGTTATAGACATTCACATAATTAAACATAATTTAAATAAACCTAATAAAAATAATAATAAAATAAAAATGTAATAACGCTAGTAACAATAGTGAACTTCAGAATTTTAGTTAAATATTTTAAATTCATATAAATATAAAAGATATTAATTAACTCTAGTATCTCCATTTAACGAAAATAAATTTTAATGGCTTGTTTAAAAAAATGGCTTTTTCTCGTTTTTGTCCCATATTTTCCTAGATATGTCAACAATACAATGAACGTTAACAAACAATTCCGAATACTTAAGAATTTATATATTTTATTTTTTTAGTAAGAGTAATGAGGAAATGTCTACTATCAGGAGATAACTGAAAAAGAAATTGGGAAAAGGAATTTTTTATATGTCTTTAAAATTTAAAAAGAAAAAGCCATTTATTTTATCTGAACAGCCAATAAATTGAAACAGTTCAAATGAAAATAGAAAACTTTTTTTTTTTCAGAATCTATTCTTTGAAGGCATTGAATTGTAATATAATCGAGAATTAAAATTTAACTACAATAAGATATTTTTGCTGTAAAAAAGTGATGATAAGAACCTATTTAAACTCGAAAATATACAGTTATTTTGTAAACTTGTATATTTTTTGTATTAATAAAATAACTCTTTTTTTTAATGGCGTATTATAACAGTTTTTTTTCTAAATATATATATATATATATATATATATATATAAATATATATATATAACACATATTAATATATTGTAAGGACATTTTCCTATGAACTGATATTTTGTAGAAGGGTGAAATTTTCATGGCCTATTTAATTTGAAAAGTTATCACCGTTCCCTGTCATTGCTATTTTACATCGATTGATATTTAAATCATTAATTACTTTAAAACCACTGAACTAGATACGGTCTTCTACTTAAAAAAAAACATTTTAAAAATAATTTATCACTTTAAAACCATTTAATTAGATACGGTTTTCTACTTTAAAAGCTTTTCAAAAATCATATAGACCAATTTTTACTGCAGGCATTCAGTTTAAATATAAATAATTCAATGAAAATGAAAATGAAATTGATTTCTCAAAAATACTATACTTAACTTCTGCAAATTTAGAATATACTTTTGCAGTTCCACTTCCAGGTAATTAAACTGTTTAATATAGATGAAACATTTCGATTTATCATTTTTTTAATTCAGAAATTTTAGAATTTTTACCATCATTAATTTTATCCTGTTCTTCGAAAATGTCTACTGAGTTCTCTGTGATAAATTTTCTATTTCACTATCACATTTAAAACTTTCAAAAATTTTAGGAACACTCTTCAGTATAAGAAATTTCCTTTAAAATATCAATTGCATCATGTAAATAATTTTCAATTTCACTATCACAGTTTAAACTTTCACAAATTTTAAATCATCATTTTTATATTACACTATAATTTTCTGTGGGAATATCAATCGCATCATGTATAAATAACTTTTAAATTTACAATCACATTTAGAACTTCAGGAAATTATATCAAAAGACGTTTCCGTGAAAATATCTTTTGCATCCTCAAAATAATTTTCAATATCATTACAACTTTTAAAATTTGCAGAAATGTTCATACAACTTTTATTTACATCTAGAGGGTATAAATTTTTAGAGCAATTTTTAATATTTTCATTTGCTTCCAGAATGAGTTCATTTGTTGAGGATAATTATTCGTTGGCAAGATGACCGAGACTGCAAACGCAGCTATATCAAGTGACAATCTTAATCGTGGCACAACTCCAATAGACCACGAATTTTTACTTTAGAAATTATTATTCATCAACCTCGAAAATTTATTTCAGATAAATTGGAGTAGAAGTCTGATTTTTATACTAAGTATGTGAAAAATACGAGAGCTGGGAATGGAACCCGGGCTTCCCACATAACGCCCGGATGCACTACCACTGAGCGACCCTGACTGATAAACAGCTCGGCATTTTTCACATAATAATCGTTGACAAGGTCACCGTGTCTGCAAACGCAGCTATAGCTGCGTGCAAAAGAGATCGAGAAAATGATCGAGATCGATGCATATAGTACATTGTAAAAAAAAAAAAAAAAAAAAAAAAAAAAAAAAAAATCCCGTAAGATTACGGGGAAAGCCCGGCAGCAGAGATTCCAGACAAAGCCCGTAAAAAGAAACGCTTAGACCATAAATTAAGTATATAATAACCTTAAATTACGTTACATGCCTGTAAAAATAAATTTGCCCTTAAATCCAATGTTTTTTACGGGCTTTGTCTGGAATCTGTGCTGCTGGACTTTCCCCGTAATCTTACGGGTTTTTTATACAGTGTAGGAAATAACATTTTCGTTAAAAGTATCAACCATATTTAATAATTTAACGTGAACAACTTTGCCACGAGGATGTAATTACTAATTACTAATTCCAAACTACAAAAATTCATCAAAGAATGATTAATTAAAATTTTACTTTTATAGCAACAGGAAAAGTCATATATTTAATTTCTTTTAAATTTATTCGTAAATTATTTTGGCTTTTGCACATTAAATGCGGGTTTTACTCCTTTACTCCTCTTTACTCCTTATGGGTTAAAATGTTAGACAAAACGTACATTAAAATAGAACTCTTACAAATCAATATCTTTAGATGTAATGCTTTAGGAAATAAATCAAAACTTTTTTCTTATTATTATGTGTCTTTGTGAAATGAAAATTATAAATTTGTCAAAAGTATTCACATTTTTCCATCTATTTTTATTTAAATGTCAATTATAATTTCTTCAAATGTCTGTTATGGTTAGCATATACATAAAATATTTAAACAATCTGCATATTACAAAGGGAGATTTGAAAACTTATCTAGTTTAAGATATATGTATATGTGTCTAATATTTTGATATATTAAATTTAACTGCCGGACACATCAATGTAATACACTGATCTATCTATTTTATATACGCCTTATATTACATGTATTTATTTAAAAAACAATGTTTAGTGTTTTATGCAGTTGATACACTTAGAATACTCAATTCTATTGCATAATGCTTATGAAATATGCATCATATTTTCAGTTTTTGACCTTGAATTTTTTATCTCGTATTTTCCATTCATGTATGCAAATTTTGGATGAATTCCAAAACTATAAAAGTGAAAACAAATGTTAAGTGATTGTTTAAAAAAAATGGTTTTAAATTGTTATTCAGTACCATCGCGTCTGACTATAATAAATAAAAAGATATCCACTGCATTTCAATTGATATAAAGCTTTAAATATATTTAATGATTATGTTATATTTTTCTAGGTATATACTAGATTATTATGAATAAAAAATTACAATAACTTTACATGTTTATTTAAATTTATAAATAATAAATAAATAAATAAGATACGAATTGCGTTATAAATGTGACATAATATAAATTTACAATAACTCTACACGTATATTTAAATTTATAAATAATAAATAAATAAATAAGACATGAATTGTGTTAAAAAGGCGAAACTAAATTTTAGTGTAAATTTTCATTATTTTAAAAATTTGAAAAATTCCCCATTTATATGTACCTTTCAACATATTTTTATGAAAATAGCAGTTTCTTCACAAAAAAATTCAGATAATTTTGGGCAAGAAATTTTTGAAAACAACCAATAATTTTGGTCCTAATTGAGAAAGGACTTTAAGGGTTTGGAAAATAAAACTATCATTTTTCTCCAAATAAGACTAACAAATTTGTCGCCAGTTGGTCTAGTTTGTTGCTAAGAGCAAACAATCAAGTGCTGTTATTTCGATTTTGCATGTATTCTTTTCGGAAATAACAGTTGGAATGCAGGAAAATCTTTGTAACGTTTCTTTCCTATTTGTAGATTGCATGTTCAGGAGAGTTTCTTTGCATCTGTTCATGATTGCATAGTGCGATTATAGTCAAATGGTGTTTATCACCCTCGGCTTGCTGCTTAACGACTTTTGTTTCATCACGATAACATTTAGTTTCTTAATTAGAATGTAATGTTATGTTGTAAGTTTGAGCTTCGAACTTTTATGTGCTTAAGAATGTGAAACCTTACGCGATTGCATTTCTCACACGATTTTTTATTGCTGTTGCTTTGTAACGTGTCTGTATTCAGTAGCTGACGAGGGTTAATCTTTCTATGGGGTTATTTTATCTCTTGAAAATCTTTGTAACGTTTCTCTTCTGTTTGTATATTGCATGTTCAGGAGAGTTTCTTTACATCTGTTCATGATTGCATAGTGCGATTATAGTCAAATGGTGTGTACGACCCTCGGCTTGATATTTAACGAATTTTGTTTCATCATGATAACAACATTTAATTTCTAAATTAGAATGTAATGTTCTGTTGTAAGTTTGAGCTTCGAACTTTTATGCGCTTAAGATTGTGAAACCTTACGCAATTGCATTTCTCACACAATTTTTTGTTGTCGTTGCTTTGTAACGTGTCTGTATTCAGTAGCTGACGAGGGTTAATCTTCCTATAGTGTTATTTTATCTCTTGAAAATCTTTGTAACGTTTCTCTTATATTTGTATATTGCATGTGCTCAGGAGAGTTTCTTTACATCTCTTCATGTTTGCATAGTGCGATTATAGTCAAATGGTGTGTATCACCCTCGGTTTGCTGCTTAACGACTTTTGTTTCATCACGATAACAACATTTAGTGTTTTAATTAGAATGTAATGTTCTGTTGTGAGTTTGAGCTTCGAACTTTTATGTGCTTAAGATTGTGAAACCTTACGCAATTGCATTTCTCACACAATTTTTTGTTGTCGTTGCTTTGTAACGTGTCTGTATTCAGTAGCGGACGAGGGTTAATCTTCCTATAGTGTTATTTTATCTCTTGAAAATCTTTGTAACGTTTATCTTATATTTGTATATTGCATGTGTTCAGGAGAGTTTCTTTACATCTCTTCATGATTGCATAGTGCGATTATAGTCAAATGGTGTGTATCACCCTCGGCTTGCTGCTTAACGACTTTTATTTCATCATGGCAACAACATTTAGTCTTTTAATTAGAATGTAATGTTCTGTTGTAAGTTTGAGCTTCGAACTTTTATGTGCTTAAGATCGTGAAACCTTACGCGATTGCCTTTCTCACACAATTTTTTGTTGCCGTTGCTTTGTAACGTGTCTGTATTCAGTAGCTGACGAGGGTTAATCTTCCTGTGGTGTTATTTTATCTCTTAAAAATCTTTGTAAAGTTTCTCTTCTATTTGTATATTGCATGTTCAGGAGAGTTTCTTTACATCTCTTCATGATTGCATAGTGCGACTATAGTCAAATGGTGTATATCACTCTCGGCTTGCTGCTTAACGACTTTTATTTCATCATGACAACAACATTTAGTTTTTTAATGAGAATATAATGTCCTGTTGTAAGTTTTAGCTTCGAACTTTTAGGCTCTTAAGATTGTGAAACCTTACATGATTGCCTTTCTCAGATAATTTTTTGTTGCCGTTGCTTTGTAACGTGTCTGTATTCAGTAGATGACAAGGGATAATCCTTCTATGATATAATTTTATCTCTTAAAAATTTTTGTAACGTTCCTCTACTGTTTGTAGATTGCATGTTCCGGAAAGTTTCTTTACATCTGTTTTTGATTGCATAGTGCGATTATAGTCAAATGGTGTGTATCATTGGCTTGTTGCTTAACGACTTTTGTTTCATCACGATAACAACATTTAGTTTCCTAATTAGAATATAATGTACTGTTGTAAGTTTTAGCTTCGAACTTTTGGCTCTTAACATTGTGAAATCTTACACGATTGCCTTTCTCACACAATTTTTTGTTGTCGTTGCTTTGTAACGTGTCTGTATTCAGTAGCAGACGAGGGTTAACATTTCTATGGCAAACCATTGCATGCTTTATAAACGTGACACCTGTTTCAGCATGTAGTTTAGACAAGAATGTTAAAGAGATTTTGACCCATTTATGATATCCCAACGAAAAACAAAAGTATTCGTCCAAACAATATCTTAAATGACATCTATCTCGTAGTTTCCAACATTGCACATCTATTAACAAATAAAAACATTAGAAGTTACAAATCCCAGATAGTTTAACCTCTATAAACGAACATAAACTAATAATTCAGGAGATCTCTATCAAATACCTTAACCATGGAGTTGGATTACACAATTTTTAAAAACATATTGAAGGGTGCAATTAAAAAAAATCATTGTATATATTTTGAAAATAAAAATTTCTTTTTATTGTATCTGTAGCTTTCTTAGAATAAAGCAATGATAAATATACTATATAATGTTTATATCAATATTAACATCATCAAAGTAAAAAATTCCCAATGCACTGTGTCTGTTCCAGATATATCTTTGAAATAACTTATAGAGAAAGAACATTCACATTTATTTATTTATTTACATATTTATTTTTTAACCACATATTTAGAAAATCTCCCCATATGGTGTTTTAATTGTTAATTTTGTCACTTTTAAGTTATGAATAATTCAACATTTTAATGAAGATTCTCGAATTTTAAAGATAATAGATTTTATTGCGAATTAGGTTTTTGTGTATGCGACATTCATATTTCATTATTATTTGACACTTACGAGTTTCAAAAATAAAAATAAATTAATTCCGATTTATTATCAGTTTGTTATAAAGAAATTTGTCCTGTATTTCTTATCGTGTCAAAATTTTCAGTATTTCAATGGAACATTTCCAAATCACTGAAGCACAAAACATGCACACAAGACAAATTCTTTTCAGAAGGTTTATTGACCTTTCATGGTTGTTTCATTTTGCTTGTGTACAAAATCATATTTACAATAGTTCAGCATCCGAATTTTTGAAATATCACTGTATGATATTCAATAAGAATATGAATATGCAATAAAGTATCAGCAAAACGTCTTCAATATATTAATAACAGCTTATCCTTTTGTTATTCTTTTAAAATTTTTTCATTAAAAAAGAATAAATGAAAAGTGATTTAAATCCCAAAATAGAGTACTGCTTTAACATAAGAATATTGAAAATATTAATAGCTTTTCTCATTAAAATAAGTATGAAGTCATTATTTATTTTGAAACTATATTTAAAAAAAAAAGTATTTGTATAACTATATTCAGTTTAATATATTGTTATCAATAATAGATTTTTTGTATACAAACCAGGTACAGATAATTTCGAATATAGGGTAAAAGTACTTAAAATACTCTTTTGTATTGAAAAAAAACTTAAATAAGTTTCTCGATTCTAAGGCATTATAAACATTACATATTTTATCAACAACTAGAAAAAATATTACTCCTATTAATCACTCTGGCAGATTTTAATTCAAATGGATACAAATTGTAAAACTTAAAGTAATTACATTTCCAACCATCTAAGTGAATTCTTATAAAAAAATTATATTATATATATAGAAAATATCAGAAATGCATTATATATTTTAATCATATAATCTTTTTCATAGATCAGAAATCTATTTCGTTATTGGGTGTAGTAATACGTTGTAAAGAGGTTTTTGTTCGACGTTTACTTAAAAACAGTCTAACAATCAGTACAACGCTTTGCTTCATGTGGTATGAACTAGTTTAGATGTATCAATCAGATACAGAAGTTGCTAAGATAGTCAAAAGAAACGTGAAATTTCGTAGGTGAAAGATAAGTCTTTTATTCAGCACTTCACTCGTAAGGAATTTCTCTAGAGAAAAAAATGTACTTTTTTAGCATGCTAATCAAGCTGTTTTGTTTTCGTGGAGGAAATCTTATTGAAAATAATATGCGACTTTGGTTTTGCCGTTATAAAAGTGGCGATTTTTATGTTACCGATCGAGGACGAAAAGGCGCTTTCATAAAGGCTAAGCAAGGGAAGTTGCAAACACTGCTCGATGAACAAGCATTTCAAATACATAAATAAAATAAAATAAAATAAAATAAAATAAAATAAAATAAAATGAATAAATAAAAAAAAATAGGGATAGAAATAATGTCGATCATTCAGGACCGTAACAAAAATCATTTCTAATCTTTTACACTGATTAGGGAAGATTCAGAAGGCAAGAAAATGAAGGCAACATGCATTGAAGAGGAGTAAGAGGATTGAGCTTACCTTGTGATTGAATCTACTTAACCAGCAAAACAAAAAAACCTTTATCATAGAAAATAGGGACGGAAAAGGAAAAACACATCTGTTTTGATAATTCAACCGCCCCCCTCCCCTTAAAAAAAAAAAAAAAAAAAAAAGATGAATACTAGCAAAGCAATAATACCGACGCTGAAGCAAGCAATTAAAAAATTTTCTCCTATATATCTGTTGGGATATAAAATGTGTGCTTCTATTATAAACTATTAGAGCCAAACGTAAATGTAACTGCCAAAAGCTACATGCGCCAATCTTATCGTTGAGACCGATAACTTGATCGACAACGTCTGTTTAATGGCAAAGGTTTGGCCTTTGTAAAATTCTTTCATGGTTACCTCAAGGCTTGATGTTGAGAAAGCTGTCAAGGACACATTAGTTACACGTTGCTGGGATGTTTTTGAAACTCCCATATTATAGCTCAGGTATCACCCTCTTTGATTATCATCTGTTTCAGTCGATTCACAATGCCTTGTTTTCTATGCACTTCCGGGCAGTGAATGGAATCTTAAAAGGGGTTTATCACTTCATCGCGTCAAATGAAGAATGATCCTACGATACTGGTATCTGTCAGCTGTCTGGAAAAATTGATGGTGTTAGAATAAGATGGAGAACATTTTGGTGGATAGGGCTGTTATTTCAAGTTCTCAATTAAGTATTATATTCTAAAATAATGATATAAACATCTGGAAATATTAACACTACAGTTTCTGACTTACATATATAATGTAGAAAACAACACAAGAAAACACTTTACTTTAAGAAGCCCCTCTACGTATCATCCCTTAAAGCTAGAGCCATCGTTATTCTATGGAGAATCTCGCCCCATTATAACTTATTAACTAATACATATTTTTAAATTCCGTTTCACGTTCAGAAAATTCACAACTATTAAATAATTTATCGCTTTCTAAACATTATTATTATTTTTTTTTTTAATATGTTATTTTGAGGTTGAAAAATGCGAATTTGCAAAAAGTGAAACTTTTCATATTTGAGCTTAAAAATTAAATCTTAAAAATTAAAAAAATCAATTTTTACAATGCGATAAACTTTTTAGCATATATGAATTTTCTGAAAGTAAAAACGGAATTAAAAAATATGTAATACTTTATAAGTTATAACGGGGCAAAATTTTCCATAGAATAACCCTGGCTTCGGCTTTTGGAGACAATAAGGAGAGAGTCCCCTTAACTTATCCATATAAGACAGAGAAAATGTATAAATATGTAAATATATATATATATATATATATATATTGTAAAATTTTTGAAAATGAATTTTAAACTTTTTTATATGCTTTGGAGGGTCTCTGAATCCGAATTTTTTTTTTTATTTTTGTGTTTAATTTGCATATCTGTTAAAAGCATAACTCAAGAACAGCTAAAAACAGAAAGCCCAAAATTTATTACCTAAAACTTTTCCTTAAAATGGAAGAAAATTGAATTAAAAAATATTCAGATATATTATACTTATGGATGATATTTCTTGATGGTATATTTTAACATGTTTAGAATGCACTGTACCAAACAAAATAAAATAAATATATATTTTTTAAGTATAAAATTTGTTTCATGTAGAATGTGGCATGAAAGCCATTTAATATTCATTTACAAACTCACACAAAATAATTCTAATTTATTTAGTTCTACACACTGAATTCTCAAAAGCACATTTTAAATTGTGTCATTTGCATCTCTTACTATGCGAAATTTTAGTACAATATGTGGTGCGTTTTGAGATTACAGAAATTATGCTGGTAAAATAAAAATTAAAACAAATAAATCATTTCTATTGGATATAGTTCTGGAAGTACGTTATAAAATTGTTTATTCTAAGAAATTCTTTAATAACATTAATTACTTTTTTTACTCATATGATAAACAAAAATTTTTTTTGGCATCCAATTTTCAATGCTAAATTTTTAGTATAAATACACGTTTTGAGGTCCCCTAACTTAGAAAAACTAAATAAATATAGAACGTGCAAATTTAGTAACTTGGTGCTCATAAGGGAAAGCTACTTTTATTTTGTTAAGAATGTAGATAGAAAACTAAACGTTGGTGGTAGAAAACTTCAAACAGAAATATAATATATACGAAACAGTTTCTGAAACTATCATGGTAATAGAAATTACTGTGAGTAATACACCAGGTCATTTCCAGAAAAAAAGTTCATTAATAGATTTTTAAGATTACAGTCATATTTTACTAAGATGTAGCATATAACATGAAATTTAACGATACCATGCATATACAATAACGATATACAATAACGATAATATCTCTATTGAAAAATGTTTATTTAAGATTATCGAATAAATTATAATTTCTAAAACTATTTATTTAAGAAATTAAAATCTTTGAAACGATGTCTTAGGATCATAATTAAATTTCAACACTTTCTCTTTGTCTGAAATACTGTAAAAATCTATTTATTTTCAAGATCGTATTTTAGGTTAAAGCAATATTTTTAAAATGTCTAATGAAAATAGTGTTTGGGGATCATATCAAATCAACAACAAAAATAACACCAGCAGCAACTACAACAACAGAAATATCAAGAAAAGGGGTCTTTATTAATTTTTAGGATTCAAATTTTGAGGAATTTTTGTATACATATTCTTCTTATGAATAATACAAAACATACGTAACAAACAGAATTTGTATCGATATCTGTCTCGCCTCGTTCTATGTTCTTTAAAATGATATGCAATTCAAAGTTAGTGCAAAAAACTTGAATTATTATATATATATATATATATATATATATATATATATAATATATATTAAGGATTAAATATTAAGACATCAAAAACACATTTTTTAAATATAAATATGGATGTTTTAAATTTTAAATTGTTAATTGATTAATTACCTATCAGTTTGTTTAATGGTTTGAGAATTATTCTCAAGGAATATGATTTTGTTTTATCATGCATATGAAAGTTCGAATGCACAACGTAGTTTATATTAAAATATATCTTGAATTTTCACGTCATAGATGATAAGATATTACTGAGATGCATTATAATGCCTTCATTAACGCGGAAAAAATTGCAGCATATCAAGCCACTTGTCAATCCATATGCACCGTATCTGAATGAGCACATTTTTTCCTAATGATCCTTTTGATATCAAATTTTGTGGAATTATAAAGAATATAAGCTGAGGTTTAGCTATCTCGTAAAGAAAAGAAGCCTTGACATAGAAGAGCTACTTGTTGGGGAATGAGAACCAAAAGTTATTAAGCCATAATTTATGTTAATATGGAACTAATTAAAAAATTGTACATACATAATTGTGTACATTTGTTCTTCATCTAGAGCTGCCAGAAAATGTTGGATACATGCACAAAAACGAATGATTTAAAGCTATTCAAATTATGTCCGAAATCTCTTAAAACGGGTAAATACATTGAAAAAATGATATCTACAATTTTTACTAATCCTGTACATTCTTACATGTTCATAACAATTTTTTAAATTTGCAACTAGTATTGTTGTAAATATTACATTCTCTTAACATCTCTTCTATAAATATTTTCTTGCAATATTATTTTCTATGTATAATGAAGAATCTAAAAAAAAAATACAGATATAAAAGCTAAAATCTATTCTAGTTACAACAGCCTATAAAATCTAAAGTGGAGAAATTCGTGTATATAATAAAAAGTTACTAATATAATTATATTACTGATAATTTTATTACATTGCCATGTTTAATTTATTACATGGCCTCTTAGAAGTTAAAGATTTAGATTTTTTAACCTTAAAAATATATTTTTCTAAAAAAAAATGTCTTTTTTTTAAATCTTCTTATTCTTGTACCCTTTCGAACTCTTGCTCGTAAGTACTATTGTAGCAAATATAATATTATTCCCTTATTTTTCAGATGAGATGCAGATGAAAAATTGCTTTCGTAATAAATCTAAAAATTTATTAAATTTCCGAGCTGCTTTGCATAACTTTTCAACCAGTAAATGGAAGAAGATAAATTATCCCTTTTTTTTGCAATAGGATGAAAGGTACAAAACTCAATTTGGCCTTTTTTTAAAGAAGTTATTACGGGATATATTTAGCATATAACATCTATATATTTATTTACAAACTAGGAAAATATTTATTTGAGGAAATAATAACGCTAAATATGTTATATTTATGAATAATTTTTACTATTAAAAAATTAATATAAAAGAGTAAATCAAATATATTAATTAATTTTTTTAATTATTCTCAATAATCTTTCATAGTTTATGCATATAGTGTTATAAAATAATCTTTATTACTGATAAAATTCGGGCATCTTTACGAGCTGAAGTTTTCATTTTAAATAAGAATTTTTCAAAATATTATGAAGAAAACAATTATGAAGAAATTTCTCCAAATTCTGTAATGAAAATTAGACATGTCTTAACAATAAAATAAACTTGTGTTTTATAAATATATGTAGAGATTATTCTTTGGAGTTTTTAGTCATCTAAACTAATTTCTTTTTCTTTTGTTTTTATTTAAAAAAAAAAAAAAAAAAAAAAAAAAAAAAAAAAAAAAAAACTTTTTTTTTTCCTCTGCATTTTTCCATATGTTAGCTTAGTCAGTAGTTATTTCAATACTTGACTATCTTGACATAAGATAAAGCTAGGAGAGATTGCTCACATAGGGGATCAACGGGAAAAAGTAAAGTGCGCGAGATGCAAGTTTAAGTAGTTGTACAACATCAATAATGAAGTGCCGACTTGAATGTGCATGTTGGTTGCTTGAAGAGTTTAAGATAAATCGCGATTATTTTGACTCGTTTTCAAAAGTAAACGCTTGAATTTTCATAACTCTTCCTAAGAATTTCAATGCAATGGTAGTAGTACAAAATATTAATAATAATAATAAAAAAAAAATCATAAGCTACTAACCTAGACTAACGGTACGAGCACCAAGATTTTCTCTAAAAGCAAATAATTATTTAATAAAAAACTGCGCAATCTCTCCCACCAAAATGGCAGAGTGTGCGCTTTTGCTATTGAGGAGAAATTGCGCATTGAATTTTATAAAGTTCTATACTAATAGAGATTTTGCAGTTTATTGGTAATAACAAGGCAACGAGGATGAGTTTGTTGAACGTCTAGAACTGTCCCAGGAAATAACTTAAACAATTCACTAGAATAGTTCAATCCACTCAATACGGCGCTTCTTATAGGAGACTCTCCCCAGAAACTGAAATTGTTCAGGTGTGGTACGATCGACAAAAGCCACATCTCTGGTAAGATTTAAATCTCGAATGCTAATGTTAGCCTATGAGAAATTTATCGCAAAGTACTTAAATGATATTGTATATGTATTTAGTTTTGAAATATTTTCAAGTATGATGTACAAGTTTTGTGCAGCTATCAGCTGCTGAAATAGAAGGGACAAAACTAAATGCAAGCAAAAAATATCAGTCTACTCAATTTTCTTTTTGACGAATGTAATCGTCTAAATTAAGTAAAATAAATAAATAAACGTAAAGGTTTTTAAAGCTGAAACGACAAAATTTGAAACGAAGTGAAATTTAAGTTTTGCGTTTTGAACAATTTTGGGCGGAAGATTTTGAAAGAAAATAAAAAAAATTTGATTAATAGCAAACGGTGGGGAGATTCTGGGCTTTAAAAAGGGGCGGGACTAGTCATATATCGTTACACACACTGTGTGTTAACCTTTTATTTTTTTGTTTGGAAGTGCGTTGCACACTCGGTGTGCAATCCGTCTCAAACAGGTTCACTTGTGGCAGGTAGTTACACAATATCCTAACCATGTACAACAATAAGTGCAATGACTGTAGATAGCAAAAAATGCGACCAAGTAACAAGAAACCGTCCTAGCTGAAAATGATGGTCTTCTTTTTTTCTGTTTCTTAAAAAAAATATATATATATATATATATATATATATATATATATATATATATATATATATATATATATATATATATATATACATATATATATATTAAAACAGATTTTTGTAGTTCTTTTTAAATTTCGTTTAAATTTCTGATGTTTTAATTTTTTAATTGAAATATCCACTTCCAATACAAAAATATTTATTTACAAATACCTTAAAGCAGTGTAATTTAAGTGAAAATATTATTATTATTAATGTAATTGTAGTTATAATTAAGCGCAGTCTCTCCTAACTATGTGCGCAAACACTTCTACCCTATAAGGAGAGATTCCGCAAAATAGCTCTATAGGTTTTATTACAGCTGTTGTTTTAAATTATAACATAGCAACAAAATAGCAATGGAAATGCATAGAAGAAAGACCAATTAAAAATCATGCACCAATAGTTTAGAAAAAAAAATAAAATTTGGATTTTTTATATCATTCTGTTGAACTAAGCGCAAATTCTCCTAGCTTTACCGTATACCTATTATTTACTCATTTATTTATATTTTAAACTAATTATTATTATTTTTTAATTTAACCCATTTTTGGGTGTTTTTGTTTTCCAACTAGTTTTATTTTTATTTATTTATTTATTTTATATTTTACAATTATGTCTATTTTTCGCAGTAGTGAAAATATTATCTTAGTATTCAATATCGTATCAGTCATATCGATATACATTACATTTATCAAGTGTTTAAAGAAATAAAAATCACATACATAATTTTCCTAGTTCATATTTACCACGATATTCTGCCACATATCAATGATGTAAAATAATCCCGTTGGAGAATATGTCATTCATGAAAGTCTCAGACAAAGACAAATGCCGCCAGATATTCGAGAGATATCATAAATATTCTTCATTTTCGTTGACATTCCATCTATTACGTATTCTATTCGATTTATCTTATTTTGTATAATATAAAGAAATTACGACAAGTACAATGGAAATAATATAAACACTTATATCATAAATAAAAAAAAAGAAAGGAAAGACTAAAATTACTCGCAGATATTTCAAAAATATTTCTGAATACAGTGATAGCAAAAAAAAAAATATTTTATTTGTTTTCCTTCTGTTCGTTTTACATTTGAAATGCTTTATTTATTTAAAAAAAAATGCGATTTGATTATTACTTATTTTTCCTTATTATTATTATTATTATTATTATTTTTAGGACTGTGTAGTCTCAATCTGGGACTATGCGTTGTCGATTTCGATAGTTGGACATTTGTCGAAATCTAAAATTTATCGAAAATATAATTGAATAATTTGAAAGCGATGTTACAATTTGAAAAAAAAAAAAAAAAAAAAAAAAACTAATAGTCCTCCGTCCTAAACTAAATTCTGCTTTTGCCAGAATTTCATCAAAATCTTTTTTTTAGGACTGAGGGCCTATTAGTCTCAATCTGGGATTTTTGCGTTGTCGATTTCGATAGTTGGACATTTGTCGAAATCTAAAATTTATCGAAAATATAATTGAATAATTTGAAAGCGGTGTTATAATTTGAAAAAAAAAAAAAAAAAAAAAAAAATCTAATAGTCCTCCGTACTAAACTAAATTCTGCTTTTGCCAGAATTTCATCAAAATCTTTTTATTATTATTATTATTATTATTATTATTATTGAAAGAAATAGAAAAGAAAATTAATAATAATCAGTATCGTTACAAGCGATATCGAAAAAGTTTTTTTAATAATTTTGAATTAGGAAATAAAAAGTGCGCGTGAAATAATATGAAATAAATATAAGTAAAAAAATGAATTTAATGATTTAATGTTTTTGTTTTTCGGGGGCTGCTCATTCATACAAAAAATACGTATTAAAACGAGTCGAAGAAGGAAGCAAAATAAGTATTGAGTTATATAACGATAAATACGATATATAATATGATACGATATATTAGACCTATCGCCCTGGGTTAGTAGGCATTTTTATTATTATTTATTTATTTATTTATTTTTTTCTGGAAAATCTAATTTTTGTCGATTAAAACTGTACGATATATATTTCAAAGTGTAGAAATTTTAAGATGTGGTACAAAATCAGATTAACTGAAAGAAAATGTATTTTTCTAATGAATTTATTTTTGTTTTAACATGCAGACACTGTTACTTAGATAATAAGAAATATAAATAGGTAGTTAAGATTAAAAAAAGAAAAAAAAAGCTATAATTTTTAATTTAAAACAGTCGTAAAATTCTTTTCCGTCGGTGCCTTGTTTTTAAATCTATATCCAGAATCTCATTTAAAAGTCATTTAAACTTAATAGGATACGCATTTGAGCTTGGTTAAACTGACTGTACATAAAAATTTTCTATTCCCCCCCTCCCCCTTTTTTTTTCCTTTTGAGGAAATTTCTGCCTTTGTTTCCTTTTTTTTTTTTTTTTTTGGACTAAATATATCTTTATAGGAAAATATAGCTTTATACTTTTGATTTAATTTTTAAAACTATTGCTATATATGCCTATTTTTATATACTTTGTTCGTGTGTAATGTCAGAATTAGCCTTTATCTTGAAACTGGCATACTTTCAGCAAATAAAAAAAAAAAAAAAAAAAAAGATGTCTTATAAGTCTAAAACAATATTTTGGATTTAAATCATTTCTTGTCAATATGATATTATTTTCCAAGAAACAAAAATGTACGAAGAAGATCACGGTATAGGTAAAGGCTAAACAATAAATTTTAGTGTAAGTACTGTCACACACGTAAATTCAGAACAATAAAAATTTTACAATTTATTCGTAGTTACACGATAAGACAAAAATACCGTTAAAGAGCTTAAACCAACTATTTAATCTAATAATCCTTTTTTATTCTTTAAAATTTTAAACTTATCTTTGATTTACTTTATGTGTATTTTACTTATTTATTCTGTTAATGTTGCGCACATATTATATTCAACAAAGATTTGAATGCAAATTAAGTAACATGCATTGCGTGGTAATTGTGGTCTATTTCAAAAATGCATTAAAAAAAATATCATTCATTAATCGCATTTAATTATTAAAAAAATATCTTACGCTTTACAGAAAAATAATGAAAAAAATTCGATTTAATATTGAATGCTAAACAAACACTAATAAGTTCTCCCTCACGATAGACATGTCTGAACCTATGTAATAAGCATATGAGAAAATTACAGTGATCGTAGTTTATTTCCAACTTTGTTTAAAACTGATTCTCGATGCCTATATCCTAAAAATGTAAAATTTGTTTTACTTTCTTAGAATATATTGTATTTATCTTTTTCAGAGTAATTTCCTTTCAATTACATTTTAAAAATTTAACTACTGTAAATGTTTTTCCGAGCATATTATACACACTGTGTGCAAACAAATTTCCCGATTTAAATATGATAAACAAAAAACACGACAATAGAATTATGACTTTTAAACTGTACATTGAGTCTTCTTTAAACATAGCATTTTTTTCTTTCTTTGAAAATACAAAAAAAAAAAAAAAAAAAAAAGAATTTTTATGCACAAAAACGTTTTCTAAAAAGATTTTAAATCTCATAATATTTCTGAAAGTCCAATTTAAAATACTTTAAATTTAAGAAAATCAATTAAAATTCAATTTTACGCCCTTTTTACTTTTAACGAAAACATTCACGCCTCCATATAGGTTAAGGATTAAAAAATTATTAAAAAATATATATTTTGTGAAAATATAAAGGGAAACTATTATAATGATTTAAAAAGAAAAATATATTAGAATAAATAGTTATTGTTGAACATTTTATTAGCATTAAAAATATTTTTATTTTTATACTTTTTAAAACAAAAATGAGCTAAAAACTATGACATAAGTCTTCAGTTTATTTTTACATGACATGCGGTGGAATTTGAGAAAATAGTATCGAAAACAAAAATGCATTTAAAAAAAATAATTTATAAATAATACAGCATGAAATATTTTTACCAATTTTCTGCTAATTGTTTTTTTTTTTTCCACTAATTAAGTAAATTTGTATTTAGAGTTTTGCATCGAAATTAATAAAAAATAACAGATCTCAGAATTGACATCCATAAACTTTAAGCCATATTATATTAAATTGAAACATAATACATTAATATAAATTATAAAATTTAAATTTATAAGTCATTACCAAACTAACTGTTTAATTTAAAAAGAATTTTTCAAATGCGCAGTAAAATTTAATAGGGAAAATACTTTTGAATATTTTTTATAGTGAATTTTTAAATTTTTATTGCACATTCAGATTTTGCCAAATCCGTTTTGGAATATAATTTTTCTTCAGGGTATTTTGCTTGACATAAATTTCTCTTTAAACATTATTTTATATCAAGTTAGTTCACTAAACAAACAAAAATAACATACCAAATTGCTCCGTAACGTGGGACAGTTTGAGACACTAACATTTATACTATTATGCATATGAAAACTATGTAAAATTATATACCATTTTTTTTATTTATAGAGTTTAAGAATCATTAGGAAGATTCTGTGAATAACGAGGATGAATGTGAGATTATACTAAGGCAATATATTAAAACAATTCTTCATTTTAAATTCGAAAATCTATTATTTTATTTACTTTCTGCTTTCTGCGCCTGGAGTGTGATTAATAATTGTAATTGTTTCACATTTTAGTCCCCGGTTTCTTTCCTTTCTTGGAGATATCCTGGAATTTCTTTTTTAATATTCCTTTCAGTTTTTTAAAGATCCTGTAAATTTTCTTACAGCTTGAGTAGGACGAATTGAAATCTTGCCCACGTTCAAAGAAACCTGTAAAAAATAATAGAATAAAATGATGGAATAATTTCGGTTTGGAGTTTAAGAAATAACCATTCATATTAAATAATTGTTGAATAAAAAAAAGTATGAGAATGCAAAAGGTGCATTTAATATTTTATTAGATAATTTATTTCAGAGAAGAAAAAAAGATCTATTCATATGTGTTGTTTCTTTTCATTTGTTCTTGTTTTTTTATTTTATATTTTACTTCATGATCTGCAGAATAATAATTTAATTCGATCGATTAATTCATATTGAAATTTAATTATTTGTAATTAGTTTGCTCAAAAAATGGGTAGAAAAGGTAGAACAAGGGCAAATGAAACAGAACAGAGTGTGTTGTTCCCAAAATCTAATGAAGTGATAAAATTTGAAAATGTGATTAAAGAGATAGATTTTATAAAATCGAAAGTTTGTGATAAAGGCGATCAAGCCAGATTAAAGTTTCTTCGGGGGTATTTTGATTGAAATAAATTTTTCTTTAAAAATTATTTTCTATCAAGTTAGTTTCCTAAACAAATAAAAATAACTTACCAATTTGCTCCGTAACGTATGACAGTTTGAGGCACTAACAATTATACTATTATGCATATGAATGCTGTATAAAATTAACTACCATTTCTTTATTTATAGATTTTAAGAATCATTAGGAAGATTCTATGAATAACAAGGGAAAATGTGAGATTTTACTAATGCACTATATTAAAAGAAAATCTTTATTTTAAATAAAAAAAAAAAATATTATTTTATTTACTTTCTACTTTCTGCGCCTGTTTTAAAGTGATTTTTTTTCCTGGAGTGTGAGTAATAATTGTGCATTTTTTACATTTTATTCCTCGATTTCTTTTCTTTCTTGGAGATAGCCTGGGATTATATATATATATATATATATATATATATATATATATATATATATATATATTTCAGTTTTTTAATGATCCCGTGAATTTCTTCCAGCTTGAGTATAACGAATTGAAATCTTTCCACGTTCCCAGAAACCAGTAAAATATCTGGTATATTTGTAACAAATGATAATGAGTACTTGTCATCACCAAAAATATCACGGTTATAGATCAAATGTTAGATGTTAGTAAGTGTCTCATAATATAACTAATTTTAAATGTAATTATAAAGGCTTTAGCTATGCCTTTAACGACATTGTAAATCATATTTAGACAACCAAGATAAAATTACAACCATTGACCATATTTTGCATTGCTGACTTGCATTATAACTAAATAATATATGATTTTGTGGTTGTACCTTTTGATAATACAAGATAGCAGTGTTAAAATATTTATAGAATAATCCTTACAGTGGTAAATTGCTTGAAAATAATATGGATTTCCTGGTTATCTTTAACTAACATTATGAATTGTGTTTCAGAATAAGATTTCTTGTGGTTTTCAAAATGTTTCAGATATTTTATAAATTTTTCAGATTTTACACGGCCGCGGCCGGTTAGGTTGGCAGGCCAAAGTATTTCTGGTGGTACATCTTTTAGAATGAGTTAAATAAATTTCTTTTTTCAAAATATTAGCATAGAAGATACAGTATTGAGTATATCATTGTTAGAAGCCATAATCGTTACAAGCTATTCATGTTCTCAAAAAATTTTCAGTCAATTTGTTTTTAACTCTCTTATATTTGTAAGAAATGAAAATTTTTCATGCCAGACCTATCCACAACGAAAATTTGTTCAAGAAAAAAATCACTTCTTTTCAGTATTTTCTAATAATTATTAATAAAAAGCTCCGCCATTTTTATTAAGAAAGCTAGTAACATGAGAAAAACTAGTTTATTCTAATGTTCAATAATTCAGTTTTTAGGAGTGTTTCTTCGTAAAAATTTGAATACCATTTTACTACTTTTATGTCTGCATTGGAATTTGGTGGCATATTTTTGTAGAATCTAAAAGCAAATTGAGAAAGCTCATGCTCTAATTTCAGGTACAATAAAGCCATAATGATGTTTAGATTTTTATAATAAATAGTATTAAAACATTATATCTTCTGCATCTCAAGAAGTAGCAAAGGACTTTTTATTTTGGTTTTATAATATTTTTAACTTTTCTTTTTATTCTTTTTTTCGTTTCTTCTTATAATAAGAAAACTAATTTTGCACAAACGATGCATTCTACGAGTATATCTAACTAGGACATTTTTATTTAAAACACATTCTGGATTCTTTTTCAAGTATGAATGCATTAACAACCAAGAATTATTATTATTATTATTTTTTCTTTAAACAAAAATCGCCTCCCCCCCCTTTTTTTTAATTTACACACACACACACACATATATATATATATATATATATATATTTTTTTTTTAAAGTGATGTTTCCACAATCCAATCAGAATTATAGTTATATTAATTGTCTACTATATTCAAACGAATTTTCTTTGCATTTCCATAGAATTGGGATAACGTCACAAGCTGCTCTACTACTATGTATTCCACTAGTTCCACTTGAATCATTACAATGTAACTAATCTTAAAACTTTAGGCATATCATTACAAAATATATTTTGACATCAAAATTTTTTGAATGTATATGCTTTTATTACCCCATGCTTCCATTGAAATTATTTCATTTATTTCATAATAAATCAGTTAAAGGAAAAAAAATACATTAATGGAACTCTATATCTTTAAAAACGAAGATTAATTCTTACCCACAAATGAGGCAAATTCCTCATTAAAAGCCGCAAAGAGTAGTAATGTATCTATTCAGAACTTTAGGCATAGAATTACAAAACATATTTTAACATAAAATTTTTTGTAAATGTTTATGCTCTTATTACTCCATGTTTTCATTCTTTCTTTTTTTTTTTTTATTTATTGCATAATTTATCAGTTAAAGGAAAACTAGTTGGCATGGGTGGACTCCACGCAGTTCCCCATCACATATTTGTTTCCACACATTATAATGTTTGTTAAAAACTATCAAAGTAAAATTAACATATCGCATACCGACAAGAAAAATGACACAACTTAAAAATGCAGTATTTGAGAAGAATCAACTTAAAGATGGTATAAAGAATGAACTTGGCTATAATAAAACTAACATGAATGCCTCTCAGGTGGATGAATTGAGAGTTATAGATGCGAGATTTTCCGCGCTCATTGGGGGTATTTTATACGCATTTTTCAATAACAAACCTAAATTTGCCATAGGTTGATTTCTTTGGAAATTGAAATATTCCAATCACTTTGTTTATCTCTCTCTCTCTCTCTCTCTCTATATATATATATATATATATATATATATATATATATATATATATATATAATCGAAATCTTATCATCACGATAACGCCCGAATTGATACTCCAAATCAAACCAATTTTGGGCAGCGAATATATCTAATAAATATCTTTGATAAATTCGTTAACCAAGTTGATCCACAATTTTGTTTTCAAGTGGCGATGTATACATAGATCATATAAGGATCTCAACCAAGTTTATAAATGAATTTTATCCGCCATGATATTTCCAATCATTTTTTCTCTCCAAACAATCCGTACCTATAAACTTTCATCAAAATCGCTCTGACCCTTTCCGTGTAAACCCTATTTCTGCCATAAATTTTAATTGGCCTTTAAATGTTTAACAGCAAATGCGACATTTTCTGAAGATGAAATTATTTCCAATCATTTATGTACTCCTAAACTTTCATCCAAAATCTCTATATCGATTTCCGAGTAAACCTAATTTCGGCCATATGTTGCAATTGGCCGATGAAGGGTTAACTGAGAATGCGAATTTTCTGAAGATGAGGGTACGTCCAATCGTTTTAGAACCTCCCCGAAAATACTTAATCCCAAACTTTCAACAAAATCGGTATATCCATTTCCGAGTAAACCCGATTTCTGCTATGTTTTGCAGTTTGCCGATAAAGGGTTAATAGTGAACGAGAATTTATCTGAAGATGAGATCCAATCGTTTTTTCTCATCAAAAATCCCTAACTCCAAACTTTCATCAAAATTGCTTTCTCTATTTCCGTGTAAATCCAATTTCTGCCATACGTTACGATTGGCTTTTAAAGGTTTAACTGTGAACGCGAATTTTTCTGACAATGAGGACAATTCCAATCGTTTAAGCACCCCAAAAGCACTTATATCCAAACTTTCATCATAATCCCTATAACCATTTCCGATTAAACCCAATTTCTGCCATATGTTGTCATTGGCCAATAAAGGGTTAATAGCAAACAATTTTTTTCAAAAGATAAGGGTTAATCCAAGCACCCCGAAAAACACTTAATTACAACCTTTTTTGAAATCGCTATATCCATTTCCGAGTAAACCCAATTTCTGCAATATGATACAATGGGCCGATAAAGGGTTAACAGCGAACACGAATTAAAGTCGCATGCTTATAGTTAATGACGTTCATCCCGGCATCAAAAGTGATATTTAAGAGCTGTTCTAACATCTTTACGATAAAAATATTTCTTTTCATGCACGTTTAAGTGAAATTTTCCCCTATTCTCCCATGTTAAGAAAATCGTAAATTTCTAATAATTTCTGAAGTGTTTTAATTAGAATGTTGCAAATAAATAGGGTTTTTGCCAGTGCCATAAATAATATTTTAAAACTGGTCGGACTTCCCTGCAATCATTTGTTCGTGAGATATCGTGTAAACAGCTAACAAACTAACGGACTAGCACACTAATGGACTAGCACACTAACAGACTAACACACTAACAAACTAAGAGACACCCTACAGACGGACACCATACAAATTTTGTCATTTTCGGATTCCTCACACCTGAAAACGTATAAAAAAGTCAAAACACCGAGGTCGAAAATTTTCACGATTACCTAAGTTCCCCATACCTATAGTATAATGGGGAACTAAAAAAAAAAAAATACATTAATGTAACTCTATATTGTTAAAAACGAAGATTAATTCTTACCCACAAATGAGGCAAATTCCTTATTAAAACTGTAAAGAGTAGCATGGTAACTACTCTTAAAACTTTAGGCATGTAATTAAAAAACATATTTTAACATCAAAATTTTTATGAATGTATATGCTTTTATTATCCATGCTTTCGTTAAAATTATTTCATTTATTGCATAATAAAGAAGTTAAAGAAAAAAAATGCATTAATGTAACTCTGAAAACGAAATTTAATTCTTACACACAAATTTTGCAAATGCCAAACAGTAATATAGTGTAATTTGTACTGCGTAACGGGATAAATAGCTCAATGCACTATGTTTCTAACACGCTTTTATTAGCTTCACCTGTATGTATGTATGTTTGTAACCGCTCTGGGAGCAAAGAAAAAGTCTATATTGTAAAAAAGAATTGCCCTACGTGAACGCTGTGGCTGTGAGGTACAGCGCCGCGCTACGAACCTAATGGTCTAGCATTCGAGCCCAGTCAGGGGAGATTTTTTAAAA
Organism: Salticus scenicus; assembly: GCA_963930645.1. Lineage (NCBI taxonomy): Eukaryota > Metazoa > Arthropoda > Arachnida > Araneae > Salticidae > Salticus > Salticus scenicus. The sequence continues at coordinate 77,965,584 of OZ005654.1, read as the reverse complement.
ATGGTTTTTGTTTAATTCTAATTTATTTAATTAAAGATTTAAGTGTATGTAAATATTATGGTGTGTCACACACACGATTTTCTCTTACCCTGCATTTTAATGTTAAGATAGATATTTTGTGCTTTTTAGTTCACATTACTATAAAAGCGGGTTCTTTAATTTTTTAAAAGTCTCATTTTATTTAATTTATACTGCATGTAATTAAAAAATAATCTAATTTCTTTATTTTCTTTTCTTTTTGTGTGAATGGGTTTTAATAAAAGGATTGAATGATGAGAAGTTAAAGGGGGAAATTACATTAATAAATTAATTCGTTATCTACTTTGTTTACGTTCTATAATTACTAAAATATTTAAAAATTTAACGAATTTATTATATTTGATAAACCTGACACCGTAGATTTTAATATTATCTTAATATAATTCTATAAAATTTAAAGTCAAAGCGTTTGGACATTTGTTTCTCATCTCCCTTAAATATTAAATATTTAATTAAAACTTCTAAAATAGAGAATATGAAACTTTTATTACTTTTGACGTGTTGTAGTATTTGTAATATTTATATTATTTAAATCATGAATACATTAAAATTTAGGTGAAATTTAACTTAATGTTAAAATTATGATTTATCTATTACAATCAGTATCTCAATAATAAACATGATTTGTATTTTTAAATGTTGTATTGAAAAAAAAAAAGTATTTACATATATTTAAATAACACTATTTTGCATTGAAGATTGCAACTGCTTACACGGGATACACAAATTGGGTATAACTAATAATAATAATAATAATAATAATAATAATAATAATAACATATTTTCTGACTTTAGTTATATAAAACAGATTTTTGAAATACGTATAAAAACAGACATTTTTTTAAAAATGATTTTTGTATTGAGTAATATTATATTTCAATTACTTTATCATACTACCAAGATTCATAATTGAATAAATCCCTTTGATTTGTATATCAGATAGGATATTAGATTTTGTGTATATTAAAGAAAGTTTGATTTTGAACATAAAGATTTTTTTTTTTTAAGTGAAGTTTTTAAAGTTAATTAACTGCAGAAAATCCTTGTTACATGTTTCCAAATGATACTTCTGTTTCATGCCTAATTAGGATAAGAAAAGAAAGTCCTTTTCTTTTAAACAACAAGAAGCATTTCAGAGCATAGTTTAAACGATATCAAAAGGAAAAATAATTGCATGTAGTAAAGTTCATTAAATAGTTCCATGCAAAATAATTTTTGTTGCAATTAAATTTAGAAAAACATAAAAGACAAAAACATTTTTTAAGTATGCATTTATAGATTAAATTGTAAATTTTCTGTATATTCCTTTTTTTCCAATTTATGATCATAAAAAAATTTGGGATAATATTATTATGTAAGTATATATATATATATATATATATATATATATATATATATTTATTTATTTATATATATATGAAAAAAGAAAACAAAATTCTCGAAAATAAGTCAAAAATCAAATATTCTCGAACATACATTAAAAATGACAAAGTATCATAAAATTTAAGCCACATGTACAAGTTAAGAATATTATATAAGTGAGAAGAAAAAAAATCACACTATTATGTAATGTATTTTTAATGAATAACTCTATTCTAAATTTACTTTGTAAATATGAATTGCGAAAAAAACTTTAGGTGTCAATATCAATTTCAGTATTTAGGATCCCCCACACTGATAATGCATTAAAAATTTATAGAGTCAAACGAAAACTTTGATAATATTTGTTTTCAATAAAACGATTTTTGATCCTTCCGATTCTACCTATTGTGCAAAATAATTGTTTTGCAATACGTTCACAAAATTTTAAATGAAGATCTTAAAATTAGATTTTCGTGTTTAAATGTTTAAAATTTTCAACATTTTTCAGAAAAAATTGTTTTTAGTTATATTAAAAGACTTTTTATAATATAATATGATTTTTGATATTAAATACAAAATTGCTTGATTTTTGTCGAAAATTTCTTGTGTGTTTCATCCTCAATTTTACTTCTTTGTGGAATCAATTGTTATAATTATTAATGATTATTATACATTTTCAGTAAACATATATCTTTTATACAATCAAAATTCAATAAATTAAAAAATACCACAATAAAGTTTTGCGTCTTAGATATTTTAAGGTTTACTCTGATCTTGTAATAAATTCTTTTCCCCTTAAAAAATAAAATAAAATAAAATAAAATAAAATAAAAATAAAAATAAAAATAAAAATAGAATCTTTTCTTTTTTTTTAAGATTTTTTAAAATAATTATCTTCAGTTATATAACAGTCGTTTAATTCTTTCCAGTGATAGTTTTTCTGCTTTTGTAAACCAAGAATAAAGTACTATAAAGAAAAATTTACTAGCAATCTAGCAATAAATATTTTTATCTATATCTAATACGAATGATTTTTTTCATTGCATCTATGTATTGAGAGTTTGACATTTTTGGAGTAGAATTGTGCTTTATGACACTGGTAAACTACACTGCTCTGAAAAAAAAAATCGATATCTGATACCATTCTTGCAAATTCTTATGTAAAATGACCTCCTGAATCCGAATCTGGCCCCCATTTTGCCCCAACACCCACCGTTTTTTTGGCACGCCCTCTCCCCCATTTTTATCGTTGTTTGGTAATTTCATACTCATCAGTTTGATTTGGAGAGGAACAATGATTATTTTAACCGTTAAATGTCTTCTGACCTGAGGAGCTACAGAGGTAGAAAGTTCTGAAAAACGAACATTTGTGGCAAGGAGGATATTTGAGGGGATTTGTGCCCTGAAAAAAAATCAATGAAAACAATCAGTTTCTCTTTCTTTTTTTTCCGCAATATTTCTCTTATTATTTACATATTCCAGCTTCCAGTTTGCCTTTTTCTTACCAAAACACACCAAATAATAAAATTTTTACAGTGAAATTTTTTTCAAAGTGTTGGTGAGTGGAGTAAATGTCTCAAAGCCCTCGCAAGATAGTTCGACTGACTCACTGTACGAAGTTTGCTTTCAATAACTTTCACGTTAAATGTTTTGGGCAGTAAAATATGAACAGTAAAATATCCTCCTTTGACACGTGTTAAAGACCACCACACAATATCACCACCGTTGAGAACACCATAAAGTTCACTCTCTTATCTCAAAACGTGTGCTAAATGTAGATATCGACTGACGACTACAATGATAAGAGCAATGACCTTAAAAAAAAAAATAATAATAATAAGGAAAGATACTTCTATAATTAACCAAGTCAAATCTTGTCCTTATATCGAGAGTCATGTATTAATTTTATCTTAAGAGTATTTCGAGAGTTTTCAACAATGAAATTGAGAAAAATGGAACTCACAACGAATTTTATTTATTTATTTATTTTTTAATGAGTTCTTTTGTATATACTTATAAATTCCATTTATCTGTACTAGTACAAAATTTTAAACACCTTTAAATGTGCAACGTACTCCAATAGTATGATTAGTTTTAAAATTTTTTTATTATAGTATTGTAAATAATTAAACATTTTCCTCAATGAAAGGTGCTTTTGCAACAAAATTAGATTTACAATTGCAGTGCAAATAAGGAACAGTTCATTCAGTTTTAACGGGGGTGGGATAAGATTGCCAGCCTTGGATACAGACTTGGCAATTTAGCAATGAATTTGGCGACATGACGGCAAAACTTGGCGAGAAGCAACAATGTAGTGTTTCCAAAGTTTAGTAGCTCTATCTTGAATAATAGCCGAGTTCTGGAATTTTCTGGATTCCTCAATTGGCTTCTGTCGAAAAATAATCTCGAAAGTTCGCCAAACCTTGACAGAAATTATAAAAACGGATGAGACATTCCCAAAGAGATCACTTGTATTCGGACATTTGTCCTGAACGTTCGTTTCGGTTTACATGGTTTATATTTATTATTAAATGAGTGAAATTCCACTCTATGGTGTTTTTAATGTTGTTTTATGATTTTTTGAGGTATGAATTTGAGTACGATTACGATAACTTACTGGTTTTTTTCGAGAATAATCCTTGAATAAAATATCAACATCCCTGGCTAGGAATTTTTTTATTTAAAAATGTTGTAAGTTATTTGGAAATAACGATTTACTTAACATGCCCAAGTAGCACATAACGTAGTTATAACTAATTTTTCACTGTTCAGACTGATTTGCAACGCTTTAACAACGTTATGTGCTACCTGGGTGATACGGCAAACTTTATCATAAACTTAGATTTCGATGATCATAAATATATCAGACAACTTCAAAATAACATTTATGATACTTGTTTGAACATCATTGATTACAAATATTAGAATAGGAAAATTTCGTAAGTTATTCGAAATTTAAGATTTTGTCAACATAACAAAATTGGGCGATATTCCATATAAATATGCGTTTAGGGGATTGTTGCATTGGAAACAGTAGCATGAAAACTAAAAAAGAAACTGACCCCAAAAAAGGAAATTAGTAGATTAGAATAAGATAAATATATCGAACTGAATGGTGGGTAATTTATTATGCGGGGATTTCATTCAATCACTGTGTAAAGTGTTTGATGAAATTAATTTCTCTTAAAATGAATTAATATGTCTTGCACTATAAATTTTTGAAAACATATATATATGATGTGGAACTGAGCAGTGTCCACTTATGCCAACTACTTTTACGTGTGTGAAAGTAAAAACATTTATTATCTAACGACAGAAAATATGGACGAAATTCAGCTTTTCTCATTTGAGAACAGAGTAAATATATTTGTTTTAAGTTACAGCATACTGATTTAGGCATATGTTGTCTTGTTTATGAAATGTATTGTCTTGTTTATGAGGTTCATATCTTGTTTATGAAATTATTATCTTGTTTATGAAGTTATGAAATTTGAAGAAAAACCTTTGGCGTTATGCTGTGACTGTTGTGGCGCATAGACGCGTATTGATGAAGATAATGATGAACTTTTATAAACATTTAATTAACATTCATCACCATACATTACTTTATATACATATATACAAATTTTAAAGAACATTTTGGTGTATTTTGATAGTTGATAATATTGTTCATGGAAATAGTCAATTCAATGTAAATAGAATAGAATAGAATAAGTTTTTATCCATGTTGCCAGGTTCCTTTTTTGGAAAGTACAAAACTCGGGAGAAATAGAAATAAGTAACCAAGGAGGATACAATAAGTTATAAAGTAAAAATTTGCGAAAACCTTTGCATTTTTTAATAAGATATTCATGACTCCTTAAGTACTAAAGATATCCTCACAAATCTCTACACACGTATAAAATATAACATTTATAACCATATCTAAAATTTGCAGATAACTCGAAGCTTTTCCAAAATCAGAGTTATCACAAATACATTTTATTTTATTGGATTTGTTGTTCTCCTAAGGGCCTTCGTGAAAAAATCTTTAATGAAAAAATATGAGGAAAGACATGTTTTCTTTATTCCCAAAATTTAAGAACAACATGGTAAGTATTTTTCAAGATATTCGTGAAAGCGTAAAAAAGCGGAAGTGTTCACATTATTTTGTCCCACCTGTATATATATATATATTACAATTTCCTATTTTGATAAAAAACAATTAGTGATGATTTTTTTACTAAATAATACAATCAATATAAAAATATTAGAATCTAGGAAAAATATGCATTTAAATATGTATACATGATAATCTTTAAATTATTGATAAATATATATATATATATTTAATATTAAAATTTATAAAAGATTTTTTTATTTATTTAGGAAATGCACATGGATTTTACTTATTTATTTATTTATTCATTTTAAAACTAAAGTATTTGTACGACTTTGTAAGAGTTTTTTTTTTTCTTTTTTTCATTGGAAATACCAATTGTTTATAAGAAAATATTTTAAATATGCAGTTCTCAAAATTTACATTTCTGCTTTTTTTAAAAAAGTTAGTTTATATAAAACATGCGCTTCTTTATTGCTAATTTATTCTCTGAAAATTGCTTAGTCTTTCAGAAAATACGTTTTCAAAATATTTTTTGTAATATTTTTTTTTTCTTTTAAGAGTTAAAAGGAAAGATAAAGTTTTAAATGCATTGTAAATATTTTGTGTATTCTAAAATAAGTCTCAATTCGCATTAAAAAGAAAAAAAAAGTTTTTGAAATTATATTGAAGCTGATCAGGCACTTTGTTAGAAGATTTTCTGTTTTAGTTTTGTTTTCAAAACAAAAGAATATGGTCTTTTTTAACTTTTTTGTTAGAATATTGTAAAGAGCATTTTGACTACTGTAGTGCATTTTCTTGAAAATAAAAATTACATTTGATGTTTTATAATTTACAAAATAGGACTTATCTGTTACATGCTTAATTTTTGTTTTCATTACTTGCAAAAAAAAAAAAAAAAAAAAAAAAAAAAAATACTTGTGCTTCTGTACACATTGATATTTTGCATTTTTTTTAATCTTCGAGTTTTTGGTGTTCTATTTCGTTCATATCTATGTTATCAATTTTCTGAATAATTATACACATTTAACAGAAAAATTCAAAATATTACTTATTGTTACGCATGCAACACTTCTAGATATAAATATAGTAGTATATATTGGATTATTAATAAATGTAGATTTCTAGTTTCCGATGGATTTTCATTGTGCAAAAGACAATTTGACGATACATAGCAAAAAACGATGTCTGCGTGACTTTGAAAAAATTTTCATGACAGATCTAAATAATAATAATAATAATAAAAATAATAAAAGAAATGGACAGAATTTTATTAAAACGATCAAATGATATTTATTTGTTTCTTGACTTATCGGCAGCTTACCAATTTTTGGTGCAAATCAACTAACGAGTAACAACAGTCGCTGCAAATGCAGCGACTTTGCCTATTACCTAGAAGACTATATCTCAACTGCTATTCCGTATGATTGAACAATACGTGATTTGTGAGATAACCATTATGAATATCTGTGCTAATTTAGTTTGAGTGCTAATTACTGACAGTACTCTAATATTCTGCAATTTTCCTACTATTTGGAATAAATATATGAAAACTTCTACAGCGTATAAATGCACAAAACTTGGACTAAGTTTGTTCATAAATCGGTAAAAAAGTAGGGCTGTATGATGCAGTTTTCTACATGTATGGAAAGAATATATCTCAGCTTATACAGTATTTAAATGTACCGAACTGATATGTGATATCACCATTATGAAAAACAATGTCCGCTAAATTTAGGTTTGTATCCACCAACATGTGATACAGGTATTACTTGCTTCAAGCGATTTTCCTTTTGGCAGAATTTAAGCATATGTTGGTCAAAACCTTGGAGGAATAAAATAAGAGGAGATGACATGTCCGCAAAAACATGAAGCCAAAATATAACCGCAGAATACGTTATACAATAAAGTTATTTTAGAAATTCTGCATCATTATAGCGAAATTATGTAATATTGAACATTTGAGATGACAATCATTGTAACTGTAGGACTCAAATCTGTGAAATAAATGTCAAATAATTTAAATAATTCAGTATTAGCCAGTATTTTGGAAGACTAAATATAGCTTCCGCTGTAGTCTTTGGTGCTATTGCGGTAGCGATCTTGAGTCAACAACATTTGAATTCATTTGTCCTGCATGTTCATAAGCCGGATGTCAGCTTCTCTTATATTATTCTCCAAAGCTCAAACCTGCACCAAACTGAATATGTAAAAATACGTGGTCTGTCTAATAAATACGCGAACTGGTGTCATCTGTCGGCCATGACGCTGACTATCACTAGCCTCGTTCACTAGCGGTGCTAGTTGCCAGAGACCCAATGAACCATCAGTGCATGGCGGATCGTCGAGCTGTGCGTATTGTGCCAGTTGAGTTAGTTTCTGTTGTCCTTGCTTTTACTGTGTGTCCAAAATGGAAATTGATGAAAATAATAAATTATTTTTCTTACAGTTCTCAAGCGTTTGAGAGATCGCGTGCGTCGTGTGCGACGAAATTTGACTTAAGACGATGGATGGATCCTTCACCATGACAATTCACCTGCATATTCAGCATTGATTGTTCGCCAGTTTCTGGCAAAAAATTCAATCACCATCCTTGATCGTCGTCCTTATTCGCCAGATATTGCCCCATGCGACTTTGTTTATTACCAAAATGCAAAAATGTGATGAGAGGACATCACTGGGAAGACGTGGACACAATAAAGTAAAAAACGACGAGAAAACTGAAAGGCCTGACTGCCGAGGAATTCCAATGGTGCTTTGAACAGTGGAAAAGAAGATGGAATAAGTGCATAGCAACGAATGGAGAGTACATTGAAGGGGACAAAATCGATGAAGACAAAATTTTGCAAAATAAACTTTTTAAGGCCTTAGTTCGCGTATTTATTGGACAGACCTCGTATTCATAAGTTGTGATCTCATATTTGTTTATGTTAAATGGTAGGTATCGCTGTAATACTAATTAATATAGAAGAAAGTTACCTGATGTGATTATCGGATATGTACTAGATTATTTCCTTTTAAAGCCAACTAAAGACACTTTTAGCGTTAGTGTTGCATGATTTAACATTTCTTTGAGTTAAACGGTAGGTACCGCTGTAATGTACACCCCGCGACAAAAAGATAGGTACCAAGGGTTTTTTCTTTACTTTTTCATAAAATAACATTATCTGAATTGTGCTTATCATTTATTATTATCACAAAACAACACTATTTCCGGACAATTTTTTGTTTTAAGACTAATTTAGAAAAAATGTAAGACTAAAATGTTTCTAATTTAAGACTACACACCGCGACAAAAAGATAGGAACAAAGGTTTTTATTTTAAATTTTGAGTATGATTATTTTGAATATGAATATTTTGAATATGATTCAAATATTTAATATGTTTCTGATATGATAATATTTTGTTATGATAATAAATGAGCAGCACAGTTTAGATAATGTTATTTTATGAAAAATTTAAAAAATCTCTTTGTTCCTATCTTCTTGTGGCGGAGTGTAGTCTTAAATTAGAAAAATTTTAGTCTTAAAACTTTTCTAAATTAGTCTTAAAACAAAAATGAGTCCGGGAATAGTGTTATTTTATGATAATAATAAATGATAAGCACAATTTAGATAATGTTATTTTATGAAAAATCAAAGAAAAAACCCTTTGTACCTATATTTTTGTCTCGGGGTGTAAATCAATACAGAAGAAATACATCTTATGTGATTATAGGATATACAGGGTGATTATAATGAAAGTTACGATTTCAAAACGTTATAATTTAAAAACTACCCATCAGAGCTATTTAATATTTCCGACCCACCAGAGCAATCCTGAGGCAACTAAATTTTGTTTGAAGAGGAAAAAAGTAGTTCCAACATGTTCCTATAGATGGCGCTGTCAGAGTAATGTCAGGAGAAATGCCTAAATGGACTCATTAAACATATGAATGTTGTTAGCATTCCAATGCAATAGCAAGAAACAATATACTTCAAGGGTTTACTACAATTTTTTTTTTTTTTTTTTTTTTTAAGAAAAAAAAAAAAAAACAAGAATGCGTGTTTACGGCGGAAACAGTCATAGTTAAAAGAGAAAAAAAAAAGGCGTCATGAAAAAATACTTTACGGATAATTAACGGCACATTTTGGAACTATTTTTTTTTTCTTTTGCAAAGCAAAATTTCATTGCCTCACGATTGCTCTGGTGAAATATCAAATTGCTCTGATGGGTAATTTTAAAAATATAGCGTTTTGAAATCGTAACTTTAATTATAATCACCCTGTATACTAGATTGTTTTATTTTTAAAGCCAATTAACAACACTTGTAAAGTAATGATGCATGATTTATCATTTGTTTATATTAAATGGTAGGTGTCTATGATACACTACCTTCCCATAATCGACTGGACACTTTCGATTTCAGACGATTTTTAAAATATTTAAAAAAGTGCTAAAAAAAATCATCTTGAAACTTCAGTAGTGTAAAAATCATGTTATACCTCATGTATTTCAGTTAATGTTTTGCGCCAAAAATGAAAGGGGAACCAGTTAAAAAAAAATAATAAAAATAAATAAATAAAAATGTTATAGTATTTGGCATCACTTTCTAGAAAGTAATGCTTGAAATATGATATGGGTGTAGCATATGATTATGTGGCTCTTTCTAATTTTCTGTATATTTTTTAAAAATCTTTATCGCATATAATCAGCGAGATATGAAGGTTTCTTTAAAAAATTGCCAAAAATATTTTCACATTTTTAGCTGTAACACGCAAGGTAAAACCCAGTGCAAAGCTGTTTTCGGGAAACCGGACATACAACATTAGACACAGTATACTACAATCAAAATGAAAAAAAAAATATTAAATATCTAATGAAATGTGAGAATTTTTAGTAAATAACATTTAACTGCGCATGCGTAAGACTTAGCGAAATTTCATTTGCATAGTTTAATAGCCAAATGCTTTGAACTAATTATATAAAAACCCTCATCAAGCATCGTGTTAACTTAAAACGTCTTACGCCATATAATGAACTGCTATTCAGTTTCTGTCGAAAAAAAAGGGTATACTATATACTATAAGGGGTTTTTACTCTTATTTTTATTTTCACTCAATGAATGATAGTACAGTTTTCTGTGATTGTAAATAAATATTTAGAAAACCCCCTTATCTATTTCTTATTTAGGGTAAGAGCTGAAATTCAGTTCATTGTATGGCGTAGAACATTTTGAGTTTATACGATACTTGTTTGGAGTTTTTAAATAAATAGCTCAATACATTTGCTTATTAAACTATGCAAATAAAATTTCGCTAAATCTTACGCATGCGCTGTTAGAAATTATTTAGTAAAAATACTCATATTTCATTAGTTATTTAATATTCTTAATTCTAATTGCAGTATTCTGTGTCTAATATTGTATGTCGAGTTTGCACTGGGTTTAGTACTTTGCGTGTTAGAGCTAAAAAAGTGAAAATGTTTTCTTGCGATTTTTTAAAGAAACCATTATGGGCGCATTCGAAAGTATTTCCCGGTCACTTCTCGAGTTGGGAAATGACGTCACGCGGGAAGCTCGGGAAATTAGAACTACCATATAGGAGCCATGTTTGTTTATATAATTGTTTCCCGGGAAGATGAGATGTGTACGGAAGTAGTTCTGTCTTGGTCATTTTTCGTAAGGCTCCTATATGGTAGTTCTAATTTCCCGAACTTCCCGCGTGACGTCATTTCCCAACTCGGGAAGTGACCGGGAAATACTTTCGAATGCGCCTTATATCTCCCTGATTATATGCGGTAGAGACATAAAAATTTAAATAAATAATGAGAAAATGTCCCGTAAACACATGCTGCAGCCAGATTGGATTACAAGTATTACTTTGTACAAGGTGACGCCAAACACTTTCATTTTTCTTTAATTTTTTGCAGGTCCCCCTATCACTTTCGATTTCAAGATGATTTGTTCGGTACTTTTTCAGATATTTTGAAAAATGCCTGAAATCGAAAGTGTCTGCTCCTTTATGGAAAGATAGTGTATTTAATTTGGTTTAGAAGAAAGTTACTCAATGTACTCTGGAAAAAAAAAAAAAAAAAAACTGTTAAAAGTACAGGAAAAATCTGGCAGCTGGGGTGCCAGTATTTCTCCGTCAAATATACAGTTTAAAACCGTAAACTTGTATCACTGACATATATTTTATACAGGAATCCTGTAAAGAAACAAGTTTTTTGTTAAAAGTACAGTTTTGTCCTGTATATTTGACGGCGAAATACTGGTACCCCATCTGCCAGATTTTACCTGCACTTTTAACAGTTTTTTTACAGTGTAATAACCGGATATACTAGATATTTTCCTTCTAAATCATCACAACATTTGTAACATTAACTTAGTTTTGACAGGGTTTGATTTCTATAACGATTTTACCCCAAAATCTGAAATATTTTTCATTTCCCCTTACACATAAAAAACGAAATTTTAATTTAATTTTGAAACTGCATACTGAAAATAGTTTTTAATCAGGTCACTTTCGATATTTATAAGTTAAATTTTTGCAAAAATCCACCCTCGTCATGAGAAAGAAATAAAAAATAAAAGAAAGTTTTTGCGTTTAAACTTTAGTAGGTATAAGTAAAACATCTTTTCTGCCCACCACACTGCTCGGTCGCTCAAAAATTTTAGCGTAATTTTCTCATTGATCTAATTTGATTAATGTGTTTCGGTATTGAATTTCAAAAGATGCAATATAAATTAATTTATACATGAGTGCTTTTAGGGACTTTTAAAATTTATATAAGAATTGTAACATAGCGAATTCACATTAGCGAATTTATCCACACAAAACAAATTGGATATTTTTAAATATTTTTTTATATCACTTTTTTATTTTTGAAGTTCGTAGATTTCATACTGAAAATAAATATTTAACTCTTTTATTTGTCCAAAACGTTTTCAATAATATTTACTGGTTTTAATATATTTTAAAATATTTATTACTTTTCCTTCATCAGATGGCAGCACTACTCCAAAATTTAACAAATAGTGTTTTAGAGAAAGCCATGTGCAGAAATCACATTTTCATTTAACAGAAGAAGGAAATGCACTTTGTTGTTTTAATGGTGCATTCATGCCATTTTTTTTTTTTTTTTTTTTTTAACTTGATAAAGAACCGCGAAATCACTTTGATCTGAAACAACTGTTGCAAGATTTCGCAAATGGTAATATCTGCTTATAAATGTATTTAATAATTAAATTAAATCTTATTTGATTTTATCAGATAAACATATAAATGTTTAAACCACAAAAAACATTCTCGAAATTCCTTTTTTGAAATTAACTTAGCAATTTTAAAAATATAATATATAGAGTATGTTAATAAATTAAACTAAATACTTAAATATATTATCAGTTCTAGATTAAAACTATTATTTTAACAAAATAATTCTTTCTTTAATTTTTTTTTTTTTTAGTATCTTTTATAAATAACAAATAACCTTTTGTGAACATATTTTTTATCCTTTGACAAAAGTCACGTTTGTGTTTTACTGACATTGTTTTATCCTAAAAGTATAGGCTTAAGGGATAAAAAGGAACTTTTGCCTTTCACGAGAGCTCATCTTTTAAATAAAATTATCTGTAATTTATGTCAAAGAGACGTAAGCTGATGTACCTGTTCTTCTTGTATAAGATTTCTTTTCTCAAGATAACTATTATCGAAGAAATACATTATTTCATCAACTACGCAAAAATTAATAAATAAAATAAAGTTTACATTTAAAATGAGAATATTTTACAAACGTCATCGCATTTATTCGCAAATATTTTTCTTATTTTCTTAGTAAAAATAAATAAATAAATAAATAAATAAAAACAAATAAATAAATAAATGAAATGCTGTTTCAAAGAAAAAAATAAAAGACAATCAGTTTTATGCAATGTAAAATATATTTTAGTAAGGAGTAATTAGAGCAGTTTTCAATAATAAATTTAAAATTGCTCAATATTAGTAATATTTTTCTAAAGTATATAGCGTAATTGGAAGATTGCGGGTTCGGTACTCGAGCCGTCAAAAGACCGTCGTGTATACTAATGGTGGCTGGTGCACGTAAAATCTGTCGTGGCCGCAATGTCCTCCATGTTCCCATAAAAAATTATACCTCTGGGGGTCACCGAAGGGCACAATTTTGATCCTCTACGGAAGGGATGGCTCTCCCGTTCCGTAGAGGATTAAAATTGTGATAGCATGTCTCCGGACCACCTCTAGTGATGTGTCCCAGACCGTCGCCAATTGCCCATCTGCGCAGCACTAGTGCGACGTAAAACCCAACCATCCATCTAAAGTATAGATTTATCTAAAATTATGATATTTTACTTAGAATTATATGCCCGCGATTATGTATGACTGTTATGTGTGAGTTTTATCTTAGTTATGATAGTATCTGGAACAATTTATTTACGGTGAATTGAACACGTCAAATATATCAGAATGTTGAGTTTCTGAGTTACTTTCTAAAGCGACCTCTCAGGGGAGACCTTAAAATTTCTATTTTACTTCATTTCTTTTAACCGATAACCTTTTTTTTTTTTTTTTTTTTTTTTTTTCTTAAATGGGAGGGGGGGATTATCTGGTAAATATGGATGAATAAAGCATCTGACAACATGTTCTGATAATCAAAGAATTGAACAAAGAGTGGAATCACGGTGACTAATCCTAAGAATTTTAGACGTCTACAGCAAATGACATGAAGCTTTTAGAACTATCCAGCATTCATTTTTATAAACTGGAAAATTTTTATAAACATGGGATCATCTTACTTCCTGGAAAAGTATCAAACCTTCAGTGGATCTTAATACTGAACACTTCTGAAAAATTCTAGGACTGTCGTGTATTAATCTCTATAAACTGGAATGGAATCATCTTATTTTCTGGAAAAATATCAAACCATCACTAGTTCTTAATACTTCACTTAAAAAAAAAAGTGTGATGTTTTTCTCACGAATCCAAATCTATGATAAACAAAGGCATACAAACTTTTGTCGATAATGTATCTTCTCACTCATCTGGAGATGTGGTTAAGAACTCAAAGCTTTGAAATTTTGTCTATATCCACCGTATTCTTTCGATCTCACTCTCCAAAAACCATTTCTTTACTTAAAGAACTAATATATATATATATATATATATATATATATATATATATATATATATATTATATGTTTTGGGATTAACTTTTCATCTGGCTTTAGTTATTTTGCTTATTTATTATAGCATTATATTTCCTTTTGCTGCATTGGCGCATTGGTTTATAAAAAATCTGTTCTAGTTATACATATTTAATAATTTAAGTTTTACTCCATCTTATATTTAAATTTTATCATATATATATATATATATGTATATAATTTGAAAATTTTAATTCCTTTGCAACACTCAGCAAATAAAAGATAGATGAATATATATATATATATATATTGGGGTCGAAAATACGATAAGAAGGAAAAAAACTGACATTATTCAAGAAGTTGAACACTAGTTTTCGACGCAATTTCTCGAGATTTATAATTACAGACAGCCTAGGAAAGATCAGGAAACTTTTGGCGAATTATATAACTCTGTTTGGTGACTAAGTAAAGACATCGAAAGAAAAATAAATAACATTTACGTTTTCATTTCCTTTCCTTTATGCTATAATTTAAATTTTAAAACTGCCTCTTCATACTTATTTTTAAGTAAATATTCAGCTAAAAGTACATAAAGCTATTTCGTTACAAAGTGGAGCCGCAGTAGCCGAGTCAGTAGAGCGCCAAACTCGTAATTGGAAGGTTGCGGGTTCGGTACTTGCGCCGGCCAAAGACCGTCGTGTACACTAATGGTGGCTGGTTCACATAAAATATGTCGTGGCCACAATGTCCTCCATGTTCCCATCAAAAATTATATCTCTGGGTGACACCGAAGCGGGACAGCCATCCTTTCCGTGGAGGATCAAAATTGTGACGGCATGTCTCCGGATCACCTATGGGGGTGTGTCCCTGACCGTTGCCAATTGCCCATCTGCGCAGCACTAGTGCGACGTAAAACCCAACCATCCTTCCATCCATCCGTTACAAAGTGTTTGTGCCAAACATTATTATTATTTAAATATACTAAACGATCACAAAATTAAAGTTAAATATTTTATGGTATCCGAATGATTCGTTTAAACATTTATTTTATTTTATCAGAAATATTATTTAGCTGTATGTTAATTTAAGGAATTAGCAGCTTTATAAATAATAAAAAATAATAATAAATTAAACCCTAAAGTTTATAACGAACATTTTTTTAAAAATGAAATATTGTGTTTGTCGCACTTTTTTATTTTACATTATTTATTTATGCATTTTTGTTTTCTCTTATGAAAGTCATTCATTTAAAATTGTGAAAATAAATAGTGTTGTAATAAGTTACCGTGTTCTAATGAGATCTTTCTACGGAAGTTATGGTAGGAAGTACACTTTTACCGTCTAACAACATTACCGTAATTTATAATATTTTCATATGAATATAAACGAAGAATTTTTCACGAACAATTTTTGATTTTCTCTTCTAATCTGTTGTAAAATTGGTGATTATTTACCTACTACATTTACACTGTTTCACTCTACACTTTATTTAATAATATAAATTTACTATATTATGCCTGTATATTTTAAAAGGATAACTTTAGAAATATTCTTGTTATATAATATATATATATATATATATATATATATATATAACATACACTCACACATATATGTATTCGGAAATTTATAATGAAACATTTGAAAATATTAACACCCAAAGCGTATAAGTACAAAATTTAGAATAAACACGATGATAAGCAATAAACTCACAACAACTGTTATGGGTCGAAAAAACACAGGACGCTTCGTCAGGCGAAGAAAATAGGCACGTGTGTTGCACCCAAAGCAGCAACGCCTCCTCTCGTGCCTACATTGTTTGCCTGAGTAAGGGTCATGTGTTTTTTCAATCTAAAACAATTGTTCCAAGTTCATTGCATTTTATGGTGTTTATAACGTTTCCTACTTGTTACTTAAATTACTGTTCAGTGGTGCTTTGTTAATACCCAAAGCGGATGTTTTTCGTGAAAGTATCGCTGGAGCAAATTAATTCTCGTAGCATATTTTTTGTTCAACTAAAAAGATTAATAAAAAATTAATGAAAACATGGTAAAATCAATTTTAAAGGGTATTAAATTGAATTTTATTTTAGTTGTACCTTTGATTTATTGTTTCAGTACTCCAAATTATTTTATTTTGCTAATTCGCTGAAAACACATATCATTGTAATAATTATTATTACATTACATTATTACTAAACGCCCTACATTGCATTATTACTAAACTAAATGAAGTATTGAATGAATTCCTTCAATAGTTCGTTAATTTTAGAAATGAAATAAGTAAACACAAAAATGAATTATTTAAGTTAAATCTTCTTTTAGCACAAAAACTGAGTACATAATAATTCACTACATGCAGGATATGTAAAATTTAGTGTTTTTGTTTGTGTAAAACATGAAAGCTTTTTTATTCTACTCTTCATTAAAAGTCTTCTTCCGAGACATTAATTTAGACATTAATTTAGAAAATTGTATATCTTGGATATTTTTTCATTGTGAGAACTTGTTATTCCTGTCACGATATCGTTAGAAACGAACTGCCAAGTAAATTATATACGACAGCACTGTATTATTTTAACGGTGATTTTCATTCATAAGAACTATAAAAATGTACTTACTTATATATTGAATAAAGCTTTTATTTCCTATCTTATAAGGAAAACATTTTATAATAATTAATATATATATATGTTATATGTCTATATATATCTGTATATATATATGTGTGTGTGTGTGTGTTCTTTTATCGATTTTTGTAAATATACATATATATAGAGAGAGTTATTTTTATAAAAATGAAATACGTAAAACCTATTTTACCGGAGCATTTTATTAAAGGTAACTTAATCTTATCATTAAAGTAAAATTTTCTATCATAGTTTATAAAAATAATGTTTTTAACTATGTTTTTTGCAGTTAAAATTAAAGCTGTTTTTTCTTTGCGTTCAGGGTTTTGCATTTAGTTTGCTATTTTTGAGATGAGTGTAATTTATACGGCTAGAGAGAGATGAATTTCAATCACTTTTATCAGTTTAATTTTTTTCTCTCGGAGAAACTGATTTCGCTCATAGGGTACAATTGTATTTTATTGTAAGTGTTTTTAAAATAAAAAAACGCGAATATGATTTATTTTTTGTTTTTTTTTTTCCTTAAACATTCAAATTGTACAGACAAACAATTTTTAATACATATCTTTTTGCAAAACTTATCCACATATAGAAAAAAAAAGTTGTAATACCTGTATTTAACCTGTAATGCTTAGATAATATTTTATTTGATCATAAATAAATATGTTACTTAAACTTTGAGAACGTACCATTTTAACATGTGGAAAAAACTAAAAGTGGGAAATAAATTTTGTATCACATAATGTGATGCGCAACATTTATAGATGATATTTTAAGTGGTTACTGAGACAGACAATTTCACACATGACTGGAAAATATACAAATCGCATTTTTCTAATTAGATTTTTTTCTACTCTGCTAAAGATATATCAGAGATCTCTGATAATTTATTACCAAAATGATTTTATAACTGTATTTATAAAAAAAAAATATTTGAAATGCTACTCAAAATGGTATATTTGTAACTCAATCTTATTATTTTTAAAATTATGTTATTACTTTAAATGCGTAATCCTAATGCACGTAATTTTACATAAAGGGTTTTTAATTTCTAACAGAGTTGTTGTAGAGTAAACATATTGTAAATGTATAATTTAAATTGATATGAATCAAATAACGTATAATGTTTACATTCCCTCTGCGCCATTTAGAATTCAAGCTCTATGAATGAATTAACAGTAGATTAAAAATAAAGGATCAACGTAGAAAAATTATAATAAATTATTATAAGGAAAAATAATAGTACATTGAGATTAATATTATTACAATTAATTAAAGTGTATATGTAAAACAGCTAATTCCTTTGTAAAACAAATCTTTTTAGTTAAACAATAATAAATATATCTTCTATGTACAAGATTGTAATATAAGATATTACTATAGGATTATTACCATATTACTGTAAAATTTGTTGATTAATAATATACTGCATATAAAATTCAATTAGTTGGGCATCAGTTTTACATTAGAAGAAGATAATATGAAACATACCTTCCAATTTCAGGGATGGAACACGGGCACTGAATTCATACCGGTATTTGTTTAAGAAATTTCTTTACCTATAATATCGTTGATTTAAGAACTAGAAAATTTTCTTACATTGATTGTGGTATGAAGTCTGAGTCCGTTTTCCATCCCTGTAATTTACTGATTATTAATACGTAAATTCGCTACTTTTTTTCAGAATATTTTATTTATAAAGATATTTTCTTGAAATATATTTATGATTAAATTAGATTTAAAAAAGAAATCTTAAAAAGGCATGTTTGAGAAAAGGGCGGGTACTATTAATTTTGCGGAATAATAATTAGTAAGTTAGCACGTATGCATGAAGATAACACGCACATCTTACTTGTTAAACACACGTCTTAACACACATTTAACTTGTTAACCAACTAACTAACTAACTAAATATATTATATATTTGAAACAGATAAATTTAATATATATATATATATATATATATATATATATTTAATTATTTTATTTTAATTTTTAGTTATAAGATAGTTATAAATTATTAAAAATAAATTCAATCTTTTAAAACTATCAGGTAATTAAATCTAAAGTAATTAATCTCTTTTACCAGTCATACAAAATGTTTACATAATACAATATATCTTATTTTAGGCAATTTTTAAGAAAGATATTTCAAACTTTTTCAAAATATGTCCTTTATGGTTCATCATACATCGGACTTTTGGGAGTGCCTTGGCTTCAGCTTGGCGTCCGTCTGGCTGCCGGCAATGAACATTTATCTATTACATTATATTTCAGTTTTACGCAAGGTGAATTACTCTACCCTCTCGACCTCTCTGACCATTTTTCTCTAGTTTGTCGTATTACCAAATGTAAATGTTTCTTTTCTACGTCATTCGAACGAATTGGTCCTTTAGTATTTGATTCGCGGCTGTTCAACATGTATGAAAACCGTTATTGTTGCATTTTAATGAAATGTTAACTTTTGTGCGTAACATGTCTCATGCGCAAACAGAGAAGTTTATATGAAATAAAGTTTAAAGTATAATCCAGGTTTAGCGAATTTCTATAATATTTAGAGTAATTTCTTCCTGAATTAAAATCAGTGCGATATAGGTTACGAAAAATTAGATATACAAAAGGACCTACTACGAATGCTCATCTTTCATGGCATCTATATCGATCCTGCAATGTTATTTATTTTAATTTCAAGAAATATTAAAAATAGTAATCCTTTTTACTTTTCCTTTTTTTTTTTTTTTTTTTAACAGATGAACAATGCAGTTGAAAAATGTTAATCGTACGGTCTGTAACAAAAGCATCCGAACACTAGCAAAAATACCTATTTAAAAAAAAAGAAGTAGAGTTAATACTGTTTTGTTAAATAAATCATTGTCGAATATCGTGTTCTTAGACTGACTAAGAACAGGATTCGACAAGGATTTATTTAACGAAGTCGTATGAAGTGTACTTTTTTTACACAGGAATTTCCCAATATTTATCATAATAAAATTAACGTAAGACACAAGGAATAAATATTGCTATCGTTTATTTATCTATTTTTATTTAATTATTTTTTATTTTTAAACCGATGATATAAAATTTTTTTTACCAAAATTTTAACAGTGTTTCATGAAGCTAAATATTCAGATGTTGCCCTTATTTACACTACTTTAACTTATATTTATGATACATTAATGTACATATTTGATTTTAAATTTATAAAATCAAAAGTCGAGAATACAAACATAGATAATACCTTAAAAATCATTTTAAAAAAATGAGAAACACATGAACTTTTTCACAATAAAATTATATAATAACCAGCAGGAAGTCAATTACATTGCCTTGCTTTCGAAAAGTAACCAATGCACCTTAGCTCAAACGGTGACAAATAAATTTCTAACTGCTACATAAAAGCAGATGTTAACTATAGTCAGACGTAAATTAATTTATCTGCAGGAGGACAGGCACTTTCTTCTGTGGGTAAAATACGAACAACGCATTGCAGTTTAACAGGCGACAAACAATTTTTTTACTGATACAGAAAAGCAGATATAGGCGTTTGAGATAAGTACAATTATAATAATAAACCAGTATAAATTATAGGGGGTGGGGGTGGTGATGGCGCTTTTGAGTTTAGACATTTTGCCCTTGCTATACTTGCCTCGGAATTCCAGGGTTGTAAAGAACATGGTATATTTAAACAAAAGTTTTATTCCAAAAAAGGGACCGACTACATATTATCCCCCCCCCCCCCAAAAAAAAAAAAAAAAAAAAAAAAATGTTAAAAATTGTGCTTGGAATGCATTGTAGCCAACATATTATTAAGGTGTTCCTTATACTTATCTATTTGTCTATATATCTGTCTACCTATCTATATCTATCTATCTATTTATCACCTATCTATATATCTGGCTACAAATCTATCTATCTATATATTTTGTATATATGCATAAAGATATCTTAAATGTTTGATTTCTAATCTCTTTAAAAATTAATTGTTTGCAATTTGCTGTTACTAGTAGTAAATCGTTATCCCTAAAAAAATATTTAAATACATATTTTATTCATTATTTACAATATCAAAATTTATTTTTAAACAACAAAACTCTTTTCTAAATATTTAAGTAAACTTTATGTTCACCTAATATCAATTTTAATACATGGATCCATATTTCCATAAAACAATAAATCAATAAGCGGATTCGTTCTTAATTAATCATTAAATGTCAAAGCTCTCACTAAGTAAAATAGCAATGGATGAAAACATTGTGCTAGAATATTTTTCCAATATTCTATTCGTTTGATCGCCAAACTGTCTGTGGCTAGTCAGTCCATAAATAACATTGATGAAATTATTATTTTTTTAGGTGAATATATCTAGTTGGTACAGTTAAAATATTGATTTTCTATACAATAATAAATCAAACATATAGAGAACATTTATGATTATGAAACTCAGTAAAAACTTATTTCTTTTGAATAGAATACTTAACGAAGAGTATTGCAAGTGATATTAATGTTTCATTTTTATCGTCATTTTTGAGAATTACTTAAAAAAAAAAAAAAAAAAAAAAAAAAAAAAAAAATAATAATAATAGATTTTTCTTCCTTGTACAAATATATATTTTTTTTTCCATTTTGCATCTTGTACAAGAAAAAAATTAATTTTGCTGTATGCATTTTTTTTTTTTTTTTTTTTTTTTTTGTGCTTTTGTACCCAGTTATAACCAATCGAAATTTATATATACACAAAGTTTAAAATTCTGTCATTGAAATTACGTATATTTAAACAAAAGTTAAAGTCAATTGATTGATTTTTGTTATCGCTGATGTGGTACATTAAAACTATACCAAATTTAATAAGAATACGCCTAACTCACGAAAATTTCTGTAACTAATACACTGTTAAAAATTTCAACAGAAAACTCTGTGTAATGTATTATCTGAAGTCTTACGTAAAATTATAGAGAAAAATAAACGGAGATGTTAAAAAACTTATTTTATACATTCACTCTATTAACTAATATTAATTTAATTAATTATTGGTGAGAATATATTTCGGACTTAGAATGCTTTTTCTAAAGTAGAAACAGTCAGTTTTAATTTTAATTAAAAAAATAAAATAATAAAATTAGGTAAAAATTCAGAATTAAGATCGAGAATCTCGATTATTCACTTTTAACTAAGAGTTACTGTAAATTTACAGAGACTCTGGATAAATATTTATATTAAATTTACAGAAATTTTTAACAGTGTAAAATGCTTAAATAGATATTTAAGATTAAAGTAAAAGAAAACTTAAATTGCACACAGAAATTATTTGTACTCCCACTTAGAAAATAAATAAATAAATAAATACATTTACGTAAGATAAGGCACTTAATTTGAATTTCTGTATTAGTGTTTAGTAATGAATTTAAAAGTTATATCCTTGTATTGTTTCTATAAATGTAAATTTCACTATTCAACTGACATTTGCGCATAATGTAAAATTAGATTTTTCCAAAAATTAATTAAATAAATAGAGATTTTAAATCATTAAATTATTTTCAGCTTAAAATATTTCATATGTTGCTATTAATATGCATTTATATTTTCAATAACATAAAATAACTAAAAAGGGCGTTATGACAGTGAGAATCCTCACATTTTTTTTTTTTTCAAGACAAGATGTATAAAGTGAAAAATGCGTCACAATATCAAATGTATAAGCATGAATTCATGAAAGGAAAAGCGGGAGAAATGGTGGAATGCTGCATGTGCAGAATACCGAAGAAGATAGATTAGCAGCTGAACGCTGTGTTCGTGCATATGCCAGCCAGTGCAAAACAGTATGACAGTATCCGAATAATGCGATTTTCCGCTAATACTGTTTCCTGAACTCTGTCGATGTTTCTTGCAGTCGTGGATACAAAAGGACAATAAAAATAATCTTCCAGACTCTATTTTCCTTCACTTATAATTGAAAACCATCTCTCAACCATTCCACAGGATATAATGTCGTCTCCATAAACGCCCTATTGTCGTCTGCATATATCTCAAATTCTAGTCCTTTATGCTAATTCGTATAGCACAGCAGCATGCACTTCCAATTTCGTCTACGATTTCAAGACACGTCTTTTTGTCCTACTGAATTCACTGAAATGAATTTGGACACGGTATTATGCTGCTAATATCTTTCTTCTTCGACAATCTACGCAGGCATTATTGCACATACTTTGTTGCTTCTTCGGTAATGAATTCCAGAAAACTTGTTATCAGTTGTAGCATTATTTAACGCATTTATTGCATATTTTATTTGAAAATAAAAACGACAAACTTAGTTTTGGAAAGCCCCTTTTATTAGCAATATAATTACATTAAATATTTCCGAATATTACATAAAAGTTTATATATTCTTCTGTACATTTACATGATAAAAACGTAAAATATCTTTCATTTCTTTAATTTTTAAATACAAATAATTTCTTCTTATTTACCGTCAACAATTGTCCATAGCGCAGCACTTGTGCGACCTAAAACCTAAACGACAATTCTTCACAAGTATTCAAAATTCTTATGCTATACAGAGAAGCAGTATAAATGCACAATTAATATGAACGATAAAATAACGAAGAAAACTATTGCTAGTAAAGATTTAAAAAAAATGTTCAATAAGAAGTATGTTTATAGAGACTATAATTGTAATTTATTAAAGACAGACAAATCAAAGTCATTAAAACTTTTCAACATTGTAGGAGAATATTAAAAATTAAAAATTTAAACTCACTTTTTGCATGATTTTAGATTATATTTCAGCAACACATCTCCATTGACTCAACGGCATTAATATTTACTAAGCTGTTTTTTATTAAAGGCAACTAGTCCAAGAACCTCAGTAAAACAGCTTGAAGATGTTTGAGCTGTAATGACACTTTCCAAAATAATTTCCCTTTCTATGTGTTTATTGAAAAATAAACGCATTAAAAATGTACGCAAATACTGTAAATTTTTAGAATAAAGTGCGTTTAGCATATTATCGTTCAAAAATAAATTTATATTCGTTATTCCACAAGTGTTCTCAAAGTAGATTGTATTGATTATCAGTACAAGGTAGGTTGTACATTAAATTAGTAATTTTTACATTATTATAACCCAAAAATTGAAAAATTTAGAAAACCTTAATGAAAAAATAATAACTGCTTTTATAACAGAATGGCCCCATGGTAGAACGTTTAAGAACGAACTCGGGCATTCCGTTATTTAATATATTTAATTATAATAAAACACAATTACAAAACGCACGCAGTAAACAGAACATTAGGTTACATAAGAACGATTATAACTTCTTACAGGTCGCTGCCTGCGGCCCATGGCCACAGGGCGTATTACACAAAAAACGACTACATCTTTCAGCGAGAGCTGACAAACTTCTGAGTGACTTCTGAAAACAAAATTCTTTCACTTCACTTTAATGATCGGCAAAATATCATTAAATATTTTGCCGAGAATGGCGTCAGCGCCGTATATATTGTTTTAAATGATAGGGAAGATGGCTCAATATCGATAGGCTATTTAATATTTTCGTAAGAGTTTGAACTTAGCGCAACATTCTCCCCCTCTGTTCCTGAGCCTACGTCTCGAGGCGGGAACAGCACTTAAGGCTTTCCGCGGATACCACAGGAGATTGAAGTTTTGTAACTATAACATTTTAACATGAATGTGAGGGTCGATGCATAACAGATACCTAAATTTTAATTTAATCAGGGTTGACTATTTCAAAGGTACTACACTTTTAAATATTATATTATTTCGAATTAAATTTTCTTATTCTTGATAGATTACAAGAATATTAAAGTTAAATAATTTATATCCATTTATTCCATTTATACATCATATGCTAATTTAATAGCGCTGCTACGATGCGAAATTTCCCATTTACTTGAAAGCTATATTTTAACTTCTATTCTACACAACTGCACAAAATTTCTTATATGAAGGGTAAGTTACAATATACTATACTGTTTTAATTTGGATGCATATTTGTCCAAAATGTGGCAAGGTTACGGTTTCTCCTATTTAAAAGACTAAATTTGTACTAAATAAAACTACTAAATAGCAATATTACAAAAAGCAGACTAAATCTAATTTGTATAATTGCACAAAACGTAGATAAAACTTCCGTGATGAAATACTATTGTTGCGAATTTGTAAATAATTCTATTTATTTTTGTAAAAATTCTTTCAAAGAGGCTTAGTAAGCTGATAAAATGTTAATTTTCTGCCTTTCTAGTTTGTTTTAGCGTTTAAATAGCCTAATTTTCGCTTAAAAACGCATTAGAAAGCTGCAATAAGGTAGGTAATGGATTTGGCACTAAATTTGGAGAATTTTACTCTTGGCGATTTTTTGACGACTTTTGGCGAGAAAATCCTTATCGATATACAAAAAGTGGAAGCTGTAAGGTTATTGGTTAACGAGATACTAGCAATTTCCAGAACAATCTAGGTTCGATAGAGGGGTATAAAAGGAGGCCCATTGCGCCAAACCACTCTCAGTCTCAGATTAGTTTCCGCCACTGCTCCATTGCTTCTGAAAAATCCCTCAGCCTATTTGAATTATAGTCAATTGCTATATGTGTTAATGCTATACAGTTTGTAATGTGGATTTGCTGTTGACAGCTGTTGTTTAAGCTATGTTTATTGGTGGAATTGAAGTTGATACCTAGCTTATAGGCCTGTACTCTTTTAGAATTTTCTGTGAATAAACTACTGAACTTTTGCAAGTTTCGCCTTTCATTCTCGGACAACTCACGAATCCCCAAGTACGTAACATTATGCTGATTTAATTGAGTGCATACTGACTGACAGGTGGCTCTGCTATGCTGTAATTTTTTCCAGCATTTACAGCATATAAATGCAATAAACTTGATATGTGACACTGTCCTTGTAAAGAATAGCGCTGACTTAATTCGAGTGTGCATCACCCGACAAGTGGCGCTGATATGAATCACCTTCGTTTATTTTCCGCATGATAATATCTCATCAGTTATTAGTTAAAATTGCATCAAAATGCATTTATAAAGGTTTATAGTAAGAAGTTAGAGGTGAATGTTTGTTCACGTTAATTTTTATGTGACAATGTTTTACAGGATGATACAGAAGAAAGTTTTCTGTGACCTCCAATACACTAGTTTTTCTTAACCCCATGTGATAAAATTTATTATTAATTTACCTAATGTTGAACAAAAGGATTTATACAATAAATTTTATGACCAAAAGTGCAATTAACAATAAAATAAAATACATTTTTTTTTCCTTATAATTTTTAAGTATTTTACTTATCATTATTCCTATCTACGTTCATAAAAGAACTTAATGCATTATTGATCCAAATTATATTTTTCAAGATATAATTTGTGGTGAAAAGATATAAGATGAAAATGGATCTTAAGTTTGGAAATCTGGCCCTATTCTTGAAATTTTTAGTATTAAAGTCATTAAATATGCATTAGCGAATATTTGTCCAGAATTTCTTGTATTTAATAACCTATACATTTTTACTATCTCCAGGTAAGGAAAAAAAAATAGATTATGTCATAATGGACAATTACCGGGATACGGAAATGTACGTTAGTTCGGTTAATAAATAAAAGGTTTTCTTTAAGCATGCTTTTGAATTTTTAATATAAATACATTAAATCGAATAACTCATTCTTGCCAAATTTAAGACTTATTCTTGGCAATACTTTAAATGTATTGTTCTTTGTTCCTTTATTTTTATTTTTATTTTATTTTTATTTATTTTTATTATTATTACGATGTATTTGTTAAACATAAAATGCAGTACTATTAAGAAATTGCAGCATTATTATCACTTAACGTTTGTAATATTCATTGCAAATAAGGCTATACAGACTGGACGAGATAAAAATAGTTATCGAAAAATAATAAAACCAACTATGAAAATATAATAACTTTTTATAAAACATTTAGACAGTATCTAAGAAATACATAATTTAAAAAAATAAAAAATAAAAATAAAAATAAAAATAATTTTAGAAAATGCATGTAAAATATAAAGATTAAATGTACCTTTAACAACCTTTGTTCCATCGCTTTTTTCTTTTATGCAGAAGTAAAAATAACGAAAAACAAATAAGTTTCTAACAAATAATAACAGAAAATTAAAAAGCTTTCCTAAAATATTATATATATGTATATACTTACACACATATATATATGCGTGTGAGTGTATGTATGCATATATGTTGCGTATATCTTTGTACTGTATGACGCGTAAATTTCCACTTCTATATCAAATTTCAATGTGTTTTATAAATATGTAAATTATATGTTATATATATTATGTCCGCTATATGTTGCATAAATTTTGTTACACAAATAAGTAAATTATACATGCATATATATATACACACACCACACACACATACACACACATATATTGCGTATGTGTGTGTGTGAAAAATTCTTTGTACGTATAACGTGTTAAAGAAATCAACTTAAATTTCAAGAAAATTTTAATTTCTATATCAAATTTCAGTGGGTTTTATAAATAAGTAAATTGTATGTAATATATATTTGCTATATGCTATATAAATTTTGTTATATAAATAAGTAAATTATACATACACCAAACACACACATACACCCACACATATATATGTATGTTATAAGATATCCTATTGTAGCTGATAAAAACTATATTAAGTATAAATCAATATTTTTAAAGTAGAAATTAAAAAACAAAACAAAATTATATTTAATTTTTTTTATTGCAAACAACTTAATAATTCAAATAAAATTTCCTTTATTAGCATAAATAAAGCATTTCTTGAAGAATTACGTTTCAATAATCTCTTTCATATTTAACTAATTTATTAAAATAATTGTTAAAATGTTTTAAATGAAAATAAATGTGATGGTCCTAAGAGTTATTTCTATAACAGTCGAAAATTGTAGCTATTTTTAAGGAAAGGGGAGATAATTGTTAAGAAAATTGCATATATTTATTTAAGGTATATTAGTTGGGTAATTAAATTCATTAAACGTTTTCTTTACACTGCATTAATTACAATATTTTTATTTTTATTTCTTTTATAGAGCTACTCGCATAAAACTATTCATTCACTACCTAACTCATTCAGAATCGTTTAAACATATTATGTCCCACCTAATTTAAATTCCTAACGGCAACAACTCGCACCAGATTTTGTCTTTTCATCTCTTTTTTTCTTTTTTCTTTTTCTTTTTCTTTTTCTTTTCTTTTCTTTTTTTTTTTTTTTTTTTTTTTTTATAAATTAAAATTTACTTTTATAACTTAGAGGAATAACATCAGATATTTCTTTGCTTCCAAAATTGTTAGGTAGATTCCTTATAGGAGATCTACCTATTGCAGTGGTTTTCATGACACGACTTCTGGAAATTTTTTTCACATATTCACCGATCATGACCCATAGAACCCAAAAGCACCCTCCGTTCAAAAGTTTATATATATATATATGTATATATGTATAACACTTCTTTCCATGTTAAGTTGTGAACACGATAACTGGAGTAGTTTTTATTTAAATTTAACCAGCTAAGGATATGTTGTCAGGACAGTACAAATCTCGGTCGATTTCGTAGATGGGGTGGCAGCTCAACGGGAGTGGAAATGGTGGGGGGGTGGAAATTTTCATTTGCCCATAATTTCTTTAATACTGAAAATAGGAAAATACTTTAAAATAGGCGAATTACAGCCTTACCCTAAAGAAAATTTTTTTGATTTACACTTTTTCCGATAGCTTCAATTGCTTAAAAGTTACAAGTTAAAACGGGATTTTTAGGCAATTCTGATTAATCCGACTTTTTAAAGATTTTTTTTTAACTTACGTTCTATGCTATAAACCTACTGCCGAACCCAGGTTAAAAAAGGTAAAAGGGGAAAATAAATTAGAAATATCAGTCCTACCGTTACAACTTTGGTAGCAAACGATAGGGGCGATTTTTCTGAAGCCAGGGGCGGAAACAATTTTTTGATACGACGATTAGATTTTTTAAAATTAACTAAAGTATAAAATTTAGGGGCAACACTTCATTTTAAAGTTATCATAATTTGTAGTGCGAGTTATGCGAATAGAAAAAGTCTTGAATTTAAAAATTTATTTTTATATTTTATTCTATAGCTTTAATTGCTTAAATTTATAATCTGATGCTTACGCCACGTGCAGACTAATAAAAGTGATAATAAAAGTGATCATCGAAAATAAAAAAAAAACATGGTAACCTCTTTAATTAATCATTTAAAAATAAAAAATTAAAATAACACGTTATTCTTAATAAAAATATCGTTTGTGATAAATAGTTTAGAACGCTGGTTTAGGCAAGAATTTAAAATTTACAGCTTCCTTTGACTTTTTATCTTGTGGAAACAAGATATTGGTCTCTGAAGAGATATGAGATTTTCGTGTGGGAACAAAATATAATGAAGCCAAAGCTGTCATTCTTCATCGCCAAGCTTGCCAAATTTTGTCGTCAAATAACGAATTTCGTCGCCAAGTGAAAGATTACGTCGTCAACTATCAAATTTTGCCCACAAATTTCATTGCTAAGTCACAAGTTTTGTCACCAAATTCTCGCCAAATCATACAATTTACTAAATTCGTAACAATTAACATTGACATTTAGTGGTCCCCATATGGTTTAAAGGACTTCTTTCTTCACTCTTCTTTCCGGCGCCGCAAAAAAACACTCGAACTAATTCAGCAATCGTAACATACAGGGTGACAAGAAATAACTTGGACGAAGTTTCAAAAGAAATATCTGTAACTACCGCTAAAGTTCTAAATTTATTTCATTAAGTATTGATCCTAGAAAGCAACTAAACAGATGTAAGTAAGTTAGTTGTAGTAACCATTATGGTTAACAAACGATCTGCCATACTTGAATTACAAAAGCAAGGAAAAAAACAATGCGAAATTATTCAGCTATTGAAAGTGCCTAAGCAGACTGTTTCATACACAATCAAAAGGTTTAAAGAACTCGGACATGATGGGACAGGCCAGGAAGAGGAAGAAAGCGCGCAGTTTACACATCAAGAAACCGGAAAGTTATCAAAAACCGAGTTCAACGAAATCCTAGGATTTCAATGAGAACGGTTGCTAGAGAGATGAAGATCACCAGAGAAACCGCACTTTTGATCACAAGAGTAGAGCTTGGTCTTCGCCCTTACAAAATGAAAGAGGCTCAAAAGCTAACAGCAGAGAACAAACGTACAAGACTTCAAAGGTTTAAAGAACTGTTAAAGCGGGCCGCAGATGATCAATGACAAATATTTGTCTTCACAGATGAGAAACTGTTCTCGATTCAACAAGCGCATAATAGCCATAATGATAGAGTTTGGTATTCAGAAGCACCTAGACCTTCTTGCATTAGTGAACGGCCTCAACGACCAAAATCTGTAATGATTTGGGGTGGAATATGTGCTTGTGGGAAAACACCACTTGTTTTTGTTGATCAAGGGATAAAGATTAATCAACAAACATATCGCAAACTCATTTTGGAAGATGTTGTCTTACCTAGGTCGCAAAAGTTCTTTGGAAACAAAAGATGGACCTTCCAACAGGATTCCGCACCTGCACACAGAGCTAAACGCACTCAAGATTGGTGCAAGACAAAATTTCCTGACTTCATTGGAGTTCAAGAATGGCCACCGTATTCCCCAAATTTGAACCCAATGGATTATTATGTTTGTCCATCTTGAAAACAAGGGTATGAGCTAAACATCATAAAACTTTGGCATCCCTAAGGAAATCCTTATGCAAGTAATGGGATAAAATATCAGTAAGTGAGTTGCGGCCCATTGCCGAAAATTTTGTGACGCGCTTAAAGCTCTGTATTAAGTCTAAAGGTAGCCACTTTGAAAATTTGTAAATATATTAGACAAAATAGTGTATTCATTTTTATTTTGAAGTTTGGTCATAATATTTTCATTAGCATTAAAGTTACAATATATCATGCGAGTCCAGGTTATTTCTTGTCATCCTGTATATCCTTCGCTACAACACGTTTAATCTGCATACACCACGATATCTTGTAATATCTACTACTCCATACACCACACTTCACGACGCAACTATCACACTATTTAAACTTCTGCAAAATATACAACATCTTTTACTTCATTTACCCAGCTACTTCTTTAAAACTAACCATTTCCAATCATCTTTCACAATCTTTGTTGACCCTAATTTCCTTTTATCTAACTACGTTCCAGTTACTAAATACTCCATGCTTACCTAAAATCACCTCTACTCGACACCTTATATCTAACAATTTTACTTTTAACGTCGCAAAACTATTCAAAACAATCCAGCTAGAACTTTCTCAACCTCAACCAACTTTTAATACCAACTCGACGCTATCACCTTCAATACTGACTTCCTTCGGCGACCTTTAATTCCTCAACTGGAGGCTACGTACACCTCGCAAAACTTCCTGTAACCATTGACACAAAATTCAACTAGTGGTTACAAAATTTTTCTGTTTTGCACGTGGAAAAATCGCATTAAAGCAAGTTTGTGTCGTGACTGTCAAAACCATATATATGAAAAACAATATAAAATGTTATCAATTGCATATTTGAACAATAATTCATGTATTTAGTCTGCCCTGTAATTTCTAATTCATTTAAACATTTACCATGTCTACATTTGTAAAAAAATTTTGTAATTTTTTTTTTCTTTTTTTAAGTAGTAGTTGTTTTACATTGTCTTGTATTACTATATTTACGATGAATCTCCCTATGTTAAAATCAAATTTCAATGCAATCAGCATGATGAGTACATTTTTCGATGTGAGTGATTTTCATCTTTTACTGTGCATGTAAAGGCTAAACAACACATATGAAAAAAAAAAAAAAAAAAAAAAAAAAAATGTTGACATTCTAGAAATGTAGGCGGTAGAATAAAAGTAAGTGGAAGAAATAACGTTCTTTTTTTTCTGCGAAATTAAAATATTTGAGATTTCTTTTCAAATTTTGGTGAAATTCTACTGCCACATTTTTTTTCGCTTTGAATTAAATTAAAGTAAAAAAATTTACACAACTCGTTTCCGGGTATATTTTGCTTCTTACGCAGTTGCATATATTTACTTTAGTTCATAAAAAAAAAAAAAAAAAACAATAAAGAAAAATCATGCAGTACGCATTGATTAGTAACACTTTCCAACTGAACACAATTGTATCGAATAACTTTTAATATTTTTTGCCTACTTTATCACACAACAGACAGAACGACTGAAAAACATGCAGATAGACAAATTGATTTTAAAATTACTCTTAGGCATTTTGGAAAGTGCTAAAAATGGCTTAACGCAAAAGACAACGCAGCCGTTAGATTATAATTACAGCTTTTAATCTCTCTGAATATTTAAGTGTAGCCCTGTAAATCTGAAAGTTAATCATATCAGGTTCTATACAAAACAATATTTTAGAATATTAATAATGCATGTCAATGTTTCTATAATTTTTATAGTAGAAAGATCTTTAACTATAACGTTTAAAAATTCT
Organism: Salticus scenicus; assembly: GCA_963930645.1. NCBI lineage: Eukaryota > Metazoa > Arthropoda > Arachnida > Araneae > Salticidae > Salticus > Salticus scenicus. The sequence continues at coordinate 77,932,783 of OZ005654.1, read as the reverse complement.
GTCCTAAAACGTAATACATTGTTTTTTTTTTATTGTTGTTGTTGTTGTTGTTGTCCCTGTAAACAAAGTAGTTGTACAGGACCTATTAATGGCATTTTAAATAGGGAACATTCCATAGGGAACTTGAGTGTATCATTTTTTAAAAATTCTCAAAATATTCACGGATGACAGGAGCCGGAGACAAACAGATAGAAAGGTAGACAATCGGAAAGACAGATGCACAAATTGAAATCCTGTTCCCACTAAAATTATAAGAAACTTTTAAAACGCTCATGTAAACAAAAGTGCAATTCCAGCAAATTTTCATTAATAGCTCTCAATGTAACTGATTATTTTTGTGTGGCCCTGTAAATCTAATGCTAACCATAATATATTGCAATGAAGGCACTCCTTTGTGCATACGAATAATATATTTCAATTGCATTAAGCTTTGTGTAGAATAAAATTATTAAAATTTGGTTTATAAAAATAACTCTCATACAACACAATGCTTTGGAATATTTTCAAGTGCCCCTGTACACAAACCAGTTAGAAATATGCTCTATTTTACATAGGAAACATCCGATAGGGAATTGAACAAAAGTATTCCAAAGCATTGCGTTTTATGAGAGATATTTCTATAAACTAAATTTTAATAACTTTACTTTGCACAAAGATTTATGAAATTGAAATATGTTATTTATAAGCACAAAAGAAAATGATTTGCATAGAATATAGCATGATTAGCATTAGATTTACAGGGTGACACAAAAATATTCAGTTATGTAACGAGCTATTAATAAATATTTGCTAAAATTGTACTTTCGTTTACATTAATCGTTTTTAGCACTTTCTAACATTTTTAACACTTCCCAACAAGGTTGAAAATTGTTAATCACTTCGGTTTATATGTTTGTCTGTCCGTCTGTGTGTCTGTCTAACTCTCCGCTCTCTAACTCCCGTAAATATTTGTAGAAATTTTTGAAACTGATATATGTTATTCAAGTTCACTATCGGATGTTCCCTATTGAAAATGGAGTTTACACCTTTACTGGTTTGTATACAGGGACACACGAAAGTATTTCAAAGCATTTTGTACTATGAGAGGTATTTCTATAAATCATTTTTTCATACCTTTACTGTACAAATATCTTAATGAAATTGAAATAGGTTATTCCAGTTCACTATGGGATGTTTCCTGCATAAAATGGATTAAATACAATCACTCTTTTATATACAAGGACACTCAAAAGTATCCTAAAGCACTGCGATCTATGAGAGATATTTCTATAAATCAAATATTAGTAACTTTACTTTCCACGAAATTTATCGAAATTTAAACATGTTATTTATATGCACAAAAAAATGCTTTGCAAAGAATATAGCATGATTATCATTAGATTTACAGGGTGACACGAAAATATTCTGTTATATTAAGAGCTGTTAATAAACATTTGCTAGAGTTCTACTTTCATTTACATTAAGCATTTTTAACACTTTCTAACTTTTTTTTAAAGTATGAATATGATATCAATTTGTGTATCGGTCCGTCTGTCCGTCTATCTGTCTGCCCGTGTTCTAACTCACGTAAATATTTATGGAATTTTTTGAAACTGATGTATATTATTCAAGTTCACTATCCGATGTTCCCTATTGTTATACCTCTACTGGTTTGTCTACAGGGACATCCGAAAATATTTCAAAGAATTGTGTTGTATGAGAGAGATTTCTATAAACCATATTTTCATACCTTTACTGAACAATATCTTCATGAAATTAAAATATGTTATTCATGTTCACTAATGGATGTTTCCTATATGAAATAGATTACATACCACCGCTAGTTTATGTGCAGGGACACTCAAAAACACTCCAAAGCATTGCGTTCTTTGTGAGATATTCCTATAAATAAAATTTTAATAACTTTTACTTCCCACGAAGTTTTAAGAAATTGAAATATGTTATTTATATGCATAAAAGAATGCTTTGCATAGAATATAGCATGGTTATCATTAGATTTACAAGGTGACACAAAAATATTCAATTATATTAAGAGCTATTAATAAAAAATTGCTAGAATTGAACTTTCGTTTACATTAAGCGTTTTTGACACTTTCTATCATTTTTTTAGTATGAATATAATTACAATTTGTGTATCTGTCTGACTGTTCTTCTGACCATCTGTCTGTCTCTCTGGCTGTTTTCCTGCGCTCTAATTCCCTTAAATATTTATGGAATTTCTTTGAACCGATATATCTTATTGAAGTTCACTATCGGATGTTTCCAATTGAAAATGGAGTGAATACCTCTTCTGGTTTGTGTACAGGGACACCCACAAGTATTTGGAAGCATTGTGTTCTATGAGAGGAGTTTCTATAAACCATATTCTAATACCTTTAATGTATAGAAACTGAATGAAATTTTAATATGTTATTCAATTCCCTATCGGATGTCTCCTATGTAAAATAGAATACATTTCTAACTGGTTTGTGTACAGGGCCACTTGAAAGTATGCAAAGCATTGTGTTGTATTAGAGTTATTTATATAAACCAAATTTTAATAATTTTATTTTCCACAAAGCTTAATGCAATTGAAATATATTTTTCGTATGCAGAAAGAGTGCTTTCTATGTAATATAGTATGGTTAGCATTAGATTTACTGGGTCACAGAAAAACTAGCATGTTGTGGCCACCACAAAACTTTCTTCTATATTTTTGTATACAAATTCACTCAATAACAATTTAAAAAAAAATTACGATTTTTTTCAATGTTTTTTTTCGTTAAAAGTAAAAAAAATCGATAACTTTGTTTTAAACTATCACATATTTATAGTTCAACCATTCGTTTTAAAGGTATTGACGAGACCTTTCGAAAGATACCCATCTTGAAAATTTATCCCCCAGGGGGGGAAGCGGTGCCCCCACATGCAAATTTTTTTTTACTAATTAACTACTACTATTATCAATAATTCATATAAATTTTACAATCACAGGTTAAGAATAACTCTCATTATGTACATTTATACGTAATTTTGTCCTATACTGCCATGTTAAAAATTTAGAAAAAATACGATCGCAGCGCTACCTGTTGAGCGATTGATCCCCAAATCTAATCAGCACCAGTTTATGTCAGGGGCCAACTAAATACCAAGTTTGGTTAAATTTCGAAAAAAAAATATTCTAAGTTTTTTTCGTTAAAAGTAAAAAAAATCGATAACATTGTTATAAATTATCACAGATTTATAGTTGAACCATTCGTTTTAAAGGTATTGACGAGACCTTTCGAAAGATACCCATCTTGAAAATTTACACCCCTCGAAGGGGGACTTCCCCCCCCCCCGTAGGGGGGTGACGAGGCTCCTACGCATACAATTTTTTTTTTCCCTGTTGACTATCTCTATTATAAATAATTCTTCTAAATTTTATAAGGATTACTAAAAAATAATTCTCTTTATGCACATTTATACAAAATTTTGTCCTATATCACCATGTTAAAAATTTAGAGAAAGCAGGATGGCAACGCAACCTGTAAGACAATTTTTACCAAAATTTGATAGGCACTAATTTATGTGAAGGTGCAACTACATACCAACTTGTATGAAATTCTATGCAGTAGTTCCTGAGATACAGTTGCCACAAAATTTTGTCACACACACACACACACACACACATACCGGTTTACCCTACCAAGTGAGGTCCCCGTAATTTTGCATTCATTGCGAGGTCCACCTAAAATTATTTATATCTCCGGTATAAATTAACATATCAAAATATAAATTATTGTTTTCTTAATTATAGACATGGGAGAACCCAGATGATCCAAAATTTTTTAAATAAATTAAATATAAAATTTCCGCATTTTGCATTTAAAGCAAGGACCAGAAGAAGGGAAAATTTGTGGGTTTATTAGGGAATATCTTCTTAAAATCCCCAGTAAAAAGGGTCTCGTTTAAAACCGGAATGTCAGCTATCAAGTGCGGGGAGTCAAAAACCACATTCTTTTCTTTTGAATAAAACAAATATCGGTCCACGTGTTTTTACATATATTACGCAGAAAACATACATACGGGAAAATAAATTGCACTATTTGAAATTGTTTTTTTCCTCCCGTCCTTTTAATTATAAGAGATGTAAAAAAGAAAATATACAGATACATATATATATATATATATATATATATATATATATATATATATATATATATATTTGCATTATTCAATGGACAATTATTTGTACATTTTCAAAATAAAGTGATATTTTAAATTATGGTTTGTTAACACATAAAAAATTGCACCAAATTTAATTTTTTAACCGATTAAGTTCTGAAATCACAATAAAGTTCACAGCTTTAAGAGAAAAAAACGTGTAGAAAAACTTTTAAAAAGAAAAAAAAAAAACTGCCCAAAACTGCAGACTATCAAAACATTTTGGAACAATAAAAAATTTAAGAAAGGGGGGGGGGGATTATTTTCTTCCAAACTGCAATTATTATAATATTTATTTCAAATACCTTCAGATTATTTGCAGATTTTTCTGCACTTTTCTTTTTTTTTTTTTTTTTTTTTTTCCTGGTTTTCCAGGATATAGCAGCTCGAAGAGATATACTGCTTGTATACTTTTACTTATATATTTAAATGGTTAAAATAAGTTAGGGTTTGAGGAGATAATAATATATTTAAATTACATATAATTTAGATATTTCATAAAATAAGTGTAAAATCTTTTATTTTTAAACGAACTCAGCGAAGTTCAAACTAACACCTAAAATTAATATTTATGGCTAATTTTTAACTTTTCTCGAATAAGGTTTAAAATTCGCTGTTATTTATTTATTTATTTATTAACGTTTATATAATTCAACATAAAAAACGAAGTGATTTTTAATTTATCATAATTTCAAAAATACAAGATTGCCTGTTTGCAGATTTCACGTAAGATGATTTGAAATTTAGGAGACAGACAGCTCGAAAAAATTGAAGTTATAATGCAACGTGATCTGACAAAAAAATATATATATATATATAAATAATAGATAACATAATAAAATTTAATCTTAAAATTTAGCAATTAATAGAACTAAAACAATAACAGCACACAAAAATATAGAACTGAATTTAACATAGAGGAAAGAATGACACAAAAAGTTGCGATATAGATAAGGAACCAATGAGTTACCTTATTAACTTAAAATACTTACGCCGACCTGAAGGATAATAAAAAAGGACCATTAAACTTGTGAAAGTGAAAAAAAGATAGATAAAAAAAGATAGAAAAAAAGATGAAAAAAAGAGAGAATATATATATATATATATTAATTTTAGAATATATATATATATATTCTAAAATTTAAAATTCTTTTAAACTGATAATTATGAAATATAGCTAAGAATCATATAGAATATATGTACATCAGCGATCTAATACAACAATAATAATAATAAAACAGAATGAAATTAAGCTGTTTATTTAGATGCCAAAATGCCGCAGATAGACAAGCATAGCTTCAAGTTTTTAAAACTCCCCTTTATTAATGGGAGATTAAAAACAACATTTTTTCACAAAGTTAAAGAAAAATGTATAAAGATATAGGTCGTCGTTTTTTCTAAAATATTAATTTTCAAACATTAAATTACTTATTGACTGACATGGTTTTTAGTGTTTGAAAAGTGCAAGTAAAAACATGCGAGTAAATATCGACATTCTAATTAAGAGTGAGAAATCAGAAGGGTATGAAATTTTTTTGTTATTTATGGGTATTTACATTTCTTTCGAGTGCAGACCAAAGATACCTATATTATAAAATGTATAATATAATATATGCGCGTGAGTATATTTTTATAAATATAACCTATATAAGGATATATTTTTATAAATATATCTTGTATATTTTTATAAATATATCTTATATATAATTAATAATCTTACGAAATTTACTGTTTTTAGAAAAAACCCTGCAGCTTAAAGCAAACAGTTTTCATATGTTATTTTCAAACGAAAGATTTCTTAATTTTTTCTTTTTCTTTCTTTCTTTAATTTCTAAAATCTACCTTTCATCGAGGGTTATTAAATGTAAATATATATATATATATATTTTTTAAGAATCTTATATTTTAAAAAAATATCTTTGAACAAATTTTTCAAATAATATGTAAGTGTGTGTATGTATTTTCGTTTGTTTAACCTACAAAATGCAGACCAAAACCCGGTTATACATCAGCATTGCGAGGACACATTTCTGGTCCTCGGGAAAACAGGAAAATGCGGGGATCACGATTGGTAGAGTGAATCAGTATATTTCTTCTCATACATGAATATATTTTTATGAATGCTAGAGATTTCATATTACTTTTTTCATCTCCCAAAATCAAACAATATTTGAGGGGAAAAAAAAAATTGCAGGTTCAAAAAAGTTGTTTGCCATGTGTTATTTTTAAATGGAAAATTTATTCATTATTATTATTATTATTATTATTTCTAAACATCGTTTGTTGAGAAAGTTCTTCAGATATACTTAAAAGCGGTTCTATTTTATTGTTATTATTATTCATATATTAATATGATTTGAAAGCTGCAAAAATGCCAGCTTCAAATTCTTTTTTTTTTTTTCTTTTTTTTTTTTTTTTTTAATCTATGCAAACGTTTCTGGAAGATACGTCAGTTTAAATAATAATAACAATAATAATAAAAGTCTTTCAATGAAAGTTTTATCAAACATAGTTAAAAACCACCCCAAAATAATTGGATAATTTATTTAGATTCTAAAATGAACAGATAGAAACACAGACAATGTTTCAAGATTATAAAGCATCTCTCTCTCTATATATATCAATCTATCTCTGTCTGTCTCGTTTTTTTTTTTTTTTTTTTTTTTTTTTTTTTTTTTGGGGGGGGGGGGGTTAAAAAATAATTTTATAGACACTTTAACAACAATATAAAAACATCTGTGTTTTTAATCTTTAAACATTATATTAGTTTAACATGAATCGGAGCATTTAGTGCCCGAAATATTCGCAAGTGAACAAAAGCACATGCTGCCAGATGGGCAGCCAATTAAAATAAATAAATTAGCAGAGTATGAAATTTATTTAATATGTATTTGTGTGTATGTGTGTTTATTTTCTTTTGTTTACCCTACTAAGTACAGACCAAAGCTCGGTTACACATGAACACTGAGAGAACCACATTTGGCCCTCGGAAAGGAAAGATCCGTGGATTTCTATAGGCCAGTTTTACTATTTTTATTTATTTTATTTTTTGCGTTATTTATAAATGTGATTGGAAAGAGGGAAAATTGAGAGCTCGAAATTTTTTAAATATTATTTCAATGTGTTCTGGGAAATAAAATAAATAAATAAAACTTTAATATATATATATATATATATATATATATATATTAAATCAAATTTTCAGTTAATATGCATGTGTGTATGTATTTGCGCTTGTTTATCCTATCGAGTGCGGACCGAACTTCGCCATAAAATATTGCTTTACATTTTTAAAGATCTTTGAAGTGACATTTCCTCAAGCATAGTCCAGAATCAGCAAGAATATGACATTCCTCTAATAAAATATACAGCAAATAATTTGGGCTATTATTTAGACGCTAAAATAGAGCAGATGGATAGTTAAAGAGACAAAGCTTCACTATTCTTTTTTTTTTTTTTTTTTATCAGAGAATAAAAACGATATTTTCATAGAAATTTTATTATAAACATGATAAATATACAAACATCTATATTTTTATTTTTAAACGTTATTTTACCATTATAAGACCATTTATTCCTTAAGAAGACCATTACCCTTAATAAGACCATTTAGTCGCCGAAGATATCGCAAGTAAAAAAAGTGCATATTGTCAGATGGGCAGTTTAATTAGAAGTGAGAGATCCGCAAGGTCTGAAATTTGTTTATTATGTATGGGTGCGTGTATATTTGCGTTTGTTTATCCTACCAATTGCAGACCGAAATTCGATTAGACATCGACATTGCGAGGACAAAATTTCTGGTCCTCGGAAAGAAAGGAGAATGCGTTGAACTCTCTAGGTATCATAAATACAGTGGAACCTGTAAAAGTGACCACCTTGGTAAAGTGACCACCTGACTAAAGTGGCCATTTTCCTGACTAAAGTGACCATTTTCCAATTTTAAAGAGACTTTATAAAGTGACCACCTCCCATATAGTGACCATTTTAGCCGGTCCCCAGGGTGGTCACTATAGACAGGTTTCACATGTATTATAAAATATATAACATAATATAGATATATGTATAGATGAGTGTATTTGTTTACATAATATTCGAGATCCCATAAATGATTTGTAATTTTTTTAAAATCAACCACTTTTCGAGAAAAATCCTGAAAATTTAAAGAAACAATTCTCATACATTATTTGTAAGTGAAAGATTTATTATTATTATTATTTTATTTTATTTTATTTCTAAGTGACACCCTTTTTTGTGGAAGTTCTTTAATTACATATAATAGCGTATTTTTTTTCTTTCTAAATATCATTTGTTGAGGAAGATCTTAAAAAATGTCTTTCTTTATACTCTTATTTTTTTCTTTTTTTAATATATTAATATAATTTCAATGTTAGAAGATTGCCAGCTCAAATTTTTTAAAATATCAATGAAATAATAATAATTATAATAATAATAATAATAATTCCTTTTAAATAATAAAAAAAAAAAAATCTTTGAATCAAAATTTCATCAAACATAGATAAGATTCATTAAGATCATATCAGCGTTCTAATTATATAAAAGACACCTAAAAATTTTTGAGCTACTTATTTCGGTGCCAAAATACCACAGATACATACATAGTTAGATAAAGCTTAAAAATTATGAAGAATCTCTCTTCTTTTTTGCCAGCTCGAATTTTTTTTATTTTTCTGTGCAAATGTTTATGGAAGAACCGTCATTTTAAATATTAATAATAATAAAAGTCTTTGAATCAAAGTTTTATCAAACATAGTTAAAAACCACACAGAATGTATCAGCGTTTTAAAAGACATCCCCAAAATAATTGGGCAGATAGAAACACAGACAAAGTTTCAATCAATCTTTCTCTCTCTCTCTCTCTTTGGGTGGGTGGGTGGGGGGTTAAAAATATTTTTATAGACACTTTAAGAAAAGTATACAAACATCTGTATTTTTAATTTTTAAACATTCCATTAGTTTAACATGAATCGGAGCATTTAGTGCCCGAAATATTTGCAAGTAAACAAAAGTACAAGCTGCCAGATAGGCAGTCAATTAAAATAAATAAATTAGCGGAGTATGAAATGTATTTAATATGTATTTGTGTGTGTGTGTTTATTTTCGTTTGTTTACCCTACTAAGTGCAGACCAAAGCTCGGTTACACATGAACATTGAGAGGACCACAATTGGTCCTCGGAAAGGAAAGATGCGTGGATTTAGGCAAGTTTTATTATTATTTTTTTCATTTTTTAATTTTTTATTTATTTTATTTTTTACGTTACTTATAAATATGATTGGAAAGCGAGAAACTTGAGAGCTCGAAATTTTTAAAATATTATTTCAATGTGTTCTGGGAAATAAAATAAATAAATAGATAAATAAAACTTTTTTTTTTCTTTTTTTAAGAAAAAAATTATTATATCAAATTTTCAGTTAATATGTATGTGTGTATGTATTTGCGCTTGCTTATTCTGAGTGCGGACCCCCCTTCGCCATAAAATATTGCTTTAAATTTTAAAAGATCTTTGAAGCGACATTTCCTCAAGCATAGTTAAAAATCTTCCATAATATGTCATCGTACTAATAAAAGATATTGCAAATATATTGAGCTATTATTATTCAGACGCTAAAACAGAGCAGATGGATACTTAAAGAGACAAAGCTTCACTATTATAAAAAATCTTTTTTTTTTTTTTTTTTTTTTTTCAGAGAATAAAAACGATATTTTAATAGAAATATTATGATAAGCATGATAAGTATCAAATATCTATATATATATATTTTTTTTTAAACATTGTTTTACCTTATGATGAATAAGAGCATTTAGTGGCCGAAAATATCGCAACTAAAACTAGTATGTTGTGGCCACAACAAGACTTTCTTCTATATTTTCCTATACATATTCACTCAGTAAAAAAAAAAAAAAAAAAAAAAAAAAAAATCGTTAAATGTAAAAAAAAAAATCGATAACTTTGTTTTAAATTATCACAGATTTATAGTTCAACCATTCGTTTTAAAGGTATTGGCGAGATCTTTCGAACTATACCCATCTTGAAAATTTACCCCTTCCGCCCCCGGGGGTACTTCCCCCCAGGGTGGAAGCGATGCCCCCACATACACAATTATTTTTTCCTAGTTAACTACTACTATTATCAATAATTCAAATTAATTTTGCAATCACAAGTTAAAAATAACTGATTATATACATTTATACGAAATTTTGTCCTATACTGCCATGTTAAATATTTAGAAAAAATGCGATCACAGCGCCACCTGTTGAGTGATTGATCTCCAAATGTAACCAGCGCCAGTTTATGTCGGGGACCAACTAAATACCAAGTTTAGTTAAATTTCGTTAAAAAAAAAAGAAAAGAAAAAAAAAAGATTTTTTTTCAAAGTTCTTTTTTATTAAAAGTAAAAAAAAAAAAATCGATAACTTTGTTTTAAATTATCACAGATTCACCAGGGAGGAACCACATGCACAATTTTTTTTCCTAGTTAACTACTACTATTATCAATAATTCATATTGATTTTATTGTCACACGTTTTACATAACTCTAATTATGCACATTTATACGAAATTTTGTCCTATACTGCCATGTTAAAAGTTTACAAAAAATGCGATCACTGCGCCACCTGTTGAGCGATTCATCCTCAAATATAATCAGCTCCAGTTTATGTCAGGGTGCAACTAAATACCAAGTTTGGTTAAATTTCATTCATTGGTTCGTCAGATAAAGCGTCCACAAAAAAGTGATACAGACAGACAGACATTTTTAAAAAACTGTCAATTCGTGTTTTGGACATCCCAAAATGTGTAAATCCATCAAAAAACGGAGCTCGAAAATGTTCGCGAATCCAATACTTTCTCTATATTACATATAGAAGAATGTAAAAAAAGGCATATTGCCAGATGGGCACTTTAATTGGGAGTGAGAGATCCGCAAGGTCTGAAATTTGTTTATTATGTATGGGTGCGTGTATATTTGCGTTTGTTTATCCTACCAACTGCAGACCGAAATTCGATTAGACATCGACATTGCGAGGACAAATTTTCAGGTCCTCGGAAAGTAAGGAGAATGCGTTGAACTCTATAGATAGGATAAGTATATGTATTATAAAATATAAAACGTAATATATATATATATAGAGAGAGAGAGAGATAAATAGATAGTAAGATGAGTATATTTTTTACAAAATATTTGAGATCCCATAAATGATTTATAATTTTTTTTTTTTTTAAATCAACCACTTTTTGAGAAAAATTCTGCTGTTTTAAACAAACAATTCTCATATGTTATATTCAAATAGAAGATTTATAAACACAATTTTATTTCTAGACTATACCGTTTGTTGACGAAGTTCCTTATTTATATATAAAGGAAGCCGTATTATTTTTTCCTTAATTTATTATTATAATTTTTAAGATGAAAAATTGTCAGCTTCAAATTGTTCTGGAAAAAAAAAAAAAAAAAGAAATTAGAATTAAAAAAGCTTTTGAACCAAATTTTCAACAATTATTTATGTGTAGGTGTATTTTTGTTTGTTTACCCTACCAAGTGTAGACCGAAACTCGTTCACACATTAACATTGCCAGGACCACAGTTGGTCCTCGGAATGGAATGATGTGTGGATTTCTGTAGGCAGTTTTTTTCTCTTTTTACGTCATGTATTAATACGATTCGAAAAAAGGAAAATTTGAAGCTCCATAATTTTTAACTATCATTTCAGTGTGTTCTGGAAAATTAAATAAATATAAAATTACATACAATTAAAAAAAAAAAAAAAAAAAAAATTGAACCAAATTTTCAGTTAATATATATACTATGTGTGTGTATTTGCGTTTGTTTACCCTACGAAATGCAGACCGAAACCCGTTTTCACACCGGTATTGCGAGGACCCCCATTTTTGATCCTCGGAAAGAAAAGGAAATGCAGAGATTCTATTACATAGGAAAAATATATAAAATAATAAATATAAATGAGTATATTGTTATAAGTATTGGCTGGTTGGTTGGCTGTATGATTTAAGGCTGATTAACTATGCTAAGGCCCAAGGCTTTATAAATATTGGAAATTTCATATATGATTTATAATTTTCTTAAATCAACCACTCTGAGAAAAATCCTGCAGTTTTAAACAAAAAATTATCATATGTTGATACAAATGAAAGATTTATAAATATAATTTTATTTCTAAACTATACCGTTTATCGACGAAGTTCTTTATTTATATATAAAGGCAGCCGTATTATTTTTCCTTAATTTATTAATATGATTTGTAAGATGGAGAATTGCCTGCTCAAAATTTTTAAAATATCACTCCAAATTGTCCTGAAGAAAAAAATAAAATAAAATAAAATAAAATAAAATTAGAATTAAAAAAGCTTTTGAACCGAATTTCAAAAATTATTTGTGTGTAGGTTTATTTTTGTTTGTTTACCCTACCAAGTGCAGACCGAAACTCGTTCACACATTAACATTGTGAGGACCACAGTTGGTCCTCGGAAAGGAAGAATTTGTGGATTTCTGTAGGCAGGTTTTTTTTTTCTTTTTACGTCATTTATTAATACGATTCGAAAAAAGGAAAATTTGAAGCTCCATAATTTTTAACTGCCATTTCAGTGTGTTCTGGAAAAATAAATAAATATAAAATTACATACAATAAAAAAAAAATAATAATGACCAAATTTTCAGTTAATATATATATACTATGTGTGTGTATTTGCGTTTGTTTACCCTACGAAATGCAGACCGAAACCCGTTTTCACACCGGTATTGCGAGGACCCACATTTTTGATCCTGGGAAAGAAACGGAAATGCAGAGATTCTATTACATAGGAAAAATATATAAAATAATAAATATAAATGAGTATATTCTTATAAGTATTGGTTGGTTGGTTGGTTGTAGGATTTAAGGCTGATTCACTATGCTAGGGTCCACGGCTTTATAAATATTGGAGATTCCATATAGATTTATAATTTTCTGATATCAACCACTCTTTCAGAAAAATCCTGCAGTTTTAAATAAACAATTCTCATATGTTGACACAAATGAAAGATTTATAAATGTAATTTTATTTCTAAACTATAGCATTTATCGACGAAGTTCTTTACTTATATATGAAGGCAGCCGTATTGTTTTTTCCTTAATTTATTAATATGATTTGTAAGATCGAGAATTACCACCTCGAAAATTTTAAAATATCACTCCATATTGTACAGAAAATAAATAAATAAATAAAATGAAATAAAATGAAATAAAATGAAAATTAAGAAAGCATTTGAACAAAATTTTCAACAATTATTTATGTGTGTGTTTATTATCGTTTGTTTACCCTACCAAGTGCAGACCGAAACTCGTTCACACATTAACATTGCGAGGGCCACAATTGGTCCTCGGAAAGGAATGATGTGTGGGTTTCTGTAGGCAGTTTTTTTCCCCCTTTCATGTCCTTTTTTAATACTATTAGAAAAAAGGAAAATTTGAACCTCAAAAATTTTTAAATATCACTCCAAATTTTACAGAAAATAAATAAATAAATAAAATTAAATAAAATGAAAATTAAGAAAGCTTTTGAACCAAATTTTCAACAATTATTTATGTGTGTGTTTATTTTCGTTTGTTTACCCTACCAAGTGAAGACCGAAACTCGTTCACACATTAACATTGCGAGGACCACAGTTGGTCCACTTTTAAGGAATGATGTGTGGGTCTCTGTAGGCAGTCCCCCCCCCCTTTTACGTCATTTTTTAATACTGTTCGAAAAAAGGAAAATTTGAAGCTCGAAAATTTTAAAATATCACTCTAAATTGTACAGAAAATAAATAAAATGAAATAAAAAGAAAATTAAGAAAGCTTTGAACCAAAATTTCAACAATTATTTATGTGTGTGTTTATTTTCGTTTGTTTACCCTACCAAGTGCAGACCAAAACTCGTTCACACATTAGCATTGCGAGGACCACAGTTGGTCCTCGGAAAGGAATGATGTGTGGGTTTCTGTAGGCAGTTTTTCCCCCCCTTTTACGTCCTTTTTTAATACTATTCAAAAACAGGAAAATTTGAACCTCAAAAATTTTAAAATATTACTCCAAATTTTACAGAAAATAAATAAATAAATAAAATTAAATAAAATGAAAATTAAGAAAGCTTTTGAAACAAATTTTCAACAATTATTTATGTGTGTGTTTATTTTCGTTTGTTTACCCTACCAAGTGAAGACCGAAACTCGTTCACACATTAACATTGCGAGGACCACAGTTGGTCCTCTTTTAAGGAATGATGTGAGGGTCTCTGTAGGCAGTTCCAACCCCCCCCCCTTTTACATCATTTTTTAATACTGTTCGAAAAAAGGAAAAATTGAAGCTCGAAATTTTTAAAATATCACTCCAAATTGTACAGAAAATAAATAAATAAATAAAATAAAATAAAATGAAAATTAAGAAAGCTTTTGAACCAAATTTTCAACGATTATTTATGTGTGTGTTTATTTTCGTTTGTTTACCCTACCAAGTGCAGACCGAAACTCGTTCACACATTAACATTGGGAGGACCACAGTTGGTCCTCGGAAAGGAATGATGCGTGGGTTTCTGTAGGCAGTTTTTTCCCCCTTTTACGTCATTTTTTAATACTTTTCGAAAAAAAGGAAAATTTGAAGCTCGAAAATTTTAAAATATCACTCCAAATTGTACAGAAAATAAATGAATAAATAAAATTAAATAAAATGAAAATTAAGAAAGCTTTTGAACCAAATTTTCAACAATTATTTATGTGTATGTTATTTTCGTTTGTTTACCCTACCAAGTGCAGACCGAAACTCGTTCACACATTAACATTGCGAGGACCACAGTTGGTCCTCTTTTAAGGAATGATGTGTGGGTCTCTGTAGGCAGCCCCCCCCCCTTTAAGTCATTTTTTAATACTGTTCGAAAAAAAGAAAATTTGAAGCTCGAAAATTTTAAAATATCAATCCAAATTGTACAGAAAATAAATAAATAAATAAAATGAAATAAAATGAAAATCAAGAAAGCTTTTGAACCAAATTTTCAACAATTATTTATGTGTGTGTTTATTTTCGTTTGTTTACCCTACTAAGAGCAGATCGAAACTCGTTCACATATTAACATTGCGAAGACCATAGTTGGTCCTCTTTTAAGGAATGATGTGTGGGTTTCTGTAGGCAGTTTTTCCCCCCTTTTACGTCATTTTTTATACTATACGAAAAAAGGAAAATTTGAAGCTCGAAAATTTTTAAATATAATTTCAGTGTGTTCTAGTAAAATAAACAAATAAAAAATAAAATAAAATT
This sequence comes from Salticus scenicus, assembly GCA_963930645.1. Lineage (NCBI taxonomy): Eukaryota > Metazoa > Arthropoda > Arachnida > Araneae > Salticidae > Salticus > Salticus scenicus. The sequence goes on along the minus strand of OZ005654.1, from coordinate 77,917,289 downwards.
ACATACAATTAAAAAAAAAATCAGTTAATATGTTTGTGTGTGTGAATTTGCGTTTGTGTACCCTACGAAATGCAGACCGAAACCCGTTTACATATCGGCATTGAGAAGACCACATTTTTAATTAATGGAAAGAAAAGGAAATGCAAAGATTTCATTACATAGGAAAAATATATAATATAATAAATATAGATGAGAATATTTTTATAAGTATTGGTTGGTTGGTTGGTTGTAGGATTTAAGACTGATTGACTATGCCTACTTATAAAGCCCAAGGCTTTATAAGTATTGAAAATTCCATATATGATTTATAATTTTCTTAAATCAACCACTCTGAGAAAAATCCTGCAGTTTTAAAGAAACATTTCTCATATGTCGATGCAAATGAAAGATTTATAAATATAATTTTATTTCTAAACTATATCATTTATCGACGAAGTTCTTTATTTATATATAAAGGCAGCCGTATTATTTTTTCCTTAATTTATTAATATGATTTGTAAGAGGGAGAATTGCAGCTCGAAAATTTTAAAATATCACCTCAAATTGTTCAGAAAATAAATAAATAAATAAAATAAAATAAAAATAAAGAAAGCTTTTGAACCAAATTTTCAACAATTATTTATGTGTGTGTTTATTTTCGTTTGTTTACCCTACCAAGTGCAGACCGAAACTCGTTTACACATTAACATTTCGAGGACCATATTTGGTCATCGGCAAAGAATGATGCCTGGATTTCTGTATACAGGTTTTTTTTTCTTCTTTTTACGTCATTTATTAATACGATTCGAAAGAAGGAAAATTTGAAGCTCGAAATTTTTTTAATTTTGAGAAAAAACCTGCAGTTTTAAACCAACAATTCTTATATGTTGATACAAATGAAAGATTTATAAATATAATTTTATTTCTAAACTATACCATTTACCGATGAAATTCTTTATTTATATATAAAGGCAGCCGTATTATTTTTTCTTTAATTTATTAATATGATTTGTAAGAAGGAGAATTGTCAGCTCGAAAATTTTAAAATATCACTTCAAATTGTTCTGAAAAATAAAAATAAATAAATAAATTAAATTAAATTAAAATTAAAATTAAAAAAATTTTGAACAAAATTTTCAACAATTATTTATGGGTGTGTTTATTTTCGTTTGTTTACCCTACCAAGTGCAGACTGAAACTCGTTTACACGTTAACATTGAGAGGGCCGCATTTGGTCCTCGGAAAGGGATGATGCCTGGATTTGCGTATATAGGTTTACATAATATTGGAGATCCCATAAATGATTTATATATATATATATATATATATATATATATTTTAAATCAACCACTTTTTGAGAAAAATCCTGCAAATTTAAGGAATCTTATAAATTATTTGTAATTAAAAGCTTTATTATTATTATTATTATTATTTATTTTCTAAATGGCTACATATTTTGGGGAAGTTCTTTAATTACATATAACAGCCTTTTTTTCTTTTTCTTTTCTTTTCTTTTCTTTTCCTTAATTTATTAATATAATTTCAGACAGGGATAACGGCCAGCCCAAAAATTTTAATATATCATTTTAAACTTTTCTGAAAAGAAAAAAAAAAAAAATCTTTTTCTTTAACTAAAAAACCTTTTAACCAAATTTTTGATTAATATGTATGTGTGTGTATATTTGCGTATATTATTCTACCGAAATTCTTTTACTGATCAACATTGCGAGGAATAACAGAAAATGCGTTGACGCCGATTTGTAGACTAATTCAGTATACTTGTTTACGAATCAAACATTTGCGGAAAAACCTGCAGTTTCAAAGAAACTGTTTGCCAAGTGCTATTTTAAAATGGAAGATTTATTCATTGTTATTATTAATACTACTTTTATTATTTTATACCTAAATATAGTTTGTTCGAAAGATCTTTAATTAAAGTCTATCCCATATATATATATATATACACTGATGGAAAAAAAAATCCCAACACCAGGAAGGAGCTGTGCTAGTTAAACGAAATTTGGTAGGCGTGTTTATACATCTGAAAGATGACGTCGATTCAAATTTCGAGCTACGCGCATAAGTTTTGCACTAGTAGCGACACTATGAACATGCAAATGAGGTTTGCTTTGAATAAGCGCTGAAAGGTTCGTGATCGTTATTTACAGTTGAGATTTGACGTAGTGGGTTAATGTTTGTCATGGATGCCTCTAAGAAGACGAAGAAGCCATTATCAACAGCTCACTGAGTTTGAACGAGGTCGTGTAGTAGGGCTACGAGAAGGTGGGTTTTCTTTCCGCGATATTGCGGAAAGACTTGGCAGGAATGTATCCACTGTGCAAGAGTGTTGGTAGCAGTGGTCAAGGGAAGGTACTGCTTCAAGAAGACCGGGTTCCGGGCGGCCACGTGGCACTACTGAGAGGGAAGAACGCCGTGTTCGGCGTATGGCTGTGGCTAATCGTACTGCGTCTGCAGCTGAAATTCGAGCTGCAGTTGGCACCACAGTGACACGACGAACTGTTACAAATCGGTTACTTCAAGGACAGCTCCGAGCCAGTCGCCCTGTAGCGTGCATTCCACTGCCTCCAAACCACTGCCGTTTGCGACGTTAGTGGTGTCAAGCTAGAGCTCATTGGAGGACGGAGTGGAGATCTGTTGTGTTTTCTGATGAAAGCCGGTTCTACCTTGGTCGCAGTGATAGCCGTGTGTTGGTTAAAAGGAGGCCAGGTCAACGCCTGCTAGCGACCTGTCTGCGTCCTAGACACACAGGGCCTACTCCTGGAGTTATGGTTTGGGGAGCAATTTCGTATGACAGCAGGAGCACTCTCGTGGTTATCCCACGCACCCTGACTGCAAATTTGTACGTTAGTCTAGTGATACAACCTGTTGTGCTGCCATTCATGAACAGCATTCAAGGGGGTGTTTTCCAGCAGGATAACGCTCGCCCTCATACCGCTGCTGTAACCCAACATGCTCTACAGAGTGTCGACATGTTGCCTTGGCCTGCAAGATCACCAGATCTTTCTCCAATCGAGCACTTATGGGACATCATTGGACGACAACTCCAGCGTCATCCACAACCAGCATTAACCGTCCCTGCATTAACCGCCCAAGTGCAACAGGCATGGAACTCCATCCCACAAACTGATATCCGACACCTGTACGACACAATGCATGCACGTTTGCATGCTTGCATTCAAAATTCTGGCGGTTACACTGGTTACTAATGCACCAACATTTCACATTTGAAAGGGCTGTTCTCGCCAATGGCTCTACCTGTGATCTTGAAACTTTAATCAGTTAAATATGTTACCTAGACAAATGTATTGCTGAAATTTCATTACTGTACAATAATTTTTTCTTGGTGTTGGGATTTTTTTCCCCATCAGTGTATGTATATATATATATATATATATATATATATATATATATATATATATATATATATATTTGTTATTATTAACTTTTTAATTTGAAAATTTGAAGGTTTTCAACTCGAAAATTAAAAAAATAAATATCAATGCAAAGTATTCTGTAGGAAAAAAAAATAGATAAATAAAAAAAAATGAAATAAAATAAAACCAAAATATATGAAATATAGCTAAGAGTCATCCGAAATGTATCACCCTTCTAATGAAATAGACGTTAATGAAATTCGGCTACTTATTTTATTTATCAGAAATGTCACATATAGGCACATAGACAGCCAAAAAACATCAAAGTTACAAAGAATCGTTTTTTTTTTTTTTAATTAATTCCTTTTAAAATTAATTATTTTTCTTTTTATATATATATATAGCATTTACGGGAAATAATAATAATAATAATAATAATAATAATAATAAATAGAAAATATGGTAGTATAAGGGATGAGACTGATTAAAGCCTAATTAAAATTTATTTGTTTTCTATTTATTTAATTCCTTTTAAAAGAAAATATACTTTTAATTTTATTTCTTATATTAGGCGGAATCAAATCGTAATATGGTGTAAGGAAAGGGGACTATAAAGTACATGGTTCAAAAGCTAAAATATTTATTAGATGCTGAAATACAGTCATCTTTAAAATCGTAGTTCTTAAATAATAGCAGATCCACTTGTCGTTGATAAATACCCAAAGTAAAGCGCCCGAAAAAACCTTTCGGCATTCAGTGGGAACCTGGACCAGATAAAATGCGGGTAGAAAAAGGACTGTCGTAGGCAGCGGGTACCCGAAGCGAAGTTTAGAGCAATTTCAGTTATTGTAGTTATTTTTATTTTTATTTTTTATTTATAATGGAATATAAAAAATAAATAGTGATTGATTTCTTTTGAAAATGCATTTAAATATATTGACTAACAAAGCGCACCAATAAACACTTGAAAATAACTTCAGGAGTTGCAATTCCAGTAAAGCATAGAAAAAATATAAAAAAAGAAACAAACTATGGATTTTCCTTCGCGGTCACTGCTATAAACCGCCAAATTATGGTCATGTAGCTAAGTTATATATATATATATATCCTAATGAAATTTAACCTTAAAATTTAGCAATTAATAGATACAAAACAATACCAACACAACAATATATAAAGGCGTAAAAAAAAAAGTTAAAGTAGTTATAATAAAAAAAAAATATATATATATATATATATATATATTAAGAATTATATAAATGATAATATATGCAAACCGAAAAAAAAAAAAAAAAAAAAAAGAAGGAAAAGAAAAGAAATATATATATATATATATGATACTTTTCTGTTTTCGGAATCAAATTAATGGAGATTACAATTAAAAAAAAAAAAAAGTATTAAATTTGGGGTTGTATTATTCATTTGACGAATGAACTAGCAACGCTTTAGAGGAATTTGCACTGAAATTATTTTTCACATATAATTAAATTTAAATTACATTTCATGACTCGAATTTCATTATTTTAATTTAAAAAAATCACTTTATTTATTTATTTATTTTTCACTATTCCCTATTTATCATGACATGTGGCCTCTGTTTTTGATTTGGAGAATATTATTATTCTAAAAAGAAGTTCGTTTGAAAATATCGACCTCTGTAACATGATGATGAGCGAATGCCGGCTAGTACTTATAGATTATGTAACATTGCGTAAATAAATATAGAAAGTATTGCTACTCAAATGGTTTTAAATTGACGCAGACATAATCAATTTCTTTTTGAGTTACTGTCATTTTTCTGTCACTCATGTGAAATAAATAAAAAATAAATAAAAATAAATAAATGTAATTGCAAACGAAGAATTGGGTGTTGATCAGTTGCGCTTAAAAATAGGAGGTACTATTCAATTGCGTTCAGGGTTTTCATCCTCATAAGTAGCAGTTGCGCCTAGATCAAATATCCCCCCCCCCCAAAAAAAAAAAAAAAATAATAATAATAATAATAATAATACAGTGGAGCACCTTTTATACGTTTCTCGTTTATACGTTTTTCTCATTTATACGTTTTTCGACTTCGGTCCCAAATCATTCTATTGAATTCTAATGTTAAAATATTTCGTTTATACGACACAAGTAAATTTTTAATTTCACTTATACGTTTTTTTTCCTCCTTGTAGAATCCCAAGTTTGAGTTTCATTCCAGGATTTAAAAAAAAAAAAAAAAAAAAAAAGATGAATGCTTTTATTCTTTTTTTTTTTTGATTATTTTTTCTTAGAACTATGGTAACAAAGTGCGGCTATAGAACAAAGTGCGACTTGCATCGATAGCCTGGAGGGAAGGGGGGTTAGAGAAATTTTTAGAGATAAGCCAAGTAGCCAGTGACCACGTGAAGACCTCCCACTTTCTCTTTTAATTGATTCCAGGAATGGGGTATGAAAGGAAAAAAAAAACCACAATTTTATAGGCATTATGTAAACTTGAAGATTTATTACTCACTTCCGTTGGGCAACTTGGAAGATTTCTTATCGTGTTTATTTGACATTACAGTTGGAGAAACATTTGTTTTTTCTTTTCTTCCTTTTAATCGCTTGCAAAAATGTCATCTTCATTGAGAACAAAAGGTTAAAATCGAAATCTCGAAAAAAAATTCTGAATTTCTATATTTTTAATTATTATTTAATTTTTATTTAACCTTTTAAAAATATTTTAAATATAATTAAAATATATCTTATTCGAATAAATGTAAAGGAAATCATGAAAATTGAGTAGACTTTTATTATTAATATGATTACTTTATTGTGTATTATTGTTAAAACGAATTTTCAGTTGTACGTTTTTTTCAGTTATACGTTTTTTAGGAACGGTCCCTTGAAAAACGTATAAACGGTGCTCCACTGTAATAATAATCATAAACGCATCAATTTCGTCCAAAGCATATTTCCTCCCCAAAAGCATAAAAATATCAATTGCGTTCAGCGTTCGTAGGTTTTAGTCCCTCCCAAACCCTAAGTACAGAGAACGGTTGAACAATCTTCAGGTACGATAACGGCATAATGTAAATTCCGGTACAAAAGCGAACTTTTTAAGACGCAAACATTTTGTCGAGTGCCAGCTGATGCCACAACTAAAAAGTCTTTTTATTTAATTTATGCATAATGCATACGCATGAAGGTAACATATTTTAGGTAACAGAAGATTTATTAGCGAATCAGCTTAAAATTCCTTTATTAGGTGACGCTTTAATTGTAAAATTTCTTTCTTATTGTAGCGCAATACATTCAACAACGTAACTAGACTGTAAATGCTCAATGTAACGGTCGTCATTCATTAGTATGATTGTTAGTCGTTAAAACATTAGAAATTCTCCTTAATAAAACTTCAGTATTCGCAATATGGCGTCATTTGATCAGGCGGATCTGTTTAAAATGTAAGAGGATACTGTGAATACTGCGCGATATATTGGTGAAAATATAACTAATAGTTTTTCTTTTATATGTAAAAAAATTCCATGTTGTTCTATACTTTTCAGTGAAAACCGCATAGAGTCAATACTTTTTGAATAATGGTCTTTTTTTTTTTTTTTTTTTTTTTTTTTTTTGTGACTTTTGGATTACCTGGTTTTGCTCGTATGAATTATTTTGCTTATTACATTTGTTAACCCATTAAACGATGCTATATGAATCCCACTGAAAATTTATAAATTTTCGTATATTTTGGGTTTCAATGTTCATTTCTAATCATATATACTTTAAATTATTTAAATATATATATATATATATTTTGTTAGAAGATATGACATGTTTCGAAATGGATGATTTGACACCTAATTGGGGTAGAACAAATGTTGAAAAAAATGAAAAATCCTCTTTAATTAGTTTTCTTGATCCCTGTTTGTTATAACTTAAGAAAAGAATTGTTTTATTTCATATCGATTGTTTTAAACCCCTGTACTCGAATGAGTTATTTTTCTTGATTTTTTATTTTTTATTTTTATTTATTTATTTATTTATTTATTTTTTTTTTGTCGCGGATGTTTTGCAGAAAAACAAACATCTTTGTTTGAATAATTGAAAAAAAAAAAATGAAGCTGGGAGTTTTAATATTTAATGTGAAAAAGAAAAAAAATTATTTATCTTAATTATTTGCAGGGGGAAAAAATTCTTAAAAAATTGTTCCCACAGCGGGAGCTTTGACGCCTAATTGGTTAAATGAAAATAAAAAATTAATATTTATGTTAATAATACAGAATACTAAATGAAACATCTTGATAAGTAAACATATTCTGTACTTCCACGTGAGATTAATAGTTTAATATATGTATAATATGTCTCTAACGTGGACCAGTTAGGATTACATTTTGTAGAAACGATATGATAGTGACAATAAAGTAAGCAAAGAATTCTTTCCTTTCTAGAAATTATCATTTTTTACCTTCCGGTATACAAGGGGGAGGGGAGGGTGATAATAAACGTTTTCAGTAATTTTTCTCGCGAGCGCAGTTGATGCATTTTTAACAATAGGGAGGATTAACGTAAGCGCAATTGATGTGTTCCTGAAGAATTACCCAACAAAAAATATCAAGTTAAAGCTTAGAAAATATCGAGATCTACTTGAATAACATTTCGTTTCGTTTTTAAGAACTCCTATAATGTTGCTTGTAAATATCTCAACATTACCACACGCGACGTGGAATTTTCTTACGAATGAAAGCTTGCTTTGAAATACAGGAGCGGTTTGTCCAAAAGACGCTTCTTTTGTGAAGTAGTAGTTAAAAACGCTATCTCCCAACAGCTGCTATGGATTTAGAAGTTCAGCTGGACGGGTCAACTTTTGATAGAAGAGCCAGCCAGCTCATTAAAGCAATACAAAATACAAAATTGCATTTTTTTAAAAAATTATTATTATTAATTATAGAGTTTCATTCATTTTTAGAGTTTTATCATAAAATGATTCAAATTGCGCGTTCCAATACCATAATTCTTAGCGGCCGATTTTAGGTTGTCACTACGGGGGCGAGATTTGTTGCTTATAACCGGTTGAAAACGAGGGGTGGGGGGAGAGTAGAGATCCTATATATTCATAAGATGATAATAAAGGCTTCCTACCTCATACTAGGGAGACTTCCCTATGTTCACTTCACGTCATCTCAAAATGTGTAAATCCGTTCGAAACCGGAAGTAGAAAATTTTTACGAATCCAAAACTTCCTTATATGAAAATAGAAAATAATTATTATTAGATTTGTTTGTTTGTTTATTTGTTTATTTATTTATTATCATTATTATTATTATTATTATTATTATTATTATTATTTTTTCTTTTTTGTGGTAAATGTTCATAAATTTAATACAAAGAGAGTAATCAATACAAAAGAAACTGTAAGGGTAAAATGCACAACACTTCTCGTAAGAAAGTAAACAGTATTATTATTTTTTCATTTGAAGGGTGGAAAGGGAATGTAAATGAAAGACCGAAAATTGGTCTAAGGATTTTTCTCTACTGATATATATACGAAAAGGCATACATACAAAAATGATATTTATTACTATATTTACAGGAAGTTTCCGATGTTCAAGGGTACCATTCTTTCCGTTACCGTTTTTTCCGTTAACTATATAGTCTTTAATTAAATTTTATTCTTTTACAGAAGGAAAAATCGCTATTTTAAGAAATCCATGTCAATATAATTGCACCTTAGCCCCGAACGTTTAAGGGGACCTAACACCTTTTCAACATCATTTTTAATTAATTAATTAATTAATTTTATTATTTATTTATTTATTTATTTAAGAATTTTATTTATTTATTTTTCTACAGTTTTCTATATTTTGTCACCAATTTTTTTGTTTTATCTTTTAGAAATATATATATATATATATATATATATATAAACGCGATTTAAGCATTTAAAGGCGATGAATTTTCCAATTAAAAAAATCGTAAGTTATTTGGACTTTACGATTTACTTAACACGGCAGAATAGGGCAAAATTGAGCATAAAAGTTCATTTTGAGGATCATAAATATATCAGACAAATTCAAAAAACATTTATGATACTTGTTTGAGCATGCTTGACTACAAATATTCCAAAAGAAAAATTTCGTAAGTTATTCGTAATTTAAGATTTTATCAACATAGCAAAATAAAAAATTTTCCATATAAATAGGAATTTTGTGGATTCTTGCATTGTAAATAGTAGCATGAAAACTAAACTACGAAACTGACCCTAATAAAATAAATTAATAGATTAGAATAAGATAAACAAATTGAAGTAAACGGTAGATAGCGTATTCGGCGGGGATTTTATTCTGTCACTTTGTCAAGCGTTTGATCAAATTCATTTCTCTTAATATGCTATAATATGTCTCACACTAGAAATTTAATGTATAACTGAGCGGAGTCCATCTATGCCAACTAATTTTAAATTGAGAGGAACCGTTAAAATTTCTATTACCTGGTTTTAATGCCCGATAATTCGATTATGAATATTTTTGAAAGTTTAAAATTATTAGGAGTGTCTTGAAGGAAGGGAGGGGGGGGGGGAAGGAGGAGGAGGCGAAATGGCAAAAATGTAGAACAACAGTTACAGCGTTTAAAAGTGATATAAATAGGTTTTAAGGCCCGATAAATCGATTGCGAATATTTTTGAAAGTGTAAAATTATTAGGAGGGACAGAAAGTGGAGGGGGTGAAGGGGCAAAAATGTAGAAATGGAGTTAGAGAGTTGACAATTGGCATTATCAGATTTTAAGACCCGAGAAACCGATTGCAGATATTTTCAAAAGTGTTAAATTATTAGGCGAGACGGGAAAGGAATGCGAAGGGGCTGCTGTAGAAATAGTGTTAGAGCGTTTAAATTTGGTATTATTAAGTTTTAAGATCCGACAAATTGAACGGTGTTCAGATTTCGTACGGGTGTTTCGGGTCCGGGGAAAACTACGAGCAAACTACGGAACATCTTTATTCTTTTGAATTTTACAGACTTTCGAATTCCGATACTCAGTTCATATTTTCCATTAAGAATTTTTAACGCTATTCAGATTGGATTTATGCAAGTTTCCCAAAAAACCACAGAAAAATCAGATAAATCTTATTATAGCAATGTTTATATGATTTTTGTATCTTAGCTTCTATTTAACATAATTTCAAAAATAATATATTACTTTAAAACTTATTTGAAGTGAAATTGAAGAGCAGAACTCGCAAATCAGTCACCAGATAGCGCTTTAATATAATAAAATTTCACAATCTCCAATACTAATTATGATTAAATTGCTTATAATATATAATTCGAAAAATATTTTAAAGTACTTTTTATTGCGGACTTTTAAACTGATATAAGCCGGTCAAATTCTGTAACTACGGAAAACCCAAAACGCCTTTATACTTTTAAATTTTGCAGAGTTTCAAGTTCCGATACTTGGTTCATATTTCGTACAAAGGATTTTTAACGGTATTTAGTTCGGAATTACACAAGTTTCGAAGAAAACTACGGAAAAACCTAAATGCCTTTATTCTTTTATATTTTGCAGAGTTTCGAATTCCGATTCTCTCATATGCCTTATTTTTATAATCTTACGCTAAGCACCATTAATAATCAATAAATTATTACATACTGAAGGGAAGTTCTATACAGAGCAAAATATATTGAAAAAGTTAATTAATGTTGAAAATAAGTTTAAAATTTTCCATAGAACGACTATATCAACAGCAATTATAGTAGCAAGATAATAAAAAATGAGTTATTTCTGAGACATTGATATATGGCATCATACATAAGAAATCTGAACAAACTATAACAGAAAATAATAAGATAATAATATTTAGAAAAAGGAGCAGATGCCATCGTGGTTTAAGTAGGGTGTATTTGGTCAATAATGGCAGGCGTTCGACTTTCCCAAACTCATCCGAGAGATCAAAGGTCAAATAAAAATAATTACAGAAAAAAATTAAGAAAGCAAAAAATTAGTGAAATTTATCAATAAATCATTGAAAAATTAAATAAATAAATAAATAAAACAAAATTACGGAGTAAATATATGACAAAAATGCAGATTTTTTTTTTTAATAAATCATTGTGCCCAAATCCCAAATGCGACCTGATTTTTGGTAAGTTTATCGCATTTAGGAAATTTATGATATTTTAGTAAATAAATAAATATGAAAAGAAAGAAAAAAGAGTTGAACATTATACGCTTAACTCTGAACTTGTGTTTGGGTCATTTCTTTTCAAGAAATTAAAAAATTGTCTTTAATTTATGAAAAAATATACCCGCGTCGCACTTAGGAATTTTTTTTTTCGAATTTATAGTACTATATCCTAAATGCGATGTTCAAACTCTCTAACTGCGATAATGCATTTAACGCATGGGAATTACTTGATAAATGTTATTAACAGTTTACAAAGAAGGTTAAAAACTCAGGGGTCAAAGCAATCAAACAGGAAAATATAGGAATATTTTTCACACAAAAGTAGGAACATAATTTCAAGAGAAGATTGAGAGATTGAGTAAAAACGAACTTTCTCTAACATTATTTTGCAATCTGGGAATGATTAAATGATTTCGTAAACAAAACACCCTAATTTAATCTCATATAATTTAACAGATAAAATGAATGAACTGATCTATTACTGTTTACTTTTTATATTATTTAGAAAAGAACATATTTCCAAATTTACCATCTCTTGCTTGTCTAACTTTCATACCAGTTTATATCATTTAACATCAATCCACATATTATATTCAAAATAATAACACCTCTTTTACATCATAATGCTTAAAAAATCAAAAAGAAAAAAAAAATCATGAACCTTCAATTTAACTACATGTTAGTTAACTACATGTAGTGCCTATTTAATGAACTGTGCCCCCCCCCCCCAACTTTCCCATACTTCCACAAAAATAATAATAATAATAATAAGTGAAAATTAATATTAAAATGGTAATGGAATAATGAATTCTTTCAATGCCTAGCAGGGAAAGCAGAAAATAAGTAAGAAGAACTTAAACTGAAGTACCAGAATATAGGAAATGTAGGAAAATTTTTGTGAAATATAGGGAAAATGTAAAGAATTATAAACTATAGGAAAATATAGGACATTTTTCATGATTTTTTGAAATATATAAGAAAAATAGGAAATATAGGAACACTTTCAGCCCTGAAAACTGTTATTGACTTCGGTTTGGGTCTGTCTGTTCGTCTGTTCATCCGTCTGTCTGTCCGTGCACTAACTCCCATAAATATTCATGGAAATTCTTGAAACTGATGTATGTTATTCAAGTTCACTATAGCATGTTCCTTATTGAAAATGGAGTGTATGCCTCTACTTATTTGTATATAGGGGCACCCAAAAGTATTCCATAGCATTGTGTTCCATTCAAATATTTATACTCCTTACACATAGTAGAATACTGAATTTTTCATTTTTTTTCCTGCGATATGTTAAAAATACTTCATATATACATAAATGAAACAGAAAAAGAATCATTTAAAAGGAAAAAAAAAAAAAAAAAAAAAAAAAAAAAAAAACAATTTTAAAAATAGAAGAAACATAATGCCACTAAAAGTTATTTAAAAGCTGCATTTCGCTTATGAAGACCACCAAAATTCATTTCCGGTGACTTTTTTTTTTTTCGATTACCGTTTAAAATTTACATACCGGAGAGAAAGGGTAGGGGATAGAATAAAGATATACATAAAGAAAAATTTCCTTGGTATTCCTAACTATTACTATCAAATATATATTTTTACATTGAACAGAGAAAATCAATTTTGGTATATAAATTAATTTTTTCCTATACTGTGATTTCAAAAGTTACTAAAAAAAAAAAAAAAAAAACTAACATAAAATAGACGATGGCAGCGTCAACTGTTAGGCGACTGATTATCAAACGTAATCAGCTTTAGTTTAAATCAAAATTCAGTTAAATTCGTCCATTGGTTCTGGATACAACCGACCAAATACAGAATTTTTTATACACACAGAGAGAGAAACACACAGATTTTTTCTAAAAATAGTCATATCGATAGTCATATCGTGTTCAAAACGTCTTAAGACGTGTAACTATATCAACGGTCGAAAATTTCCACAAATTGAATACGTTCTTCTTATATATAGATAGACACACACACAAAAAAAAAGGGGGGGGGGGGGAAATTAATCATACATTTCATTACGTCTTTATTTTCAAAACATAAAAATTTTACTCTTAAATTACATTTTATGTTGTTAAAGCTGAAAATTTTCTTTATTTCTTTTTTTTTTTTTTTTGTTCTTCCAAATAATTTTCAAAGGATTTTTTTCAGAACATTCTTTAGAACTTTCCAAAACAGGACTCTTTGTACCGTGTCCTTTTATTTCATTTATAAAGAGATTTCTTATTAAAATTTCTTTAAAAATGCCGATACTGTTATTTACATCGAAAATATATAAGAACAGAGAATCGATAACTGAAATTGTCTACAAAGATAATTACATGTAAACAATTTAATATGCGTATTAAGAGTATTTCAATAAACTTAGATATTAAAGATTTTTATTACTTTTTCCAATATATTTATTAATTTCATAAATTGACAATCTAAATCATCTTGTAGAAATGACCGTATTTACTTGTTTGCTGAAGTAATATTAATAATGAGATCTGGGCTTCTAAAACAGCAGTTTTTAACCTATTAATTATCATTTTTGACAACTCCTTCCACTTCTCGGCCTCATCAGTGGTCAAGCAGTTCTGAGATTAAAGCTAGTAGACGAGAAGCACCGCATTCAATCCCAGGTCGCACTCGTCGACCTGGCCGTTCGGAGTTTTCTGTGGCTTTCTCCGAAACTAGTGTAAATACGGGCTAGGACTCCTTAGGAAGATTCTCATGGAGCGCGTTCCACCTATAGGCCTAGAACCAAGTATAGTCAATTGACCTTAACTCCTTCAACCAACAAACAAATTCCTCTTCCCTTTTCGTGTGTAAAATTGAATACTGATATTAATCGGACTCAAACAGTGGTTAATAAATAAATAAATAAATAAATAATGGACAAACATATACAGAAAATTTTAAATTAGAGAGAAATATTTAATTAAATATCTGTATTTTTAATAGCATTAAAAGTTTGCTTCCTTTTAAATATTAGTATCTTTTTCGCCTTACTAACCCATTTAAAAGAAACTTTCAGCATGAAATTTTTGTGCTATGGGATAGCTTTTTGTTACTTTGAACTGAATGAACAAAAGCTTTTCTGTCGGTATCACTTTTCTTGAGAATAGAATTCCTGAAAGTTGCACCCATACTCCAAACCGCCTTGACCGTGAACAATAGCTTTTCTGCCTCAACCTATCTTTAGTCTATAAAGAACAGGTGTTCTCTCATGTCGTTTAGCTTTTCTCTTGCCAAATGGGAATTGTATGAAGTACAGTAGATCCTGCTGGTAACCCATCAGTAAAGAAAGAAAGATAATAATAAAAAAAAAATAAATAAATAAAAAACGATGTACTGTAAAATTCAAATATATGATCAAACTAATTTTCACGTTTGAAATTTCGACCTGTTGGAAGTTGGAAGCACCCAGGCAAACATATATTTTCGCCCCCGTGAAAAAAATAAAATAAAATAAAACAAAATGAATAAATAAATAATAATAATAAAAGCTATGGTGACCATCCCCGCTGACCCAGTTAAGCAGACGCCTATGCCAGAATTAAATCAAAAGACGTGATTTTAATATTTTGTGCAAGTTTTGTTTAAAACTTTAAACTCATTTTTCTCCAAATTCCTTTTTATAAGTTCTAATATGCTTAATTCCTAAAATTTTTCATTTTTATCTAAGATTGTTTTGAAAGAAATTTAAGGAAATATAATTCTCATTAAGAAAATTAGGCATAACATAAAACAGCATATTATTAACTTAAAAATATTTATTTATTCATTTATTTATTTAAGATATATTAATTTTTAAGCATGGCTACATTTCTATTAAATTTTAAAATAAATAATTTTGTCATATTGAGCGAAATGTATGAAATATTACGCTGCACGTGAAAATAATAATAATAGAAAATTGAACAATAAATGGAAAAAATAAATTTTCGTCTTCTGGGCCATCTTATTCATAAAATTCTGCAATTAAGTAAGTAAAATTACTATTTTGATTTTTGTTTCGAATGTCAGTTTTATAAAGTCCAGTAGTATAACACAATTCTTTTGCAATCAAAGGTGGAGAATTTTCGGAAAATTTACTTTTTAAGAACTTTTTCTTTTCTTTCTTTCTTTCTTTCTTTCTTTTTTTGGTTTATATTGTAGCTAATGCAACACACACGGTTGTTACAATGACATAGCTGCAAAATTTACTGAAAATAATTTCTATTGCCGTATTTTGCATCAAATATACAGAAATGCTTGAAAAATTATATCAATAATTACACTTTTAATCAATTATCGATATCTACACTAATAAAAATTTCAAAAGAAAAACTACTGATAATCATTTGTCTTTAGTTATTTATGGAAAATTACAGAGAAAGTAAATGGAGATATTAAAAAATCTATTTTATATAAATTTTAATGACTATGATTAATTATAGAGGAGACTATGTTTGTAACTAAGAATGCTTTTTTTTTTTTTTTTTGAGAAGTTAAATAAACAAAATAAATAAAAATACATAATAAAAATTGATAATTTCGATTACTTACTTTTAACTAAGAATTATTGTAAATTTACAGAGAACATGGATAAATATTTTAGTAAATTTATATAAAACGTTATTACAGTACACATTAAGTAACCCCAGCAAGATAAGTGCCACAACTCAAAAATGTAGTAAAAAAAAAAAATCATCTTAAAGGTAACAATAAAAACATTGACTAATCTACAATAAAACGGATATAACAGCCTCTCAGGTAGATAAATTGCGAAAAAGAGTAGAGAGGTGATGCTTTACGTGTACGTAGGGTACTTCATATACATTTTTTAATACTGGAGTAATTTTTACTTAAATTTAACCAGCTCGGGATATGTTATCAGGACAATAAAAATCTCGGTCGAGTCGTAGATGAGGCATCCAGCTCAAAGGGGGTGGAAAAGGTGGGGGATGGAAATTTTCATTTGCCCATAATTTTTTTAATATTGAAAATAGGAAATTGCTTAAAATCAGGCAAAATGCCGCCTTACCCTAAAGAACAATTTTTGTATTTAAAATTTTTCGATAACTTCAGTTGCTTAAAAGTTACAAGTTAAAAAGTGTTTTTTCGTCAATTGTGATGAAGCCGACTTTTTCTATAGCTTTAATTTCTTAAATTTATAATCTGATGCTTACGTCGCGTGCAAACGATAATAAAAAAGATCACTGAAAATATAAAAAACATGGTAACAGGTTTAATTAATTATTTAAAAATATAAAATTGAGGTAATACGTTAGTCTTGGTAAAAATATCGTTTGTGGGGAATAGTTTAGAACGCCGGTTTACGCAAGAATTTAAAGTTTACGATTGGAATTGAGAGTAATACGTTACAGCTTCCTTTGATTTTTTATCTTGTGAAAACAAGATATTGGTCTGTGAACAGATATGAGGTTTTTGCGTGGGAAGAAAATATAATGACGTCAAAACTGCCATTTTTCATCGCCGAGATCACCAAATTTTGTCATCAAATAACGAATTTCGTCGCCAAGTCAAAACTTTCGTCAACAACTGTCAAATTTTCACAAATTTCAATCCTAAGTCGCAAGTTTTGTCACCAAATTGTATATCTTTATGTCTTCTATTTGTTGAATGATTATAAACTTGGATTTAAAAAAAACTGAATCATTTACTGACCAATAAATCTAGACTGAAATTTTTAGTAGAATGAATAGTACTAGTTGATAATTAAATTTCTTAAAAACAGAATAGCGACGTAAATAATGCAATGTGTGGGAACAAAGCCGTTGGCTAAGTATGCATTAATGCATATGTAATATTTCTTTACATTTGAAACATTAATGTAAAGGAATCTACCTTTGCCTTTAAGCTTGCCGAAAAGGGATTTTTTTCTTTTTTTTTTTTTTTTTTTTTTTTTTTTAGATCACAGACAGAGGAACTATAACTAAAATAAAGAAAATTAAGGCTTTTATTATATTATGATTTTTTTAAGCTGAGATCAGTTAAAAACTGACTAATTTTCTTGCATATTTTTTCATTAATTTTCACTTGCATGTGAAGTTTTTCATGAATTGTTATTCCCGAACAAGAAAATTGAAGAGCAGTTTCCGCCTTTCTATAAAGTTCGATTTTTTTTTTCTATGAATGTTTTTAACTGGTTTTCTGGAAGTGCTTTATTATAGAAAAGTTGTCTTATTTTCCCAAAAAGACAATGCAATTATAATCAAAATTCAACAATAAAAAAGATATTTTATACGAATAAATATTTAAAAAATTACTTACGAGTATTATAAAGTTAATATCTGTGGCAATGTTTATATATTCTGTATTTCAGCGACTTTATTTCTTGAAAATTTGATGAAATTACTTTTGAAGAATGAGGCAAAGCCAAAGAAAATTTAAGGCTTATTATTAAAATTTTAAACCTAAGATCAATTGATATTGTCTAATTTCTAAGACATTCTTGCTTTCATTTTCAATCTTAAGTAAATTAAAATTTTCAAGTACTGTCTCCGATCAAGAAATTCCAATAGTATTTTTTGTTTTTCTATAAATTACGGATATTTAATTTTTATTCACTAGACGTTTCAATTTTTTTCTTTCTTTCTTTTTTCTTTTTTTTTTTTTTTTTTGTTAGGTGGGGGGGGGGACGCGGTAGCCCAGTCAGTAGAGCGCCGGGCTCGTGATTGGAAGATTGCGGGCTTGATTCTCGAACAGACCAAAGACTGTTGTGTACTCTAATGGTGACTAGTGCACGTAAAATCTGTCATGTCAATGTCCTCCATGTTCCCATCAAAATTATACCTCTGGGAGTCATCGAAGCGGGAGAGCCATCCCTTCCGTGGAGGATCAGAATTATGATGGCATGTCTCCGGACCACCACTCGAGGCGAGTCCCAGACCATCACCAATTGCCCATTGCTCAACCCTAGTGCGACGTAAAACCCAACCAACATTCGACAAATTAAAAGAGATTTTATGAAAAATAATTGTTTAAAAAATTAAATACTCCTATAAAGTTGCATACCCACATTCATTTTCGTTTGTAAGTGTATGAAACTTTTCATTTGTTCTTATTTCCCAACAAGAAAATCCAATGGTGTTTTTTTTTTTTTTTTTAATAAAGTACGGAATGATTATAATTTTTTAAGTGGATGTTTTTTAACCGGTTTTCTGATAGTGACAGTCAGATAGTGCTTTCTTATGGAAAAGTTGCAATATTAACCCAAATTACTATAAAGTATTCATTCCTTTTCAACTCTTCCTTTCCTGCGCGTGTACGCTTTTTTGTTCTAATATATAATTTGTAAAATGTTTCGCAAAGGTTAGTTGGAATTATTATGTACGAAGGCTTAAGTCTCAACTCCTTTAAATCATAAATTCACAAAACATCATATGTATGATGATCGCTTATAGCTGCTCTGTTTCAATTGTATTATTGTGAACAAACCAGTAATTGAGCAATAAATGGAAATTTCTTAAAGTTTTATACTTTTCTAATATAATCATTGATAAAATTTTTGAATATTTAACAACAACTGGAAATAAATTCTTTGTTATTTTCTCTACAATTATGTTATATAGAATAATAGTTTCAAAGTGAGATTAGATTGGATTTTGGGAATAAGGCCGATTGACTGCTGTAGGTCCTAGGCCTGAGAGGGAGTGCCCTCCGTGGCGGTCTATCTAAGGGGTCCTACCCTAGCCCGTATTTAAAAAGTTTTGGAGAAAACCACGGAAACACCGAAAAGTTAGGTCGACGAGCGCGACCTGGGATCGAACACGTCACTTCAGGTCTACCAGCTTTGAGCGCAGAATCACACGGCCACCGGTGGGCCGTTTCAAAATGCGATTTTGCTAGTACCATTACCTCCCCCCTCCCCTGAAATGTACAAATTTGTTTAAAATTTTCAATCTGTACTATATTCTAAAGAATTAACATTGTGTGCTATAATTTGAACCGCCTCCCAAAAAATTAACTACCAACAGCCTTAGATAGGGGGCGGAGTATATCAAGTGCATATTTTTGTAGCAATTAGTCAAATTTGTAAATTTTAATTGGAGGGGAATTTAATTTAATAAATTCTAATAATTCAACTTTTAACACATCTGAAAAATTAGTATTGTATTTTTTTGCGAAATAATAATTTTTTATTTCTTCGGCTGATAGCATCAGGGATTTTGTATGGTTGTAGTATTATAGGTGTTTTACCAATGACGATGATCGCTGTACTTACCGGTAAGTTAAGTTTTTTTTATGCCTATTTATTAAAGATATTTGAATTCATTTGTCTATCATAATCGCCTTGCGTTTTATTGATTTTTGAAATTATTATTATTATTATTATTGTAAAAATTCGATTTCTTCCTTTCCTCCTTATACACAATACGATAATTCAACATGAAGTATTTCTCAACAGAGGAACCAATTTATTCGTCTAATATCGCTATAGTCAAATTCATCGTTAGGTGTTCTTTCATAAACATGCTTTTTTCTTTTGTCTTTTCTTTGGGATCAAATTTAGGATTAAGGCTCTTTGGATTAATTAGGGTAAATTAGGACTAAGGTTTAGTTAAAGTCAAGGTCATTGAAAGCCCATGTTAACTTACGGAGAAATTTGTCCCATTATTATTCATTACATATTATACATTTTTAGTTCCCCATCATACTATAGGTAAAGTAATCGTGAAAATTTTCGACCTCCGTTTTTTGACTGTTTTATACGTTTTCAGGTGAGGATTCCGAAAATGACAAAATTTGTATGATGTCCGTCTGTAGGGTGTCTGTTAGTTTGTTAGTCCGTTAGTGTGTTAGTATGTTAGTCTGTGTACACAATATCTCAAAAAAAAAAAAAAAAAAAAAAAAAAAAAATGACGCATAGAAGTCAGATCAGTTTTAAAATATTATCTATAATATTTTCGTCGTAATGATGTCACACTACTTTTGAAATATTATTTAAGATACTCGCATGAATATAATTGACTATGAATTTCCCAATATAAAAATTTCGTAAGTTATTGGAAATTTACGAATTTCTTAACATGGCAGAATAGGGCAAAATTTCACATAAACGTCAATCTTGAGTGATATTTTCATCGTAAAGATGTCAGACCCCTTTTTAAATATTATTTAGGATACTGGTATAAATATCATAGATTACGATTTTCCCAATTTAAAAAAATCGTAAGTTATTTGGAATTTACGATTTGCATAAATGGCAGAATAGGGCAGAATTGAGGATAAACGTCCATTTTGAGGATCATAAATATATCAGACTACTTCAGAAGAACATTTAAGATACTTGTTTGAACATGATTGGCTACAAATATTATAATAGGAAAGTTTCGTATGTTATTCATAATTTAAGGTTTTATCAACATAGCAAAATTGAAAAATTTCCATATAAATATGCATTTTGAGGATTGTTGCATTGGAAATAGTAGCATGAAAATAAAATATGAAACTGACTTTCATGGTGTTTGAATGACCTTGATAAATCCTTTCAGAGGTTTTAGTAGAAACCCCGGAAATTTTCGTAACCTGTTTTCTACGAAGCGTTGTCTGAATAATTATCTCGCCGTTTTCCGCTAATTTCTCTCAGAATTTTAAGAAACTTTATTCAAAATCATCTTAGTTCAATACCTACAAACTTTGTTTCCTCTTGAACAAGTCACATGAAAAATGTGTACTGATATTTTGAATCAAATTTTATATACTGTTATTCAATTCAAATTTAAGGTGAAAATTAAAGACCGAAAATAAAAGTGAATCAATAAACAAAAATGCACCAGAGATAAAATTTTGCGAAATACTCCTCTCAGACGTAGTGATCACCCCTCTTGAAAATAGACTCAACTTCTTTTTCTTTCTTTCTTTCTTTTTCTTTTTCTTTTTTTCTCTTTCTTTTTTTTTTTTGTTTCAAATTGAAGAACGAATAGTATAAGAGTTTATTTCATTCTTGTTTATAGTTCATTTCTTAATTTACTTTTTAAATTTACTTATTTTTGTACTTTGTTAAAATTTTTATTTTTATTTTTTTCGCCCTAAATTAAATAAAATTAGTATCGCCCAGTAATCGGATCTCGACCACCTTTTTTTGAGTAAGCACAGCGCCGTGTTAATTCACCCACACTTTCACCGGCCCCCGACATGATCGTAAGTTTCAGACTTTATCAATACACTGCAGAATGAAGGCTTCGTCTAGGTGAATCTGACCTTTTTCTACAATTCTTCTCCATTTTGTTTTTCCAAACTTCAAAATTTGATCGCTCCAACGACACAGTGATACCTTCCTCGGTCTTTTCTTATCTTTCAGAATGCAAAATACGACTTTGGTGTCTGTCTATCATTATTTCTTCTCGCAAGGTGACTCCATTTTAAATTCTTAACACCAGAAATAACATCCTTAACTTTGGTTTGCTTAATTATCCAAGTGTTTGACTTTCTGTCTCTTCAGGTGAATCCTAACATGTTTCTCTCCATGCATCTCTGAGTTGTTTGATGTTTTTGTATTGTTTTATATGTTCATGTCCAAGTTTCTGAAACCATAAGTTAAAACAGGCGAAATGCACTGATCAAAAACTTTTCTTTTCAAAGAAATTGGGAGATTCGTTTTGAATATAGCGCTATTTCTGCAGAATGCTCTCCACGCAAGTTTAACTCGGCTGTTAATTTCTTTCATGGTGTCCTATTCATCGGAAGGACTTGTCTCAGATATGTAGAACCGTTTTTAACTTATCCATATCAATAGTGATTCATATCAATCCATACCTTCAGTGAAGAAACAAAGGAATTTGCCATAATTTTTGTTTTATTGAGGCACTGTGGGTCATTTTCAATCCACCGAGTTTGCTTTCTTTGTTTAATTCCTGAAGCATTTCTTACAAATCCTCAGATGACGAGGTAAGCAGTATACTTCTCGTAAACTCTCTTCTTCTCGTAAACTAATGTCGAGTGAATCTACTCTCAAAAGCTGATAGACGTGAGGTGCCGGGTTCGATCTTAGGTTGCACTCGTCGGTCTAACCGCTCGGCATTTTCTGTGCTCTTCTCCAAAACTGGCGCAAATGCGGGTTAGGATCATTTAAAAAAAACCTGCTGGAGGGCATTTACATCCTTAGACCCAGACACCTATGCCTATAATAGTCAACTGGCCTTAATTCCCAACACCAACACCTCATAAACGAAATTTTGCTAACACACCATACCCACGATCAGAGAAGTAGTCATTTTCCAAAAATGGGTGTATTATGTTTAGAATATCTCAAAAAGTATAAATTCATCGAAACTCGGAATTCATTGAAAACTTTCAGGAAGCAATATTTTCTTCTACAACATATTATTTAGCTCATTCAATAACAACTTATTGGCGTTTAAAGTATGAGCCAAAACCACAAGTAACTGTTCTAAATGAAATGCGGGTTTTATGAAATTTGGGGACAAGAACTAAATACAGAAAATCTTGACTGCTTTTGTTTTAATTTTAATTTCTTATACAATGCCTTTAATTTATTACTGATTTTTTTTTTTTTTTTTTTTTTTTTTTTTTTGTTTAAGGAGAATAAAATTCTCGTTAACATAACTATCATAAAGTCTTTGAGCATAATGTTTTTTACATATGATTGCAAAATTTCTGTTAGATTTGTCGATATATAAAATTATAAATTTAGCTTGTCATTTTTTAATTGAAGCTTTTAAATCTGCATAAATATTATTTTTGAAATCCCATCATAATTTTTTATATAAATATCTTTCAAATCTCTTTGTATATGATACCTCCACTAGTTGAATACTCAATAGGTAATCTGTATCTAAGAGCCATTTTCTATATGAAAAAATCGATATTTTTTCTAAATTCTTTCATGAACTATCTTTCTAGACAAGATTCCTTTTAATCTGTATTTTGTACCGTATTTCATTTATTTCTGCAGAAAAATATTCGGAACTATATCCAAATCTCTATTAAGAAGATATCCATGATCTTCATAAACGTATCTGAGATACTTAGTTTCTTGACAATAGCATACGCTTTTTTCCCTCTGAAATTCTTTGCGAAATTCTTGTAATTATATATCGTTTTGCTTATGGACTTATCATATTTAAAAGCCTTAGCAATATATATATATATATATATATATTTAAGATGCAAAATATTGTTGTATTTATTTATTATAGTGTTAAAGTTAACTTTTTCATAATGTTGACCAACATAATCCAACACTAAGTAAATTATATTGTTTGATTTTATTTCTCTCTCTTTTTTTTTAATAGTTCATTAAAAATTGTTTTCTCATTCTATATTTTAATAAATCTAAACTCATGTGAACTACTATAGTTCCGATATTTTCACTAGAATTCAACCCATGATATAAATCTATCAATTGTGTTTTTCTTACATAAAAAATTATGTTCTTAATTAAAATTTTATCGCTATATTTATCCTTATCAATTAAATTCATGATCTTTTAGAAATTTTTACTTATTTCTATCTTTAAAATGTTGAACGTTAGGTATAGATTCACAGTTCTTCCAGTGGTTTAACTTATCATAAATTGAATCGCAGATATCCATCCTTCTAGATTCATTTAAATCATCCCCTTCCCCCCCTCCCCCCCCCCCGGCCTTTTTAATAAATCATTTAAGCCACACGGGTAAATTGTACCATACTTTAATATATTCTCACTTTCACATATTTTGCGATCATATTTATTTGGCACAATATTTGGTATAGAGATTATTGCAATATTGTCAATTCCATGTTTTGCAAAATGTCCAATTTCCACATGTTGGTCTTCCTCATTTAGTTTATTAAATCTAATATTAATTCCGTAGGAAATCTCACCTATATATGCTATATTAATATGATGTCTTTCACGGTGAAAATATTTTGAAATATAATAATCAGCAGGCGTAAATATTGAACTAAAATAAAAAAAATAATTACAAGATAAAAAGAACTTTTTATATACCATGTTTTTAAATTTTCTGTTGAATCATATAAACGTTAACGAAGTCAGCGGAAATCCGAAATAATTGGCTAAAAGTATTAAAAAAATGCATTGTCACCGTGTTCTGAGCTATTTTGAAAGTTTCAAATTTCTTGCTAATCGGGAAGTTATATGATTGTTGAATCATAAAAACGCTACCGAAGGCAGTGGGGACCCGAAGCAATTGACTAAAAGTATTATGAAATATGTCTTATCACCGTGTCCTGAGCTATTCTGAAAGTTCCAAATGTCTAGTTAGTCGGAAAGTTATGATTGTTAAATCATATAAACGCTACCGAAGGCAACAGGGACCCGAAACAATTGGCTAAAAATATTTAAAATATGCATTGTCATCGTGTTCTAATTTATTCTAAAAGTTTCAAATGTCTGGCTAGTCGTGAAGTTATATGATTGTTGAATCATATAAACGCTACCGAAGGCAGCGGGGTTGTTGTTGTTGTCGTTGTAGGATTCTTTAAGGCGTATTGAATTATGTGGCCTAGGCCTATGGGGGGGGGGAGGGGGAATGCCTTCCGTGGAAGGTCTTTCTAAGGGGTCTTAGCACGTAGGACCCCTTAGATCCTACGGGCTAGGACCCCTTAGAAAGATCCCCACGGAGGAAGGCAACGGGGACCCAAAAACATTGGCTAAAAGTATTTAAAAATATGCATTGTCTTCTTTTACTGAGCTTTTTTAAAAGTTTCAAATTTCTAGCTAGTCGGGAAGTTATGTGATTGTTGAATCATATAAACGCTACTGAAGGTAGCGGGGACCTAAAACAATTGTATAAAACTATTTAAAAAAAAAAAAAAAAAAAAAAAAAAAAAAATGCATTGCCACGATGTTCTCAGCTATTCTGAAAGTTTCAAATGTCTAGCTAGTCGGGAAGTTAGTTAAAACTCGATTGCAAGATTTGTACTGGACTAACAAATAAGAATCGATGTTAATAAAAACGTAATAATTGTATATTCATCAGATAGTAATTGTATAACGAAGAATAAAATCAAAAGCAAATGTCACGAATAATAATAATAATTTTAAATTGTAACAAATATTTTGCTTTGAAAGACCATATGATTCTTCAACAAGCGATAAAAAAGAAGGTCTGCTATCACACTGTAATTATGCTTTTTT
Organism: Salticus scenicus; assembly: GCA_963930645.1. NCBI lineage: Eukaryota > Metazoa > Arthropoda > Arachnida > Araneae > Salticidae > Salticus > Salticus scenicus. The sequence goes on along the minus strand of OZ005654.1, from coordinate 77,891,661 downwards.
TATTTTATTTTATTGGGTGAAAAACGGCGCCTAATTATTTTGACTGAAAAGTATTTTTATTATTAATAAGAGTAGGTTTCTAATTTATGTTGTTGTTGTATAAAGTTGGTATCATTTAATAGAAAATATTATATTTCAGTCCAGTGTACCTGCATTAAAAATTACAATTTAAATAAAAAATAAAACAGTTATGTTTAGTTTAACTCGATGTTTTAAACTCCAATCCATTAATCAAATGAAAATTTTGCCATGCAATGATCTCAGTGTGTTTACGCATTATACTATAACCAACAAAATGTCTTACTTAAAAATATAACAATATATATATATATAAATACATACAAAAAAAAAAAAAAAAAGGCGAATAGGATTTGTTGGATTAAAAAATTATTATTATTATTATTTCAATTTAAAACATTTTTCACTGCACTTTTATCCAGCCGAAATAATTCTTTCGATTTGAATAAAAGTTTTAATTTAAATTCTGGAATATTTTTAAAAGAGAGAGAGAGGAACTCTTCAAAATATATTCTGTTTATTAAATAATTTTCTCTGTTGAAAAAAATATAACAATAATGTATGAAGTTAGTGATTTACAAAAATATTTGTAATATTAGAAGTAATTTGTAAGAATTACTCAAATCGGAAACATAATCTATAGCAACTTTATGAAAGACACACATTTTCAAAAAAATTCACAGCAAGAGACTTAGCAGCTTTGAAGATATCCACAAAAATTCCTAACCCTCTTCTACATACAAAGGGGTGTGTCATTTGACAGTTTACAAATTACATACGACACATGTTTTCCGCTTCTACAATACGAATACACAGGGGAATTTCTCACTTCTCTATAGACTCTTATTAGCGCCTGAAGCTTTCTTACCAAACGAAATCCCTACATCTATATCCCTACATACCATAAATCCGTGTGAAGGAAAGAGGATAATAGATAATTGCGTTTTAGAAACGGCAGCGCCATCTATGTCACACACTTCACACACACATCCGTACATTATAAACAAACCGAGGACCACCAAAAAAATATATGAGGATCTTTGTATGACATAGTAGATTACGAATATGGGTCGATTTCGTTCCGAGGTCCGGCAAAACGGTCCTCGCAACGAAATTGGTCCTCGCAGTGTTGGTGTGTAAACGGACAGTGGTCCTCGCATGGTAGGGTAAACGAACGCACACACACACACACACACACACACACACACACACACACACACAGATAGACTGAGAGACCGACAAACATTTTTTAAAAATGGTCAAATCGTGTTCTGCAGCTCTCAAATCGTGTAAATCCATCAAAAACCCGAGGTCGAAAATTTTTACGAATCCAATACTTTCTTCTATTGAATATAGAAGAAAGTAATAATCAGTTACTTTAAGAGCTATTAATAAAATTTTTCTGGAATTGCACTTTTGTTTACATGAGCGTTTTAACACTTTCTTATAATTTTAGTGGGAATATGATTTCAATTTGTGAATCTGTGTTTCTAGTGTGTCTCCGGCTCTTATCATCCGTGAATATTTTGAGAATTTAAAAAAAATGATGCACTGAAGTTTCCTATGGAATGTTCACTATTTAATATGTCGTTAATAGGTCCTGTGTGCAACTAGTTTGTTTACTGGGACAACGACAAAACAAAAAAAAAGCCAATGTATTCCTTTTTAGGACAGAATTTTTTAAAAGTTATATTTAAAAAACATTCTACTTATATTTAAAAACATTGACATGTATTATTAATATTCTAAAATATTGTTTTGTATAGAATATGGTATGATTAACTTTCAGATTTACAGGGCTACAGTAAAATATTCAGACAGATTAAAAGCTGTAATTGTGATCTAACCACAGCGTTTTCTTTTGCGTTAAGCCTTTTCAACACTTTCCTAAATTCCTAAGACTAATTTTAAAATCAATTAATCTATCTGTATGTTTTTCAGTCCTGTCTGTTGTGTGATAACGTAGGCAAAGAATACTAAAAGTTATTCGATACAACAATTGCGTACAGTTGGAGAGTGTTACTAATCAATGCGTACTGCATGATTTTTCTTTCTTTTTCTTTATTTATTTTTCCGAAAGACTTTATAAAGACAACCTTCTATGAAATTCTAATTTTCTAAAATAAATTAGATTTGACACGGACGTGTGTTTAAATAGAATGCGAGATTTCTTTACTTAATTTAAATTTACATTTCAAAAAGGCAGAGGAAAAATAAGAAATTTAGAATGGAGCTATTTAAAAAAAAGCAAGAAACACAATTTTCATTTAAAAGTATTTAATAATCTAAATTAACTTGGAAGCGTTAGTGATATTTGCTTGATTCTTTAAATATTATTTGATTTTTTTCCTATATTATTTGTAGCTGGAAATTTTATTTGATATATTAATTTTATAGTGTTTTTATTTTATTTGAATAAATAGGAATATACAGTTTGATCATGTTGTATTTACCTATATATAAGAAATGATTACAAAATATAGATCAAATGGATTTGTGAAATTTTTGTGTCTGTATAGTTGGCATTTAGCATTTTTCAGTTAGTTACTCTTACTTTATAAGTAACTCTCTGCTAAACACTTAAGGGATAAAATTTGAATTAAAGAAGAATAAAGTACAACAGGTGTTTGATTTTTCAAAGTGAAATTGATTATTTGCCTTCAATAAGTATTTTGACGAAGTTGAGACTTAATTTTTTAAGGTAATGTAGCTGGCAAAAATTGATGTCGGCACATACTGCTATTAAATCAGTATTTTGCAGCATAAACAACTGTAAAAAAGAATCTTTTTAACACGCTTTTATTAGCTTCACCTGTATGTATGTATGTTTGTATGTTTGTATGTATGTTTGTAACTTCTTTGGGAGCAAACAAAAATTTTATATTGTAAAAAAATACTTTTCGTACGTGAACGATGTGGCATTGAGGTAAGGCGCCGCGCTACGAACCTAAAGGTCCAGCGTTCGACCCCCGTCAGGTGAGATTTTTTAAAAATGATTTTTGTTTAATTCTAAGTTATTTTAATTAAAGATTTAAATGTATGTAAATATTACGGTGTTTCACTCACACGATTTTCTCTTACCCTGAATTTTAATACTAAGATAGATATTTTGTGCTTTTTAGTTCACATTTCTACAAAAGCGTGTTCTTTAATTTTTTAAAACTTCAATATTATTTACAAATGATCTTGCTGTGAATTATTCTATTTAGCAACGGAATGTATGCTTGCAGAATAGGGTGGAACGAAAATGGCCTTTTAAATTTTTTTTTAGATATCAGTTTGGTAATAGTGGGGAAAAGTTGCCTTTTAGGCTCAAAAGGAAGTAAAAAAAAATGGATGCGATACTATAATATCTTGAGGTGCCGCAAATAGCTTAAAGTTTGTAAAAACATTGAAAAAATTGAAAAATAAAAAATAGGCCTTTAATTTTTTTTTTTTTTTTTTGAAATACTGGGGAAAAGTTGCCATTTAGGTTAAAAAAGAATTTTTAAAAATTTGGTTGCAATGTTACAACGTCTTGAGATGCCGCAAAGAGCTTAAATTTTGTACAAAAATTGAAAAATTATAAACTTTGATAAATTATTTTTTATGAATTTCTCCTACATATAATGTTACAAAAAATCGTTTCAAATACATATATAATATAAACATTAGAATTAGGAAAAAATATTATTTACAAAATATAATAAAAATAAAAAAAATATTTTGTAATGTTAAATTTTGTAAATTTCTTACTTCTGTATTCTTAAAAATTGCAAATGTTACAGCTGCAAAATGTTTGTTTCTACTTCATTTACAAATTAAACTGTTTTTTCGTATTAAATTTTGGCATTTTCTCACGTGAGTCAATTTTTGCTCTTATGTATCCTTCTCTTGCGATGGAACTACAGACATTTTGAGCCGATTCGGTCACCAGTTTCACAGCTCTATCCACTGCTTGCGTGTGGCAAGGAAGCCGGGGAAAGTCGATAACTGGATCCACTTTTCTATTTGGTTCAGCTTCAAATGTCTTCCGTATAAAGTCATTCAGAGTGTCACTTGAAACATGTTTTAATAAGGGAGGTTCAGTTACGTCATTTTCAGGCCATAAGATCATGTCGATGTAATCCTTTGCATCGAAGTTTATCTTTGGAACTTTAAACTTCCTGACTCCCCCTCTACTTTCTGTTCTTGCTTTTAAAACACGTCGTAAACCAAATTCTCTATGAATTTTGCGTTCATCACATAGCATGGACAAAAGGAGATTTTCCGGGGCAGCAAAATACCCACTTCTTTGAATAACCGGATCTATAACGTTCTTGAGGTCGTCTGAGAGATAGCGTGAACATGAGATAAGTTTAAACAGATGTTTGGAACCATAAGTACATGAAGGTTTTAACTTAATATTAAACCACACAGGTGCATACACTTTCACAATGTACTCAGCCAGAGTCTTAAGATTTTCAGTTGGATTTTCAGTTGCCACATACAATCTAAGCACGCGGTTGGCTAATGTCAGCCATCTAGAGTGAGAAAGTTTTCCAGGGTTTCTTAAAGATAAATCTAGTGGGCAATTTCCACTTGATACAGCTATACTCATATCCAATAAATACTTCTGATCTGTACTTAAATCATTTCTGTTATCTAAAAGAGGAAGGTTATTTTCAATTGGCATGAAAGTAACAGCAGGAAGATTAGCACAGTTTTCAAGCTGCTGACCTATTTCGCCTTTAAACTTATTGGGTCCCTTCGTTTTACCATCTAAATGACAAAAAAGGTGTCGCAATGGTAGCTCATTAGCATGGAACATACAAATTAACCATTGTAAAGGTCTTCCTATTTCATTTTCAATCAAAGAAATCACACCATTATTATGTCCCGTGTTTACAACGGTTCCATCACAGCCAATAGCAGTAAAGTTCAAAAGTTGTTTGTTGTGTTCTCTATCTTCAAGAAACTGCAGTATACTGTCTGCTATGTCTTTTCCGGTGCCAGATTTAGGTGTTACGTGGCCTAAAAACCTTGAGTTTGGTTCCTCTATTAGTGAAAAGTGCTCTTCTGAAACAACTTTTGTGTACAACTTAGTTCCTTTCTTTTCGCGAACAATTGTTTTGTCTTTCTTCCATCAAAAAACAATCCTCTATTTTCGGTTATCGGACGATAATGACTGTCATTAATGAGATCTTTTTGATTTGTTGATCTTGCTCGTCTAATTTTCATCCTGTCTATTACATTGTTTTTGTCTTCTTCTGTGATTACACCCAAGTCCTGTAAAGCGGTACTAGCTATTGCTGCAGCAGCTCTATCTGATATTCCGATACGGTCAGCAATGGAAGCTACAGATGACAATTTAATACGCATTTGAGTGTTTTTCACTTCTTTCAGTTTTGAAGGCCCAGGTAGATGTGTGACTTCTTGTATATTTGATGGACCTGGTTGGTTTGCCTCTTCTGGTAAAGAACAATGCTGCCTTTCAGCTCTGTCATTGTTGCCAGTAACCGTTTCTAATGCACTGGTGTTTTTTGTCCGTTCTTGATTAAACTTAACTATTCTCTGTAGTTCTTTACTTTTTCTGACTTCTTTCTTCCTCAAAGCGCTTGTGGTAGCTTTATCAATATTACCTATAACCATTGCCCTGTTAGAACGTTGATCTTTCAGAAACTCTTGTTCCATAACTGGTACTATTTTTTCTTTTATACAAGTACAAGTATTAAAGTTTGCACACTTACAGGCAGCAATATCAAATAAACGTTTCACTTCTTCTCTAAATTTTTCAAGGTTGCAGTCAAACTTATCTGACCCTTTTCTGCTTTTAGACCTTAATAAATTCCTATATTTACAATGATAAGCTTTTATCATTTGTAAAATTCTTTTGCTAGAAACAACGGGAATAGAAGCTCTTGACCATATTTGTTCTATTTTGGGAACTAAAATGTCACATATTTCACTTACAATAGGATCCTTCTCTGAAGCAGTTTTGAGGTTATGTCTAATATAACAGTAACACTTCATGATGTATTCGTAAGTAGGCAGTTCAATTTCACACAAATCACCAAATTTCCCAAAAATGGGACATTCCGACATTTGTCTTGTCTTCATTATTTTAGACTGAGCCATTTTTATTCTCAAAAATAAAGTATTATGCAAACTAAAACTAACAAAATATACCTTAAACGGTGCGGAGACGTCCACTCAACTGAACTTCGCAAAGCCTGACACCTGCTCTGAGCTTGTCAGGTGTCACGTGGCAGTACACGCAGACAAATCTCCGCCTCCTTCCACCCCCCTTCTCCCTCACAACATCTGCTCCGGCGATGACTCATGCTTCCTGATGCCAATGCAATAGTAAAACTGTTTCTATTCATAATAAAACGCCTATTTGAAATATTTTGTTTTATAATCGAGACCCGCAAAAAAACCCTTTAAAATATAGCAAAGATTTCAATTTTATGAAACATTAATGTCCTTGCGGCACCTCAAGACGTACTCCAATCGTTTTCATATTTTTAATTTATCTTATCTACACCAAAAGGCAACTTTTCAGCGCTATTCCAAATTAAAAATCAGAAGTTGGTTTTATCGTTTTTTTTTTCAATTTTATGAAACTTTAAGGTCCTTGCGGCACCTCAAGACGTACTCCAATAGTTTTCATATTTTTAATTTATCTTATCTACACCAAAAGGCAACTTTTCAGCGCTATTCCAAATTAAAAATCAGAAGTTGGTTTTTTCGTTCCACCCTATTGCAGAATTCGTGTGAGCACATTCTGCTAAAAAAAAGAAGCGCAGTTTTTTACAGTGTATCAAAGGTTTAATCACCATATTTCATTGTTCCAAATATGGAAAGTCGAAAAGCGAAAAGAAGTATACCAATGAAAGAGTCTTTATCACAACAGTTGCTCACAATTAATACTATGAAAATATATATAAGGTAAAGCTAGGAAAGGTGGCGCGGCTGAAGAGATTGCGTTCATAGTAGATCGGCTGGTTGTAAAACTACCTGGGCGCGCTACAACTCCAGGTAGTTTTACAACATCCACACTGGAGTGCGAATTTGAATGTACAAGTTGATTGTTTCAAGTGTCTACGATAAATAATTGTCATTTTGGCTCGTTAAAAAAAAAAAAAAAAAAAAAAAAAAAAAAAAAATGTTGCTTAAATTTTCATAACTTTTCTTAGGAATATCCATAGAATGCTATTAGGACAACATATTTTTAAATTAAAAAAATTCTCTTAAGACAATAACCTACAGACGATACAAGCACCAATGGTTATTTTATTAAACAAATGATAAGTGAATAAAAGGCTGCGCATAAATTTCGAACAATATATGATCCACGGATTGCAAACAAAAACAGCATTATAAATATCATCAAATAAAAGAAGAAAACATTTGCAGTTGATTATTTTTTTTCCTGCTCTTTCAAGCTTTGAATATCGTGTTTTATTCTATGTTTGTTTAATTAGAATCTAAACAAAACAATCAGAATTGCAACCCGAATAAATAATAAATTTAGCAAAAACTAAACTTTATTTTGACATGCACACGATTAAATTAAATCTGACTCCCCTTTATCCCGCCTTTCCCTCGATGCTTCAGCGAAGAAGAGCCGCAGAACACGAAAAACATGAATCCGAATTAAGTATAAAGTTGAATTTAATCACAAACTTTCCCATTCAGAATATTGATGGAACAAAAAGAATATCATCGTTCTACATAATTTTTACATCGACAAAGGATTTAAAAGGAAATTCGAATTATTGTACATATTTTTCTGACTTAAATGAATTATCACAACAATACAGAATAAAGTTTAACAAAAATTAATATTGATGTTTGCAATATCATTTCGAATCGACTACGAATGAATACATATGTTTTCACTTGAATTGAAAAATATGTCCAGAAAAAAAAAAAAAAAGAAAAGAAATTTTTTGTCTTTCTAGACATTGTCTGCTTCTAGTTAATTCACGCATCTATCTCCGTTCCATTTTCTTCAACAGTCGTGTTTTAATAAAGATGTATTTAAATCCTGAATTTATTCTTCAATATATATGTATTAAAATATATGTAGAGTGAATTCTGACACATTGTCCTCATGAAGAAACACATAAAAAAATTATGGAATTACTAACTAATTTTAATTAGTACGTTAATTTGAAGTAAAACTGACATTATTTACATATTATACAAGAATTAAAGATAAAACATCATAGTAAGTCATAAACGCCATAATTCGTATCACTGCCGCGATAGTCCCATTGCCAGATTTGCAGCTGCTTCCTTTCGCAGAGAGTTGAGGTGTAATCCACTGACTTTTCGCTGTCTGTGTAACTGAAGAACAGATTAATACTCTGGGGATTCTACATCCTACACCTATACTCTCTCTATATATATTTATCTAAATGTCCGTGATATTTATGACTTTTCATCTACAATAATATCTAAAGTTTTATTTTTCTTTGATTTCTTGTATTATTTTTTAATTGAGATAATATAAATGCAAATGTTTTGTGTACCTATATAAATTCATTTCCTTAAAAAAAAAAACTAAAGGTCATACAACCTGCAATCATTACTTTTACAAAGCGATTGGAGGGTATATTTGTTAAACTAATAAGAATTACTACACAGACTTATTAATATTCATGATAACTGGTTCTTTCAGTTAACAGTTAGAACCATTTAATTCTTTTTAAAATGTACAAGTATATTGAGCAGCATTTATCCAAATGCATTGCCAATATATATAAATAAATAAATAAATATATATATACATTTATAAATATAAACACAAAATACGTACAGTTTATAGTCATTAAAAAAAAAAGAAAGAAATACTTGAACTTACCCACCACACTATGTGAGAAGCATCTTTCAAGCATCCATTTTAGATTCATAATTTGACTGTTTTTCATATTATTTCTTTTGTCCAAGTATTCTATAAAATTGAGATTGAATTATTACGTTTTTAGTCAGATGTGCATTTCGTATTAGATTAATCCCTTTTAGGATCTGAAAATATACTTTTTAAAATAACATTTGTGGACGTATAGTGTATGAAGACTGTTTTTTTTTTTTTATTATTTATTTATTTAAGTAATATAATAGAAAATAAATTAAAAGTTTTATAAAAGGCACAATTTTAATTAGATAAGAATAAAGTGGTATTTAAAAGCAGGCAATAAAATATAATAAAGCACACTCATTTATTTTAGTAATATATTGTAACTGTAATATCTATTGATGCTATGTAAATTTTCTAAAGTATAATGCTCCGTACAAATAAACTATTTAGAAATAAGAATACTGCGTTTCGTTGGAAAACATTTTAATGTCTTTATAAAAAAGTTTTACGATTGATGAAGCACGATTAGCAATAAAGGGGTATTCGTATTAAATATTATCGACTTAAGAATAATAATTAGATGTGGTAGAGCTTGATAAATTATATATTGTACTAAATGACGCATTGAAGAACGAACACAAAAATGAGTCATGAATTGCAAAACACTGCTTATTTACGACACAATTCCGAAGTTTGCTTCTTTGCAGAATTTTTTACTACAATGTTTAAAATTGGGACAGCCATGAATAATATACTAAGATGCTTTGATTAACTGAAAATGCAAATCTTGCGTGTAGAGGGAGGAGCGGAAATTATTTGTTATTGGGTCATCTAAAGGCAATCATTTACGAACTTCCACCTGAAATGTTTGTAAATATTTGCAAATAACTTCTTCGACGCTACTAAATAAAAGAAAAAGTACTTTACTGCGATGTAGTAAATATATATATATATATATATATACATACATATATTTATTTGATGTTTCTTCTTTCTTGTTTTTTTTCGGAGGGGGGGGGGGGTCTTGCCATACATGACATTATGTATGTGTAAAAAAATTCTTAATTCGCAACTGTAAAAACCTTGCTAGGTAACTATAACACGACATTAAATAAGCAGCAATACAGCTGTATGAGGAACGTTTTTCTAACTAGCGTACGAAGAACAACATAATATTTGAATAGTTGCATCGGATTATTTATAGAAATGATTCGTTCATTACTATCTCTGATTGAACGATTGGAGCAAAGTTTTTCGATATCCAGATATGACAATAAGGATTTTAAATATTATGGATATATCACAGGAATATAAAACCTACTGCGGGTCAGTTTTTATGTAATCGAACGTATTTTCTGAGATCATTAACTAAAGAACGCTTACACACATTTCATATTCAGAAAGTCTAAGATTTGCCAGCAAGCTGTGTCATCAGCGCATAGATTTCTGCCAATGGTGTCTGCAGCAGCGTGCATTGCAGCCGTATTACCATAAATGATTCGCATATTTGAGTGACAGAAAATGAGCACATAAATCCACATGTACTCCTAACACACTTTTCTATGAATATTTCGACTCATATTGTTGACGATTTCTTAATAGATCAATTTCTCCTACGAATGAAACGCAGTGGTTATTTTTTCTGGAAAAGTTTTAACGGAATTTAAAGCAAGATGTTTCAACAACGTTTATAAACATATGTGGTTTCAGAACGTTGGGGGAAAAACTCATTTAAAATTGGTTGAATGGAATTATCTGAGTGCCAGTTTTTTGGATGGAGTGTTCGCTTTTGGATGAGTTTGATGGCTACAAAAATATGGCGTGGAAATTACTTGTTATTGGGTCGTCTAAAGGCAATCATTTACGATACTCCAGTTGCCTCTCTGTTGCTCGAACATCCACCTGGTATGTTTATAAATATTTGCCAATAGCTTCTTCGACGCTACTAAGTAAAAGAAAACGTACTTTGCGGTCTATATATAGATTTATATATTAATGTTTCTTATTTCTTCCTTTTTTTTTTTCTTTTTTTTTTTAAGAGTGTCTTAATGTGTCACTTTCTATTAAATATTCCTTTACAAAAAATATTTGTATTAATGAGGTTTAACAAGAAATAATTTTTTAGTTTGATATACTTATCGTTAAATGTGAATCTCTTAGATGATTTTGCTCAAATTTAATTAACTTATAATAATTTTTTAACACTCTATTGCATGCATTTCTTATATATATATATATATATATATATATATAACTCTTATTTATACATAAACATTTTCCTTTTTTTTCAGAAAGAAAACTTCATGGAATTTACATATGGATTATCTGTTGCTGAGTGAACATCTTTCATAATCTTTTAAAGCACCCTCACATATACATACACACACACGCACACACACACATACAGACGCATCACATGCCTGTGATTTATCCTGTTATTGTTATTTATTTTCTGCCATTTTCCTTTCTTTAATCCCCATAATGCAAGTTTATGCGTGTAGACATTTTCTGGTCTTATATAGAAAGCTTTAAATTTGAACCGTTTACAATTTTTGCAAATTATAACATAGACATTCAATCTACCAATAAGTATTTGGAAACTTTCAAATTCAGGCGTTTTGATAAATATATAGGAAAGTTATTTCAGAATCATCTTGAAACTCTGGTTGCGAATAGGACATGTTGCACATCATATATTTCAGCAAAAGCTGTGTCCAGAAGAGCAAAAGAGGACCAATAAGAAATTAAGCATTTGTCAAAATGTTTTGGATCATCCTGTAAGGAGTACTGCTTGAATTGCGTTTTGGATGACGCATGAGATTATGATAATTCTTTTAACTATCTGAATAAACTTTTATGAGGCTACCACGTATATTCATGGAGACATAAAGACTTCTTTAAAAAAATTACAAAAAAAAAAAAATCACTTTTTTAATTATAACATGTGGGGTATAAGACCCATTGCAAAGTTGTTTTCAGGAAACTTCACATAGAACATTAGACACAACCTACTCTAATCAGAATGCAAAACTTTTAAACATTTTACGAAATACAAGTCCTTTTATTAATAATTTTGAAATACACGTGTAAGTTTTAGCGAAATTTAAATTCGCATAATTTAAAAGCCAAAAATATTGAGCTACTTATACGAAAAAAGCAAACAAATATCGTGTAAAATGATATATATATATATATATATATATATATATATATATATATATATATATATATATATATATCACTGATTCGCTGATTGTAAATAAATATTGGTAAAACCTTCTATCACCTTCCTTTTTTTTCCTTAGAGTAACTGAAATTACGAATATTCTCTCTCTTAATTTTTTTTTTAATTTACACAATATTTGTTTGGGATTTTCGTATAAGTAGCTTAATAAATTTTTTCCCTCATACTATGCAAATGAAATTTCGATAAATCTTTCGCATGCGTAGTTAATGTTTTTTTATCAAAACTGCATATATTTCTTAAGATATTTAAAACTTTTGCATTCTGATTGCAGTAGGTTGTGTCTAATATTTCTAACTTTTCAAAACATGACTTTTCAGTGGGTCGAATACCCTACATGTTATAATAATAATAAAAAAAAAAAAATTCTCAATTTTTTAAAGAAACCGTAATATCTCTATTAATATATGTGGTAAACTCATAGAAATTTATAAAGATAATCAGAAGAATCTTGATAATTACATGTTACTACCAAATCGCATTTCAAATCCCAAGTAACACGGAATGGTTGGGAAACGGTTGGCCCTACAGTTTCCTTCATCGTTGGCCAACCGTTGGTTTTGGCCGCTGGCCCTCGGTTGAGCTAACCGTTGGGTGACGGTTGGCCCAACGATGGAGCAGTTGGGTCATGGTTGGCAAACGGTTGGGTCATGGTTGGCAAACGGTTGGGCCATGGTTGGCGAACGGTTGGGCCATGGTTGGCAAACGGTTGGGCCATGGTTGGCAAACGGTTGGTGAACTGTTGGCCCATGGTTGGATGACCGTTGGGCCACGGTTGGCAGACTGTTGGGCTACGGTTAGGCCAGTTTTTCTAACCGTTCTACTGTTGGCCCAACTGTCACCCAACGGTTGGCTCAACCGAGGGCCAGCGGCCAAAACCAACCGTTGGCCAACGAAGTGTGAAAATGTATATAGGGTGCCATTTCTCAAGAATTCTCTGTCATTTAGGTTAAACTAAAGGAGTTAGGAACAAAGCAACAAATAAAAAAATTATATTTTTTAGGCTATTTGGTTTTATTTTTACTCAAATAAAATATATCTTTTAGGGTGGATAAACACATTGTAAATTGAAAAAAGAAATAATATATTGCAATTATAATTAGTTTATTCCCTAATAAATTAATTTTAATTGCAACATATTAATTAATTCTTTTTTCAATTTAGAATGTGTTTATTCACCCTAAAAGATATATTTTATTTGAGTAAAAATAAAACCAAATAGCCTAAAAAATATAATTTTTTTATTTGGTGCTTTGTTCCTAACTCCTTGAGTTTAACCTAAATGACAGAGAATTCTTGAGAAATGACCCATATATATATATATATATATATTAAAAAAAGTTTAAATTTTAATCAAAAGAATTTATAAATTATCATGAAATTACTTGTTTAAAAGTGCTATATTCTCAATATCTTATTACTTTCAAAATGAATAAATATATTTCTGAAACAAATTAACAAACTTAAAGATAATTTTTTCTTTAAATGTTATAATATTATATAAATTTCCAAAAGAAGAAAAAATATCTTATTTACTCTAAATTGTAATTATATAAAAAAAATTATGAAGTCTGAAAAATAAATCTCAATGTACATAAAAGAAATATGCGAAAATCAATGTAATATATAAAAACAGCATTTTTATTTGTTGATGTTAGTATGCCGTTACTCCTTATAGCACATTGTAATAAATATTTGATTGTTTGCGGATAAATTATCTGACTACAAATTCTTAGCATGATGTATACACATTTCTAAAAGTGAATTATCTTTAGCAAAATGGACAAGTGACTTGGCCATGATTCAAACTTAGAACCTCTGACTGTGTCAGTTTTGTACTTACTGAAAAACCTAGCCAATATCTGAATTGAAGGAATTACTCATATGAAACAGAAAAAATTTTTAATGTGATCTGTAAGCTCTAACATAAGTGATTACTACAGGTTAGATTGTCTGATATCGACTAAATAATTCAGTGGTAGAGCACTAGTAATTTATACCACATGTCTCATATTTAAATCTTGTTTTTAAATATATACCTTAAAAGTGAAAATTAAAATTATTTATTTATTTAACTCTCCTTTTTTAAACTGACTATTTTTAGCGAATGAGTTCATTTAAATTCTTATTTTACTAGTAATAGATTGAAAGGAATATAAATCAATCTGTTGTTTTATTTTATCTCACTTTAATAAATATATCAGCAAAATTTTTATACTATATAGAATAGAAAATTCAAATTCTCATATCAAGTCTGATAACATATAAGATTGTTTTTTATTTTTGATGCTTTAAATTTTAAAGAAAGTTAAATTTCAGAACTAAAAATATCTACATCACTGTTGCTGGATTATAATGTAATCAAATTAAAAATTATGCGAGGATGTAATTCAAACTATTGATTTATAATGAAATAGACCTAACAAAGGTAAAAATTAAGAAAATTAAGTGCAGGACCAGAAATTTTAAGATTTTACTGGTATATACACATTTTCACTGATCTGTTTACCCAATCTTTAGATTTTTAAAAATACAGCTGAACCTCGTTAACGTGATTCTCTAGGGAGAAAAAATGTCCACGTTATCAGTAGCAACGGGATTATGGAAACAGTTCATGTTAAAAGTAATTCACATTAAGTGTGTTCACGTTAACAAGGTTAGACTGTACTTACAAAATAAATTTAGGTGGCAAATATGACAATTGAATATAATTGTAATTAATTTTAAAATACAAATGAAATCTTATATAAATCAGAAAATGTATGTTTTTGTAAATTGCTTTTCAACATTACAGTCAGGAAATACACACGAGAAATAGAGAGTAAATTTTCACCACATTATTTCAATGGAAGAGAGAGGGGAAAAATATTAAGATGATGAAGTAATATGCAATGATAAAATGTTTATATGAAAGGCTGGGAAAATGTTTGTTTACTCCGCAGTTGCAAGTTATTCTTTAGACATGACGAGAGATTTTTTTATATTTTTTTTGTGAACAGTGTAACATTGTCAAAAAAAGAAAAACTCTCCCTTAGTATTTGGATAGGCAACTACTTAAATTTTATTATCTTTTTAAGCTGCTATTATCCTATACAGACTATTGGTGACATCTCATGAATGACACTTTCAGTATGTTCCACTTAGGTAATTAGAAATAATACATTAAAATGGATATTTAATCATCTTGTTAACTTGCTTATTTCGAGAAGCAACACAGATATGGTGACATTTTAACAGTCAAACAGAAGAGGAGCTTTTCATAATGTGCTGTTTCTAGCCACCTGTATGGAGCATACCCAAAAGTTCCTTCACGATACGCTATTGCAGATTATGTATCATACATTGTAGTCCTGTAAAAAAATTAAATCTTTGGCTGATAAAAATTTTGAAATTCTTACTGTTATTATAAAAAAAGAAAAACATGTTTATAAGAAAGTCATAAACTCCTCTCTCTATTCTAAAAATGAATTGAATTTGAATTTTATCAGAGGTAATTGTACTAATAACCCCTTTCAAAAATAGGGAGGTAATATCCCATTTAAAACTAATAATAAAAAATTTAATTTCTCAAAAAAAAAATAAATAAAAAATAAATAAATAAAAATAAAACGGAAATGGATTAAAAGAAAAAAAAAACCCAACCTCCTCAAGGATATATTTGTGTATCATGCTAACTTCTTAGTTTCAAACTGATTTTCTTTTACAAAAGATTTTTTTTTTTTTTTTTTTAAATACATGAATACTGTTTTTTATTATTATTATTATTATTGGGAAGAAAATCATATTTATTGAAATTTTTTATTTTTCCGACTGAGTGAAAATAATGCCTGGACCGGGAGTCGAACCCCGGACCTTTGACTTACAAGGTCAAGGCTCTACCAATTGAGCTATCCAGGTCGACAACCAGTCGGCATTACTCACTCAGACAACCTTTAGTCTTTTTTTCTGCCTAAAGGTTGTCTGAATGAGTAATGCCGACCGGTTGTTGGCCTGGATAGCTCATTGGTAGAGCCTTGACCTTGTAAGTCAAAGGTCCGGGGTTCGACTCCCGGTCCAGGCATTATTTTCACTCAGTCGGAAAAATAAAAAAATTCAATAAACATGTATACTTTTCCTAGAATGTCTTGGAGATTTTTTCTCCATTAACTCCTATTAACAATTAATCTATGTAAAATTGAAAACTATTATTAAATCTTATATTGGGAATAAATTAATTTTATATTTTGTAAAGACAATAGACATAATTATACAATTTAACCTAATTTGCCAATGGAGTAATACAATTCTTACCTACAGTATACAATTAAAAAATAATTCCCTTATTTTTTGAAGACACCTAAATCTGGATACAAAAGTAAAATGCAGGGGTGCGAAATATGTCCAATCCAGTAATCTAGAATCGGGGGGGGGGGGGAAGAGATATTTACAGAAAAATATACAAATGATATCAGTTTCAACAATGAATTACAAAAATCATAGTTAAAATAGTTTTCCCATTTTGGAGAAACTTTTATATAGATTGGGGGAAATGTTGGGAATAAAAAAAATCTCTGCAACCCTGGTAAAATGCATTAGTCTAAAAAAAGATGCAAAAAATAAAGGTACATTTCAAAAATAGCAAATACTTTTTATTGAAAACAGTAAAACTTAATTAAATGTTACATATTACAATGTTTAGAGTATACTAATTATCATATAATTTATTTTATTTATTTATTTTGGTATGTCCAGATAAAATATTTTCAATATAACTTTCCTCTTCATCAACAGTCTGAAAGACTTCTAAGAAAGTGCAATAGACAAACCTAAAATAAAAATACTTAGTTATTTTGATTCCATTTTACATAATAATAATAATAATAAAATTAAGTGCAACACATGAAAATACATCTTGAAAAATTATACTTCTAATAAAAACTTCTCTGAGAGCAACAAGTGTTAAGTAGTTTATAGATTAATCACTTACTTTTGTTTTATTGATATGATTTAAAATCAACAGAATTAATTTGACCAATTGGCTTAGAAAAGTACAGTTTACACTATATGTACTTAATTCATTGGTAAATTTTTAGCCGCTGAATCGCAACAGAAAAACTATAAGAAATTGCTAACCTTCATGTTTTGTATACCAAATGTGAAAAATAATAACAGGAGACTTGGCATTGGAATATTAAAACCCGAATAAACTACTACGTCAGAAACGCCAAAGAAAAAAATTGGGAATGCAAACAGCTGTTTCGGCAGCCTTAAGCGTGCAGTCTTCAGTGCAAAAAGGATAACGTGCCATCTTCAGTGCCTTTTTGCACTGAAGACGGCCCACTTAAGGCTGCCGAAACAGCTGTATGCATTTCCAATATTTTTCTTTGGCGTTTCTGACGTAGTAGTTTATTCGGGTTTCAAATGTGAAAAAGTTGTAATCAAATTATATTAACTCAAATTCACTAAAACCAAAAAAATTAAAACACATCGATCAATTTTAATTATTAAAATGTGATATCATGTCTTAATCATTACAACTTAAATTTCCATTTATTTTATAGCATAGATTAAGAAAAAAAAAATCAAATTAAACTTCAGATTTACCTCAATTTAAATTCAAATACCTTATTTTCATCCTTTTGATAAAACAAATATATTTCGGCATACACATCGCAGCCCTTCAGATTTACTTTTTACAGTGTATTACATTAACATAAGGCAGGGGTTGATCCAAACAAAATTTGGATCCCTTTTGCGGCCCCTTTACAAAATTCAAATCCGTGAAAAGAGATCCTACACAAAATTCAAATTCGTGAAAATGGACCCTTCACATAATTTAAATCCATGAAAAGGGACACATAAAATTCAAACTTATAAAAGGAGCCTTTTTACAAGACTTTCCTTTATAAAAATGATACTTTTATAAAGTATTTTCATGTTTTCAGTATTATTTTTAAATAAATGCCTTAAATTAGCTCAAAGAAACTCTATTAAACTTGATATTAAACATTATATACAACGAATGTAAAAATGAAAGATTTTACACACTATTTTATTTTCTCACAAAAATATTTTATTCTAAACAAAAATTTCACAAAAAAGGAACCAAAAAATTAAAATCTGGATTGACCCCTGATTAAGGTAAATTTACCTGGAATGTATATTTAAATTAGTTTGCGGAAAATGGTAAGAAATAAATTAAAAAAATATAAAAACAGGATTTTAAAGTTTTATCTATACTATATCAGCATTATATAAGGGTTCTTATATCTAAAATATTTTATTTTTGTCTGTTTTATAGATACATTTTATGTACTAAGTTGTCATAAAACTAGAATGTTGTGGCTACCAAATGACTTTCTTCTATTTTTTCCTTTGCAAATTCACTCAGTAAAAACAATTTATTACAATCATTATTTAATAAAATTATCTTCCATGATAATGCAGTACGATTTCCATATTAGAGAAGTACAGTCGGTAACAAAAGTGTCAGAACACTAGCAAAAATTCCTATTTAAGAAAAGTACACTTCATACGGTTTTGTTAAATAAATCCTTGTTGAATCCTGTTCTTAGTCAGTGTAAGAACACTGACTATACAAAACCATATGAAGTGTACTTTTTTTACATAGGAATTTTTGCTAGTGTTCGGACACTTTTGTTACCGACTGTAGTATAACACTAAATGTAAAAAAGCAAAAAAAGTTCATTTTATTCTCGATATTACATTAAAAAAAAAAAATCGATAATTTTATTTAAATTATCTCAGATAACCATTCGTTTTAAAGGTATTAGCGAGCAGTTTTGAAAGATACCCATTATGAAAATTTATTCCCCTCGAGGGAAGACCCCCCCCCCCCTACATATACAAAAAATTTTCATAGTTGACTGTCTCTATTATAAATATTTCTTGTAAATTTCATAATGATTATTAAACAATAATTCTCTTTATGCACATTTATACAAAATTTTGTTCTATACCACCATGTTAAAAATTTAAAAAAAGCAGGATGGCAACGAAACCTGTAAGATATTTTTTACCAAACGTTGATAGGCACTAATTAATATCAAGGTGTAACTACATACCAATTTGTATTACATTCTGTGCAGTAGTTCCTGAGATACAGCTGCCACAAAATTTTGCCACGCACACACACAGACATTTTCTAAAAATGGTCAAATCGTGTTCTACAACTCTCAAAACATGTAAATCCATCAAAAACCAGAGGTTGAAAATTTTTACGAATCCAATACTTTTTTCTATTGCATTTAGAAGAAAGTAAAAATTCGCATATTACACAAACACAAGATGTTATACTTAAATTCTTGTAACTAAAAGGGATAAGCTCATATCATGAATTGTCTGTATACCAAGTTTGGTGGCAATCTACTCGCCCGTTTTAACTGCAGAAAGCTTTTGCAGCAAAAGTTTAATGATTCTATATTTATATTTACATATTAGTTTAGTTATTAATAAACAACTCTTATGAATACATTTCTTCTAATAATACATAAAAATAATGAAATTCTTACAACTACTCGGTATTGGCCGAATACTTAGTCCAAATTTGGCCGAGTACCGAGTATATACTGAGTACTTGGTACAGCTCTATATCACAATAAAGATTTTATAAGCAGTTAATGTTAGTGCTGCACCGAGTAGCACTTTAGCCGAGTAACCGAGTGCTCGGCCTTTTACTGCTCGGCCGAGTACCGAATAGTTGTAAGAAAGAATGAATAATTGATGTATATATGAAGAATTTTGCACATGTTAAAATTAAAATAATATTATAGTTTTAAAAAATTAAAGAACACGCTTTCATAGAAATGTGAAGTAAAAAGCAAAAAATATCTATCTTAGTATTAAAATGCAGGGTAAGAGAAAATCGTGTGAGTGACACACCATAATATTTACATTTAAATCTTTAATTAAAATAATTTAGAATTAAACAAAAACCATTTTTAAAAAATCTTCCCTGACTGGGATCGAACGCTAGACCTTTATGTTCGTAGCGCGGCGCCTTACCTCACAGCCATAGTGTCCATGTAGGGAAAGTCTTTTCTTACACATAGATTTTTTTTTTGCTCCCAGAGCGGTTACAAACATACATACAAACAAACATGGTGAAGCTAATAAAAGCGTGTTAAAAAGGCCTTTTGAACACAAAACTAAGTTAAATGGCAAACACCATGCTTTCATGAAATGTTTCAGAACTTTTGTAGTGTATAATAGTAAACACAATTAGGTTCATTGTTATATTTGATATGTCCAGCTTAGTGGATTATTAAAACCATAATTATTGATAATTTCATTCTTTATTATATAGTCTTTCTCAGATGCGAACCATTCTTAGATAATTCTTAAAGAATATAGAAGTTCCTATACACTTAGGCTTAATTTAAGATGCATGAAAATTTACATATGAAATGAGAACATTAAAATAAATATTTTATAATTTCAAACATGATTAACTTCATTAATCTTCAAATTCTAGAAGAGTAAAAAGATAGGTGGTTTTGGACCATAATTTGCAAAACAAAAAATTTGATTAACTAAAAGTAATGAAAACTTTAAAAGAATTATAAAACAGCCTTACTTTAAGTAAACAGCAGGAGCAGGAAAAAAACCGAGGTCACCTGTGGTCCAACATAGGATGCCTATGATGAATAAACATATATATTTCTTTTTTATCTATCTAGTGATACATTTTTATATTATACGAAGTGAGACATCATGTCATATAAAAATTTAGTTTAACAAAATATGATTTATAAGATATTCTGAAAAATAAACGGATTAAGTTCTTTGAAAAACACATTGTTATAACATTTTGATTAACATAAGAATCAAAACTTTAGACTTTTAAAATTTCATTATGAATTATTGTTATGTTCATTCAAAATACACTGTTATACTTTTATATATTACAACGAAATATTTTTATAATTATGCATAAAGTATACGATAAACTTATGTGATAATTTAAAAATTTAGTTGTTTTTAATAAGATACTTATAAATATGTTTTAAAAAGTAAACGGATTAAAGGTTTAGCAGAAACATCATCATAACACAGGGTTCATACTCAAATACGAGAAAAAAATTCCCTGAGTCCCCCCCCCCCCGGAGTTCCTAGACAATTTTCAAGAAAATATCAGCGACATGTTACAAGAAAAGCTCCTTTAGACAGGACAAAATACAGCTACTTTCACTGTATAATGTCATACTACTGCCGATCATGATAGCAATTCAGGTAGAAATCATTATTTACATGTGTATTTTCACAATACTTAATCATTTAAATTTTGATACGAAGCTAAACAAGAAAAACATAACTTAAGAAAAAAAAAATTGTTTTTCCAGGTTTTATAATTGATTTTCCCTGATTTTTAATGAAAATTTTTATTTTACCTGACTTTTTTTAACAAATTCTAAATTCCCTGTTTTCCCTGAGGAGTATGAACCCTCTAACCCTTTGATTAATATGAAAACAAAACTTTAGGCTTTTAAAATTTCAGTATAAAGCATTAATTTTCATATGCCTTTCAAAAGAAAGAAAGTGATATTTTTACATTATTGATTATTAAGAAATTAATTTCAATAAGTTCAATTGCGAGCAGTTTTTTTTAAAAAAAGCAATAATTCTGAATGTTAAACAGCCCTAGATTGCTTCTTAAATTCTCATAATTAACGTGAGACAAGGAAAATAAGAATGCTTTCTGTCTTTCTAGACAGGTATAAATTATTTAATATTTACTCGTGAAAATTTCATTTCAAATTTATTAGTTCAAGCTGTAAGCAGGCACAATTATTTATACAATCAGTAATAATACTAAAAAATAAATAAAAATTTAATTTTTGCAATAAAAGAAGAAATTTATACAAGAAATTATACTGTCCATAAGTAAATATGGAGAATATGTGAAAATAAATTGTTCAAGAACATGTAAAAAATAAATAAAATTAAATAAAAATTATTTAGAAACAACAACAACAAAAACCCTTTATAGCAGGATCTAAATTAGATAAATAAATTATTTTGGTTTTGTTATCATTAAATAACCAATTATTAGTGAAATATACTCGATAATTCCAAAAAATATCATTATTAAAATGATAAACATACCTTAATGTACGGCGTGTCAACTCTTGCAGCTAATAATCAAAGATGGCGGAGACGAAAGCGTTGTTGTTGTTGTTGTGGTTTAGCTGGTTGGTTGGCAGAATGTTCGTTTTTCGCTTTTGACCCAACGGTCGCTTAACACGGTTGGCTTATGGTCTCTGGTTTGCGTTTGGCCCAACCGTCGGTGAATGCTGCAGGCCCAACAATGATATTTTGCAGTTCGCCCAACTGCAGTTGAATACTGTTGGCCCATCCACCTTTTTTTGCAGATGGCCCAACAACAGAATGACACTGTAGGGCCAACTGTTATATTTTGCTGTTGGGAAAACAGTATTTGAGGACTGTTGGGCCAACAATACTATTTACTGTTGGCCCACTGTTATTTTGAGCCCTTTCCCCAACGATAACAATTCCCCAACGAACTAACAATAAATCGCAGTTGGGCCAACAGTCTGTGTTACTTGGGATATTAATTTTTCACGGTGTTCAAAAATATTCTGTTTTTTTTTTTTTTCTCTTCAGGACAAAACGGTTGCCGAAATAATGAGGCATAACATATTTTTTCCTAGACTCAATATTTTAAGATGTTTACTGAAGAACTTTTCAAGATATTTGACAAAACGTCGAAGTTCCAAAGATTCCGAATACTTATTGGTAGTTAGGGTACGGGTATTTGTGTCAGTATAATATTTTATTTTCTGAAACATTTTAGATATCTTTATAATGAAATAAATCTCCATAATTAACATTTATGCAGTAGTATTTTCTGTTCTTTCATTTTTAAAAATATTTTAAATTTCGAATAACTTAAAATTTTTTAAAAGACGGCTCCGACATTTAATTTATTTGACATTTTACGGTTATTCGTTTTTGAGTTAATGTCAACAGAGAGTAACAACTGTCTAACTAAATAACTAACACAGTAAGAAACTGTCTAATTTACAGAATGACACAACTTTAAAAGTACGATTCCGGATTAGGCATGCCTCAGAACCTTTAAAAATGAAAACATCGGAGTCAAAAATTTAAATTAATACATACTTAAATTTATAATATCTGAAAGAGATACAAAATAACTAAATTTGCTTATTGAAGTTACTTTTTCTTAATTTTAAGAAACTCTATTCTTGAAATTCAAATATAGTTATGAATATACTGAGAATTTATATATATATATATATATATATATATATATATATAATAGGTTTAAAAAAGCAAGATTAAATAAGATTAGAAAAAAAAAGTACTGACAAGGAAACATTCAAAAAGCGTCGTCTTCAAAAAATATTGAAAAAATATATATGTGATTCTACTCTTCATAAAACACCAGAAAAGCAAAAAAATATCGGCTGAAATGAACTAGAGCGACCAAAAAAAAAAAAAAAAAAAAAAAAAAAAATCAAAATTAAGCATATTTGGAGATTTCACACTGCTAGCCCAGACAGCACATCGCCTTCCCAGGATATCTTCAAGATGTCTTCTGGATGAAAAGACATCCCAGAAACGTCCTTACGATGTACTGTGGATAAGTTAACTCTAATTGTGCTGTTAGGGAGGCGATTGATTTTGAGTTTTTTGGCGGAGAAGCAAAACACGGTTCTGTGCGTACATGGCAATCTCGGTGCCAGTGAACTTATCGCCTAACTGAGCTAAATCGCCAAAAATGTTTAATATTGATAATTTTTTGTAGTCGCTATAATTCATTTCAGCCGATAATTTTTTGATTTTCTGGTGTTTTATGAAGAATACAATCACATATATTTTTTTCAATACTTTTTTAAAATGACACCTTTTGAATGTTTCCTTGTAAGATTAAAAATGTGAATTAGAGCTATTCCTATTTTATATCCAAGTGATGCTACTAACAAAAATCTGCGAATATATTTATATCATTGATGGATTATAGTAACTTTTCGTGTATATATAATCATTTTAAATGAGATGTAATTTAAAAGTGGTCAAGTATAATAAATTTAAAAAGTGTCACTTAAACTCTTGTTTTGCTATGTTCTGAAAGAAGAAAAAAAATATTTTAAAACATATTTTTCACAAATAATAAATTAAAGATTTTATTTCTTGCATATTTAAGAGGGACCTGACATTGACATGTACAGGATTTCGGATGATTTATTAAAGTCATTAGGTGAAATTTTTATAGGAGGAATACTGAATTTTAAATTAAGTATAAAAATGACTGGATTATTAAAGAGAAAGACCATTTTTAAAATAAAAATATTTTCTATTTTCAGCTTTATGTTAATGAAAGTTTTTATTAAGAATAGTATTTTAATAATTTAAAGCTGTTATGGTAATGAATGTTTATTTAAATATTCATAAATTACAAAAAGTAATCTTTAATGTCATCCTGATATATATGCTTAAACTAATATCAAGGAAAAAAAAATAAAAAAAATAAAAAAATAAAATAAAAAATAAATAAAGAAAATGTCAATAAGTGTAACGCTTATTGCAAAATTCGATAATTTATATTTTTTTTCTGTAATTTCTAATATAAATTTATCTTTCATACGAATTAAAATCTACAGTGCTATAACTAAGTTTAAACAGCTTTAGATTAATTAATCATTGTAAAATTTATAATAGAACGTAAATAATTAACTCATGAAATAAAACAGTAAAAACCACAACCGGTACACGACGTTAGCTGCAAATGGCTACAAATGATAGACGACAACAAGATAAAATAGTATGTTGTGGCCGCCACAAGACTTTCTTATATATTTTCCTATACAAAGTCACTTAGTAATAATATTAAAAGAAAAAAAATACAATTTTTTTTCTAAGCTTTTTTTCTTTAAAAGTAAAAAAAAAAAAAAGTCGATAACTTTGTTTTAAATTATCACAGATTTATAGTTCAACCATTCGTTTTAAAGGTATTGACGAGATCTTTCGAAAGATACCCATCTTGAAAATTGGAAGCGACCCCCACATGCACAGAATATTTTTCCTAGTTAACTACTACTATTATCAAGAATTCATATTAATTTTACAATCACAAGTTTAAAATAACGCTCATTAAGTACATTTATACGAAATTTTGTCCTATACTGCCATGTTAAAAGTTTACAAGAAATGCGATCACAGCGTCACCTGGAGAGCGATTGATCCCCAAATCTAATCAGCACCATTCTATGTCAGGGTCTTACTATATACCAAGTTTGGTTAAAAATTATTCATTGGTTCGTGAGCTACAGTGTCCACAAAAAATGGTGATACACACAGACAGACAAACATTTTCTAAAAAATACCAATTCGTGTTCAGGACCTCCCAAAGTCGTGTAGATCCGTCAAAAAAGGAGGTCGAAAATTTTCGCGAATCCAGTACTTTCTCTATATTACATATAGAAGAAAGTAAAAATACAATGAATTATTTAGATATGCAAATTATATATATATATATATATATATATATATATATATATATATATATATATGTGTGTGTGTGTGTGTGTGTGTAATAATGTCAATAACTCAGCATTATAATGATGAAGCACCATGAAGATACGCTTGATATAGGAAGGTTTTAATAAATGCATATGAAAGTGAAAGATAATACAAAGGAAGAAAAAAATAGAAAAAAAATTACTTAGAAATTTCCCGAAATACCGGTATTTTTCTATCATTTTTATTGCTACTTGGCGAGAAGCATCCTTTCCCGTCAAATGCAAGTACATTCAATGTAATTAAGAATTTCTTGCAAAACAAATCTTTCTGATAGCGTTGCAGTAAATATAGTTTGAAAGAAATCAACGAAAGAGTTGCGTATTTCACGTATAAACTTGTATAACATATGCATGTGAACTTTTATTAAAATTATTTCATTTTAGTTTTCAAAAAATAAGTGTATAAATAAATAAATAATTTTACATTTTAGAACCGAGAAGCTGACTTTATGCTTGACTGTAAAATACTTAATTTGTGCACATAATTTTTTAATGAAAAAAAAAAAAAAAAAAACTTTAGAACTATAATAAGGTTAATTTTACACGTAAGTTTAATTTTTCACAAAGTTTTATACCAGTTTTAATATTTACGCGTGGAATTATTTTTATTAAAAAATAAAATAAAATCAAACCGTAACATTTTCGGCAACAATTAAAAAAAATCTGGTGTGAAACAACCACACGACGTCCATTACCCGCTATTACATGTATTATATGCATTTTTGAGAGATAATGTGATCAGAAAACATAAAAGTGACCAAAAGAGAAAATCGTTAGAGCCGTTTTCGAGATACCAATTTTACAAAAAATCAATTATTGACCGGAAAAAAATAATTACATACAAAAGCATATTTAAATGTGAGTTAAAATGGCGAGTTTGAATAAAATCCGTATAATCGTTTTTAAAGGAACGCCTTTCCGAGGCCTGAACTTGAGCTATTTATACAGGACGCCTATCAATTTTCCTGAACTAACCAACTATATCATTCGAAAGGACATCTAATAGAGTGTTTATACAGCAAGTTTGAAGAAAATCGTTAGAGCCGTTTTTGAGATACGGACTTACGGTCCCACTTCCGGTTTCCGATGTCCCACTTCCGGTTAAACTCAATTATTGACAGGAAAACAATAATTACATACAAAAGCATATTTAAAAGTGAGTTAAAATGGCGAGTTTGAAAAAAATCCGTACAACCGTTTTTAAAGGAACGCCTTTGCGAGGCCTGAAATTGAGCTATTTATACAGACCGCCTATCAATTTTTCTGAACTAACCAACTATATCATTCGAAAGGACATCTAATAGAGTGTTAATATAGCAAGTTTGAAGAAAATCGTTAGAGCCGTTTTTGAGATACGGACTTACGGTCCCACTTCCGGTTTCCGATGTCCCACTTCCGGTTTTTCAATTTTCACCAAAATTTGGAAATATCATCTGTACACCAGACGTATTTCAATTCTAAAGTTTCGTAGATCTATCTTTATTAGTTTCTGAGCTATAATAGCCAGAAGATTCTCCACATACATACATACATACATACACACACACATACATACACACTGACCAATTGCCAAAAACCACTTTTTTGGACTCAGGGGACCTTAAAACGTGTAAATCAGGTGAAAACCCGATATCGAATTTTCAGACCGAATACAATACTTCCATTACCTACGGTAGTAGGGTAATGGAAGTAATTAAAGTAAATTATGTATTTTTGTCTAAAAAAGTGCTTCCTCAACTTTTTCGATACTGCCCGTTTCGATACTGATTATTGTTAATTTTCATTTCTTTTTCTTAAAACATAAATAAATAAATAAATAAATAAAATGTAATAAAATTTAATTAAAAATAAAAATACTTTGATGAAATTCAGGCAAAAGTAGAATTCAATTTAGTACGGAGGATTATTAATTTTATTTATTTATTTATTTTTATTTATTTTCAAATTATAACATGGCTAACCTGGTCACAACGTTTTATCCGTAGATTGAGAGGATTGAGAATTTAAATAAAGTAAGAAGCGAAAAATAAAAGTGAATACATTTTTTAAAATAGTAGAAGTTTGAATAATTTACATTTAAAAAACTACAAAGTAGTATTATGAATAATTATATAATAACTATGTGTGTGTTTACTTATTTAACTAAAAAAACATATGCATATTATGATATTTTTCTTTTTAAAATACATATTTTAATGCTTATTTTTTTAGACAAAATGAGAGTTCGTGGAAAGAAGTAGCAATAGCAAATTAGAATTTTATACAAGTGTTTTTAAATTTTCTATACTAAAAGATTTTATTAATAAAATCGTTTTCATCTTCAATGATAGATTCCGATGCGACTTCGAAAACGATTTCTTGTTTAGATCATATGACCCTTAATCATGTTGAATATAACTTCGAGTATAACATCCAACACTACACTGAAAAAAAAAAATATATATATATACCGCCTTCCACTAGAATGAATAAGATTTTCCAAATCCCTTAACTAGAAATATAGATTTCCGAGCTATGCGCAAAAGGCACGCCAATAAACTGAATAAACGAAATTATCGAGAATTTCTAGTGTACACATTTATAGATAGTGACACAATATTCTTAATGCTCTAAATATTCTGAATCATTTGTATTACGAGAAATCCTTGCTTGATTTTCTAGAATTTGGTAACAAACCAAGATTATAGTTGCTGAAATCCACTTCTTGTAGTCTCATTTATTTGCAGAGATTTTTAAATAACTTTGCCTTCGAGAATATAGGTAAACTCTCTAGAATTAATAGGGGCTTCTAGAACTCGCTTTCAAAGGGGACTAGAATTTATAACGATTACCCATAACATTTTTTCTAGACCCACAATTTAGATTCTAGATGTCAGTTACAGAATTTTTTCTCAGTGTAAACTACTTCATGTCATTAGGTGTCTTCTTAATTACCTCCCTCTTAGCGACGCTTTAAATGTCGTATTTTAGGGTGGTCAAATATGGAGAACTAGGAAATAAACTGTTTGCAGATACGTGATTAAAAAATTTCTTGGCAATCCAATTATGTATTACGTAAGCGGTGGGAGAGGAAGAAGAAAATTGCTGTATCAAATAGTCTGCTGTAAGCCAGATTTTTAATCCAGGAATTAATATCTATGTATAGTATCTGAATTAAGGTAATAATATTGAGCTTTAACCACTTAACTGCCCGGGCGTATATATACGTTTTTCCAAAATGCAATTCTTTGTAATGTACTGGTACCACTGAAAACTACTGATACTGCTTGACAATGTAATAAAATAACCGCGGAAGTGATCTTGACAGTATTTTTTAAGGATTTACTGATTTCAGAGTTGAGAGAGTATAGTGGCATTAGGAAGCGAATCTCATAAATTTTTGTCGCCAGGTAATGGGTTAATGCCTATGAGAAAATGTGAGGCGACTTTTCATGATCGACTTTGCTTATTGCATTAAATGTGCTGTCATATAACGTAAACTTTCTATGCATAACAGTTGGGACTTCATGTATATTTGCGAAGAGCGACCTATCATTTCTCTTGTGTACTTTTTAATTTTTATCAAAATTTTTTCTTACACGAGAAAAAGCACAGCATTCTGATTTTTCTTGGGGTGCTTTGACTTTTTACTAAGTACATCACACTATTGACGGAAATTAATTGTCCGCTTTTGTTTACAGACGATTCATAACTGATCTCTAAACTCTGATTCAAAAATTCGTCATCGACATGTTTCGAAATAACCCTCGTCGAATGGAGATTGTCATTAATGAAATCTTGTACTTACGGGATAAATTGAGCTGGGTGTAACAGTCCGTAAGTAAAGTTTCTTTATCTTGCCAACGATAGGATGGAATTATGTTTTTTACTTTAATAGAAGGGTCCTGACTACGTTGTTGAAATTAATCAATTTAAAAATTAAAAGGCGATATAAGCCATTAACTTATGAAATAAAACACTGAAAAACACAGCCAATATACGACGGACCCCAGGAAGATAAACTTGAATTAGCAAAGTATCAATGAATATATATGGAAGTGAACCGTTATGCAAAGAAAATGATAATTAACCTTCCAGCGGGCGCGCTGCTGATACGAACATGAAAGGTCGCGCGTATTTTTCACATACACACTGTAAAAAAAAACTCGTGAAAAAAACGGAAAAAAATTGTCAGCCTAGGACGCCAATCATATTCCGTTTTCTTTACGGGGAAAAAATGTTTCAAATTCTGTCATAGTAACACAAGAAAACCGTTATTCTTAACAGAAAAACACTGTTATTTTTAAAGAGAGTTCTGTAAAAATTTACAGAAAAATCTGTAACTTTTACAGAACAAAAAATTTTTTCTCTGTAAAATTTACAGAAATATCTGTAATTTTTACAGAACAAAAATTTTTTTCTCTGTAAAATTTACAGAATTATCTGTAATTTTTACGGAACAAAAAATTTTTTCTCTGTAAAATTTACAGAAATATCTGTAAAATTTACAGAACAAAAAATTTTTTTCTGTGAAATTTACAGAAAAATCTGTAATTTTTTACAGAACAAAAATTTTGTTTCTTTTAAAATTACAGTGTACTTCTGTTAACATAACGATATTCTTATGTAATATAACAAAATTTGGCTGTTCTTAAAAAAAGTTTTATCCCATCAAGAAAACAGTTTTTTACTGGCGTCCTGGCTGACAGCTTTTTTCTGTAAACTTTTTTTTTTTTTTTTTTTTTTTCCCCTTTTCAAATATAGTCACATTTTGATTTCTATTTCAATAGGAAAAAATAATTTCAACAGAAGACACAGAAATCTTTTTTCGTTTAGCAAATGAAACATTATTAATAATAAACAATACAGGTTTTTTTCATTTTGAAGAATTTGTTCTGATAAATACAAAAAATTTAAAAAGAAATATTTTTCTTTAAAAGGAATTGAATAAAAAATAAATTGTATAATGGTTACTGCCAGGAAACGCAAAAGATTGAAATGTAAGAATAAATTTAGAAAAATGAGGCAGAAAATTCAATGGATGAAATTCATAATAATAGTGCACCACTGTTACAGAATAAAAAAATTTCAGGATCTGCAATCATGTCAGTGCTAATCATGCACTGAAATTTATGGAAGGTGATGCTCCTCTAAACATTACAGGAGTGAAACTTCCTAATATGCAATAACTTTGAAAACTACTACTTGCATGCAATTATGTAAGAGTCAGTAATGATATACCAAATGACTACCTATAATAAGTGATATTTAAGGCAATTTAAGCATTTAAATGAGAAATTTGCATAAAAACAAAATATTTTATCATGAAATTCAGAGACAGCAAAATCTTCAAAATTTTTGAATTTAAGGTTAGCACTTGAAAAGTTTCACCACTGACATTAAGACAACCTGAAAAATCATATGTCATCAGTTATCACTTTCATAATCTGTGGTCTTCCTAAATCCCAGAAGGGAATCCCTGGGAATTTTGCCTTTGTGAGTTGGGTATTTGAAATATCTAATAATATATCTAGTATATTAAATGTTCAATTTATTTAAAAAAATCTCTGGGAACGAAATATTTTTTATTAGCTCAAATTAATTCCCATCTTTTCAATTCTATATACACAAAATTTTATGATTTTCTGAAAATTGTTTTTTCTGTAGACAACTTTAAAATAGTTATTTAATTATGGACAACCAGTAGATATATATAAAATTAATGCTTATTTTTATTTTATTTTTTGGTTCAATTTCGGCCTCCCCCCCTCTCTTTTTTGACCTAACAAAACAACACATACTACCACTTGTGTCTTTTTGAACTACCCTGTATATTCCAAAAAAAAAAAAAGCTACACATTTTATAACTTGGGCAACTTTTATTAATTCTAATTTTGTGGGGAACATAAAATTTCTAATTCTTGTCTGGATTGACCCTGAGCAGGCAAATGAAATTAAAATATTTATTCATATAAAACACATAAATAAAATATACAAATAAAATACATAAAAATTAAAAACTCTTTGTTTTTTTTTTTCTTCGAAATTTATTTGATCTTCAATTCAGATTAATTCCAAGAAAACACCTAAAAGGAAACAATTTTACTTTAGCAAGTTAAAAAAATCATTTCTTTAATATAAATAAATAAAATAGTTAACAAATATGCATATTTTCTATGTAAACAAATAAATAAATATTACAAATTGGAAATAGTCATTCATTCATTAATTCTGAAATCATATTTTCAAAATTGATTTATTTTGTGCTGTATCATATTCAGGAATTTATTTCAGGGAGGGCTGAGTTAAGTTCAATAATGATTCATACTGTACAGAATTCATGCAAATTATTCTTAATCTTTATTTTTTAAAATTGTCTACAAAATTTCAGGAGGGGCTGCAGCCCATCACCTCCCCTCTGGATACACCACTTATTTCTTGTCCTGATTACTTTAAAGCAGGTCTAATTTGATATATACCTGGTGCAATCTACTTCTCTATCAACTTTTAGCCACATTTAAAACTTATGTTAAAATTTTATCAAAATAGATAGAAATTAAAAAATAAAAATAACATATTTGAAGTAGAGTGTGTAGACCTGTCAATCGGGGCCCCAAACTTCATCATTTCTGTGACGATCTTCCTCTGATTTGACAAGCAACTTCTCTTCTGCTATTACTTTCAGATAAACAAGGCAGCACCATTGCACATCTAAATTTTAGTTGTGTTTGGCACAATCATATCTCTGTTCGTTAGTTATCATTTCGACTGTATCTTTATTGATTTAAAAATACTTAAAAACCTTAATAATTAGAAGAAATATATTTATGCAATCACTAGAGAAATGGTTAAAAATTTATCCGACAAATATAACTAACTGTGCTAAACCCAACCAAAATTTAGACATCAGATGATGCTGCGTTCTTGAACAAAAATAAAAACAGAAGCAGATTTGCCAAACCAGAGAAATATCATCAAAGTGATGATGAGAGTCGGGCCCTGACTAAAAGATATATGCACATTATTTCAAGTATGTCATTTTTTGTTATTAAAATAACAAATATTTAACTTTTTTTTTTTTTTATTTAACAGTTTTGAAATATTTTTTCCTTGTTTTAATCATTTTTAATGTTTTGTTCCTAAATAAAGTGCATACATACATACGTTGCAGTGCATGACTAGAACCTGCCTATTTCTTTACGAACTATGTTCTTCATACCAGAAAGACAGTATTTTTTTTGTAACAATATTAGTTTCCGCTATCTTCCCCATAGCATACCCAACTCCCCATTTAAATTTAATATTCTTCTTCCTTAAAAGTATGATAATGATTACTGACTTTTGAAAATGCTTTGAAATGCAACTTGCAAAAACTTTTATCTACATTGCATGAAATGAGTTCTCATGTTCAAAATTTAAGCCCTTAATTTTTATTGTAGATTTCGTTTCTCTATAGTCCACACAAATCATGTACTAAGTTTCAACAAAATACATCTAATATCACATGATATATGAAGGTCTAAAAAAGGTCACTTTAATTATAATCACCGTGTATTTTTCTTAAAATTTGAGCAGGCACATGTGCGAAAAAGAAATTTAACATAATTAAGTTTAATAAATATATACAATATCAACAATTAACTATTGGGAAATATAACATTTAGTTACACATGTGTATGTTTCATAATACAATAATCTATGAGCAAAAACAAATTGCATCACTCAAACAAAACAACATACTATCTTAAATGTACAATATATACAAATACCAATTAACAGGTTTTAACATTAGGTACATGTTATCATCAGTTTCAGTTCACCCTCCTTGATTAAAATATAATCCTTACAGATACTGTTTGTGTTGCACATGTGTTAATAAAGCTCATTCTTAGTCCTCTGATGATTAGTTGGAGTTGGAAAATATACTACTCAAAACAATTAACCATCTGATCGTCACTAACAGATATACCCGGTCATTGAGCTGTTCTTTTCTGCCAGATACACTTATAATTCAAAATTATATATTTAAGAAATTTTAGCTTGTTTTTATGGTTTGAAAGCCTTTCATAATAGTGATCAGGAATATTATGATGTACAAAGTTACATTTTTAATCTAAAGTTGAATTAAGCCTTATTTTAATAAATTAAAGAAACTAAGAAGCAAAAATCTATGCTGGCATTTCCAATGATGGGTGCACCGATCCCCACATAATTCAAAATGGAGTTCTGACTGGTCATCAATATAGGGATGAGATCCTCAGACTTATTACTACACTCTGGGGCTGATTTTGGACAATTTGGGCAGAGCCTGATTACCACCTGTTGGGCCCAAGGCTCAGGACGTTTTTTGTCCCCCCCCCCCTTACTCTTGAACAAATTAAAGGTTTTTTTTTTAAATCTAATTTGTGCACAAAGTTTGGCTGCTGGGGTAAAAAAGTTAAAGCATCACCTTCATAAGAAATTAGTTTTAACTTCTTTTGCAACGAGACCTCAAATTATTATTATTATTATTGGTGCAGGGGTAATCTTTCTTCTATGACTGTTGGAATCCAATTGCATAGAAATGCAATTTTTTACAAGGTATTCTTTATAATACTGTTTTCTTTTTTAATCCTAGTCTACCTCATTCATACCATACGAAATCAGCGGGTATGTAAATATGAACACATGACCAAATACGACTGAAAATGTAAAGATATTTTCCATGAGGATGATACAAAGTTCTTTAATTTGTATTATATAACTGTGAGTCTGCAAGTGAAAATTTATCTGGATTTTTTGGTCCGCTGTAAAATGTTATATCATTCGACCGATCTCCACGAAAACAGGTATATTTCCTAATCTAGCTAATAATGTATTTTTTAATTTAATCGGATAATTGGTTAAAAGATATTAAAAAATCCCTACTTTCAACTAAAGATTATTATCATTAGCTAACTTTTGGTTAATTGTTTTAAGGAAATCTTTTCCAAAAATAGCATTTTTTAAATTAAAAAATTATTTTGGTGCCTCTAGATAGAGGTGCCCCAGGCCGAGGCCTTGTCGGCCTGTGTGATAATCAGGCCCTGATTTTGGGTCAAAAATGTGTCTCCAGTCGCCAAGAGAAGGTGTTGATGAAGAAGATTGGCATTCATATTTCAGTGCTTAAGTGCCGTTAGCTTTAAATATCGATCTTCAATGGGCGTTGTTGCATGTCTATGACCTTGCTCTGGTCTTCGGCCTCCATTTCCACTCTCCGAAAATCAGTTCCAGATCCTGGAAATCACACTTTGTGAAACTCCAGTGGCTTCAGCTACTTCAGTTTGTGTTTGGACTCTTCCCCCTCTAACCAACCAGCAATTATACTCATGTTCAAAATTATAGGAACAACCTGCTTTCCACGTTTTCTTCTTTTGCACATAACTTTTAAATGATAAACATACGAACATAAAATTTGGATGGCATGTTTATTATATCATATCATTAATTGAATTTTATACAACTTTAGCATAAGTATTAATTTTTAAATTGATAATTATTCATTTTTCTCAAAAAAAAAAAAAAAAAAAAAAAAAAGGGAGAAACAGAAAAATGAATACAGGAAGAAAAATACAGTTTTAAAGTAAAGCATGCATGCACTTGCATTTTCACCTTTCTGAAATGCATCCTTAACACCATTTTTCATTAAGTTTTCTTTTCTAAAACTATTGAAATTTTTCTTTTTTCTAAAGCTTACTTTTAAAAAATTGATTAATTAATTAGTTTATAAATTATCACTTATGCTAAGGTCATATGAAATATGATTAATAAATAATATGACAACAAACATGGCATCCCAACTTTTTGTTTCTGTGTTTATTTGTTTAAAAATTATATACAAAAGAAGAAAATGAGAAAACAGATTACTGCTTTAATTTTGTACACCAGTATATTCAAAGCTTTTGAATGTTTTAAAAAACTACTAAATAAACCTTACTTACGGCCTGTTCCTGAGTCATTTTCACTGGGGCCTTTAGTTATCATTCAAAGGCAACCTTCTTTGGTAGCATTCCTTATTCCAAGTGAGCTTGTGCCTTTGTTATTTGCTTCAGCTGGCTGATCCTTAATAGGTGGGTGCCGGATTTTGTCTTTTTCAGCACGGTGCTCATTGCCACTGCAGGATTTAGAATTACTCAAAATTTCAATGGTTTGTTGAAAGAAAGCATATGTCAGGTTCTCATAATCAGCAATTTCCATTGTCTCATCAAATTGGACACTGATGTTTTCTTTTTGCAGGTTTTTTGCTAAGACAGTAGTATTTTTGCAAAACTTAACGTCAGAAATATGTTCTTTTATGAAGTTTTTCTTTTTGTAACATTAACATAACAAGCCACTGTCAGAGTTGGGTCTAGAGAAAAGCATATTATAAATCCCGACAGTTTCAAGGGGATAGGTTTGATTCTTATTACTACGGATGAGTTGATAAATATTGCAGCAGGGTTCAATCAATGTTTTTATCAACTGTTAGTATTACCCAATCACAATATTTATAAACTCATCTGTATTGATAAGGATCCTACCGATCTTTTCGAAACCACCAGAATTTGCAATATCCCTTCCTCTAGACCCAACTTTGACAGTGGCTGTTGCATTGGTATTACAAAAAGAAAAATTAAAAACCACATAAAAGAACATATTTCCAACATTAAGTTCAACAAAAATACTACTGCCTTAGCAAAAACTGTGTAAAAAGAAAAGATCAGTATCCAATTCAGTGAGACAATGAAAATAGCTAATTAGAAGAACCAGATGCATGTCTTCTTTCAAGAAGCCATTGAAATTTTGAATAATTCTAAATTTTGCTATGGCAACGAGACTTGCGCTGATAGACCAAATCTGGCACCACCTGTTGGAGGATTAGTCAGCAAAAGCCAGCAACAATGGCACAAGCTCACTTGAATGCTACACAGAAGGTCGTCTTTGATAATACTAGGGGCCCTCGGTGAAAGTAACTCAGGATGAGGTCTTAAGTAAGGTTTATTTAGTAGTTTTTACATATGTTAGTAGGCTTCAGTGTACGGATATTTTTTGAGCTTTTAAATCTGTTAAATGACTAGGTTGGGACATCACAAACATCAAAACAACGCACACACTTTGTGACTCTACTTCCATTTTCTGCAAAAAAAAAAGTGTTCATTTATGCCGTTATTTTATATAAGACTTACAATATTGTTTAATTGTTTTGAGCAATGTAATATATGCATCTGTATCATTGGCATCTTTAGTAGGTTAAGTATGATTTGAGAAAATTTCTCTTTTATTTTAAAATTTCTAAACAAGAACATTTTTTTATAGAACAATTTTTTTTTTTTTTTTTTTTTTTTCGAGTTTTTCCTTCTTTACTGGACAAACCTTTAGAAAAAGTTTTATTTTGTAAGGAGAAATGCATTTCCTGCAGGTTTAGCGTTAATACATGGTGTATGAACAGTTGCTAAACAATCAGAATTTTGCAATTTTCTCTTACAAGGAGAGGTCACGACATGGAAAATTCAGATTGGGACGAAATTGTGCAGGATTGTAGTATACTATGAAGGTAACAACATATTAAAGCAATAGGATCCACTATCCACCAAATTTCGAGAAAAAGCATTTAAAGTTTCAGTAATCTTTAAATACAAGTTATTTCGCAACTGAGTCAGCACCCCAGTGGGGTGAGCGTAAAACAATGGTCTGCCACCTAGACAACATGGGTTCGAGACTACCTACGGTACTTTTTTTTTTTTTTTTTCCTTCTTTAATTTTTTTATGTAATCTAAATTTTTTATTTATCTTTACTTTATTTCATAAATAAATTCAAAATTTGCAAATAAAGATTATTTAATTTTCTTGAATATAAAATAAATATTTTTTATTTTAATATTTATAACTTAAAAATACAATAAATTTTTATAACTTAAAAAACAAATTTTAGTTTTGTTTTAACTATAAAATAAGGTACAAATAAAGAAAATGTTTTTAATTATTTTTCTAAGTATTTTATTTTGTTTTAGGTATGTCCAAAACAATATTAAATTTTGTTTTTAAATTACAAAAAAAAAAAAAAAAAAAAAAACAGAGAAATGATGATTTAAATTGCATATATAATTATTATCCAAATTAAATAATTACTTCTCCAATCAATACAACTTCTTGAAAAATTAAAGTATAGGAATACGATACTAATAAATTATTACATGCAAAGAAATGATATACTTAAATGTAGATTTTAAATGCTAATCAACATACCTTCTTCTTCGATAACGACATTTTTTTATTTATTTATTTTTTTTTTTTTTAATCCTTCTGTGGACGAAATAAAATATTTCACTTCACCTGCTCTCTATTATTAACAAGCTAAAAGGGTTTACGTAACGTAATTTATAGACATTAAAAGGAAAACAGGAAGCTCAAACCAAGATTTAAGTACACCTGCTATCTATTTTTACACTTTGTTTTACAGCTTGCTTATGTTTTAGTTATTTAAATTTTTTATCTGTTTTCCTTTATATTTGTTATTTAGTGTTTTGTAAAATTAAAATTTATTTTTTAAGTTACAAAAATTTATTGTATTTTTATGTTATAAATATTTGAAAAAAAAAAAAAAAAATATATTCAAGAAAATTAAATAATCGTTTATAATTTTTTCAAATCTCGAATTCTTTTATAGAATAAAGTAAGAATAGATAAAAAAATTTAGAGTACATAAAAATTAAAGTAGAGAAAAAAAAAATTAATAGGTAGCCTCGAACCCGCCTTGTCTGGGTGGCAGACCAGTGTTTTATGCTTATGCCACTGGGGCGCTGACTTACTTGTGAAATAACTTGTATTTAAAGATTACTGAAACTTTAAATGCTTTTTTCTCGAAATTTTGTGGATAGTGGGTCCTATTGCTTTAATATGTTGTTACCTTACCTTCATAGTATACTACAATCCTGCACAATTTCGTCCCGATCTGGATTTTCCATGTCGTAACCTCTCGTTAGTAAAAGTGTTTTATTCTTATTTGTGACAACCAGTGGTACATTATTTTATACCAATGATGTTATATTTACAAGTGAAATGTTATTTCAATTAAATATATTCACCCACAAATTCACGAAACATGTTTTATTGTGCTCTTTTGCATAAAGCAAATGGCTGAATGCAGAACTACAAAACTTTGCATGAGGCCTGTTTTGACCTCTCCCGATGCATTTTGAAACCTCATTTTCAAATTTTTGATTAGTTGACATTTATATATATATATATTTTTTTTAAGCACCATTGATTACATTTTAATTTTCCTGTAGAAAATGATGTCATAAAGTGAAAGAACAATTAGTAGAAACTATTTGCATGTTGGCAAGTAGAGTACCTTTAGCAGCCTGAAGTTTTTAATTAATAACTTCATTAAATAGGATGACAGTTTTTAATTAAGAGACATGCCTTCCTTGGAGTATTTGGTGAAAAGTTATGCCACTCATGATGCTGAGGACACATTTGTTCGCAAGGAGATGCTGTCATAGAGAAAAAAAAATTGACGCCAGCAGCAGTAACTTCTTTTAATATATATAAATATATCTATATTTTTCATTTTAATTTGAAAAATGTTAAATGATACATAAAGCATTAATATAATTAAATTATTAATGTAGTTAAATAAAGAAAAGTGAAAAAGAAACAGAAAAGAGTAAAATTGCTTAATAAATAGAATTTTAAATTGTAGAAAACTTCGGGGAAAAGAAAACACTTCATTAGAAAGTTGATTCTTTCAGTACAACTTATATAATAATATTATTCAGTAACAATGCTACAGGCATGGCATATTAGCAATAATTTAGCTTAGATTTTAAATAATACACTTTTAATAACTTTTTGCCTTTTCAATACCTAATTTATTTTTTAGGTTGTCCTAAACAAAGCAATATGTTGAAAAATATCTTTAATTCAAGCTAAGATTGGCAAAAATTTTACAATTTAACAAATTAGTCACAAAAATTATAAGGTAATAAATCCTATTTTTTTTTCTCTCTCTCTCTCTTTCAAACTGGAAAGAAATAGCAATTCTTAATCTTTATTCCCAACTCCCATATTCTTTTAAGTGGGATAATGTTATAGGTTGGCAGATCATTTATTAATCCAGTTGATTTACAGATCAATTCCCTCTTATTGCTAGCAAATAAGTGCTAGCAAAAGTCAATTTCTCTCTTTTAATATAAATATGAGAAGAAACAAGAACAAGAAAGTATTCTGTACACTATGATTATGGAAGTATTTAATCAAAGAAAGAGAAGTACTTGAAACTCTAAATATAAAAATGGAAATTATGCAAATTGATAATGAATTTTACATCTCAATTGCAACAGTGTAGTGAGATTAAAATAATAATAATAATAATAAATTATCCATGGTTTGCCCATTTTTGAAAAATTTCTTCAAATATGAACTATACAAATTCATTGGTTCATTTACAGAGACATTTCACTTAAAAAAATTATTTCAGTATAATCATATAGTGTATAAATATAATAATTGTTACCGAGGTATCATTGCAGAAAACAAAGCTTGAATAACCCGATCATTTTTCGGAATTTATCCATCCATGAGATGAGGCTTTATTTTTCTGCGCAGAATTTTTCTATTTGAGGAAAACATTATATAATCAGCCAAATATGTTTAATTCAGCAATAAAATAAAAAATTACAAATACATAATGTTTACGTATATATATATATTATATATATGTAGAAAGACAGCTGACAAAATAATGCAGGAATCTGTCCAGACTTTTCAGACAGGGTCCTGTTTTTGTGAAATTGTGAACAATTCTACGCATAATTTTGTTAATTTAAATTCAGTGTGAAAATAAAGTTCTTCTGAACTTTTCAACTAGGGTCATATTTTTGTTAAATTGAAAAAATTAATTTTGTAAAATAAAATTATAATTAAGGTTTCAATGTTTCATTTTAGACAATGATGGTTTATTTTTATAAGGAGCAAAAATCACACACATGCACAGAAACCTTTTATGAATTAGAAATTGAATATCAGCTTCTCTGGGAAATACAGCAAAGCACGTCCAATTATTCAGGCAGCCTGGTCGTTCTATGGAAGATTAGTTTTCGAAATGAAAAAGACTTATCAAATGCCTATTTCTAACAGACAAAATTTTGTGAAGGGTCCTTTTTTAGGATATAAAATTTTGTGAAGGGTTCTTTTTCAGGACAGAAAATTTTGTGAAGGGTCCTCTTTTAAGATATAAAATTTTATGAAGGGTCCTTTAACAGACCCAGATTTAAAAACCAGTAAAAACTACAATGTCAGAAACGCCAAAGAAAAATATTTGGGGAGCAGATAGTTGTTTCAGTAGCCTTTAGCAGTCTTTATACAGTCTTCAGTGTATAAAGAAAGCAGAGAGAAGTTTTTGTCATACATATAGAAAACGGACCAAATTCTGCTCAACCAATAGTATTACGTGGAAGGTGGGGGGGGGGGAGTAGCCGATAGGAATTTTAGTAACACTAGTTGTGAAAACTGTAGAAAAGTTAAGAAAATATGGACCAAATGTAAAATTTCCAACAATTAGACAAATAGGGTACAGCGAAATTAGAATTAACGAGATTGATAAGATTTTTATAAATATAAAAAGCTTTAAAGAAATCAAGTTCATGAATGGATTTAGGCTTGCAAATATTATTCATGATATCTGCAGCTATCATTCATGATATTTGCAAGGCATATCATCATGGATTAGCATTAGGCCTACAAATCGATTCATGAACTTGATTTCTTTGCAGTTTTTTATATTTTTAAAAATCTCGTTAAATTTTTCTACAGTTTTCACAACTAATGTTTCTAAAATTCCTATTGGCCACTCCCCCCACCTTCCACGTAATTCTATTAGTTGAGCAGAATTTGGTTCCTTTTCTATATATATGAAAACTTCTCTCTGATTTCTTTATGCACTGAAGACAGTACACTCGCTAAAGGCTACCGAAACAGCTGTTTGCTTCCCAAATATTTTTCTTTGGTATTTCTGATGTAATTTTTACTGGTTTTAATAATACAGCGCCAAGCCTCCTTTTAACATTTGGACCCAGATTTCCTCTGGATACACCCCTGTAATGTGAATCCTTTCGCTTTTTTTATGTTTTGTCATATACCTTCAAAAGTTCTTTAGAAATCATTTTGAAACTTTGGTAGTGTAAAGAACATGGTATACCTCATATTTTTCAGTAAAAGTTGTGTCATGAAAAAGAAAAGGGGACAAGTAAAAAATTAAACAAAATCAAAATGTTTTGGATCACCCTGTAATGCTTTAAATGCATTTTGGCTGTAGCATGTGATCATGAGGACTTTTCTCTTTATCTCTATAAAATTGTATGAGGCTACCACATATATATTCATGGAGATAAAACGGTTTCTTAAATAAACTGCAAAAACAATTCCATTTTTTTTTTTTTTTATTATTATAACACATAAGGTATTAGACCCACTGCAAACCCATTTTCAGGAAATATTGCATATTATATTAGACACAGCAAACAGAATGAAAAAAATTTAAATATCTTACGAAATACGAACACTTTTACTAAATAATTTTTAACTAAGTATGTGCAAACTTTATAAAAATTTCATCTACATAATTTAATAGCCAAAGGTATTGAGCAACTTATATGAAAACACTAAACAATTATCATGTAAATTCAAAACATTATGAGAAATAGAATGAATAGAATTTCAATTCTCTCAAAATGAAAGCTAATCTATAAGGGGTTTTACTCACATTTTTATTTTGATTCAATCAAAGCTCAATGATATTACAGTATTTTCGATGATTGTAAATAAATATTGGTAAAACCCCCTAACACCTTTTTTTTTTTTAGAATTTAAATTTTGTTTATTTATCTCTCCTAACGTTTTGAACTTACGTGATATTTGTTTGGGGTTTTCATATAAGTTGCTCAATACCTTTGGCTGTTAAATTATGAGAATGAAATTTTTATAAAGCTTGCACATGCATAGTAGTAAATGTGCTTGTATTTCATAAGATATTTAACATTTTTTGTATTCTGATTGCTGTATGCTGTGTCTAATGTAGTATGCCCTATTTCCTGAAAATGGCTTTGCACTGGGTCTACGTGTTATAATTAAAAGAGTAAAAATCGTTTTTGCAATTTTTAAAAGAATACCTTATATTTCCATGAATATATATGGTAGCCTCTTACAATTTTATACAGATAATAAAAAAATGTCCTCATGATCACATGCTACAGTCAAAACGCATTTAAAGCAGTGTTTTTTACAGGGTGATTCAAAACATAACTTTTCAAGATATTTGACGAAACGTAAAAAAGCTAAAAGTGTTCATATTATTTTGTCAGCTATCTGTATATATAAATTTTTTATAATAATATAAATAAATAAGTAGATAAGTGGTTATAAAACTTCAATAAGCACAGACCAATTAGTTTTTACTGGAAAAAAAAAACCTAGAACAAAACTTATTAAAAA
This sequence comes from Salticus scenicus, assembly GCA_963930645.1. Taxonomy (NCBI): domain Eukaryota; kingdom Metazoa; phylum Arthropoda; class Arachnida; order Araneae; family Salticidae; genus Salticus; species Salticus scenicus. The sequence continues at coordinate 77,848,538 of OZ005654.1, read as the reverse complement.
TATCAATAAAAAAATTTTCTTTTATCACAGTATACTATCATTGTTGTAGTGAATACATTATTATTTTTTATGTGGCCTCATAAATAAAAAATAAATACGAGAAAAATCCCAATTAATATGCAATAAAAAAGAGGAGAATTGTTATTGGTTTTTACAAATAATAAAATTACTAAAACTAATTTATTAAAACATACTAACTGAGTCATATTTGAAATCTATCTCTTTGCTTTATTAGTGTCATAGATCATAATCTAAAAAAAAGGGGGGGGGGATATCAAGAAATCCTATGAAAAGTATTTTCATAATAAAATACATATGAAAAGTATTTTGCGTCAATAAAAAGGTTTCTAAAGCAAGTAATATATATATATATATATATATATATATTAAATATGAAAACAATCTCCATTCATGAATAGTTTGCAATGATAATATTAAATAAAATATTGTTTCTATAATCTTAATAATCTAGAACGAATTCTCAAAAACTTCTACATCATTTGCGATGCAAGTCCAAGCAGATTCTCTAAAATAATAATCGTAAGTTTTTCCCCTTAATGGCAGATGCTTAGTTTTTAGAACTTTCCGCAATACATTTCCACTCTCTCTTTTTTGTTTCTTTTCTTATTATACTTTGAAGAGCACTTTTTTTTTTTAATATTTATTTATTTTTTCATTTTAAAATTAATTTTATTGTTTTGCAACATTTTCAAAATTTCAAATGATATATTATAAGTAATTTAATCATAATTGAAAATAATTGCCATCTGGTGGCAGAGATTTGCGATCTCTACTCTTTAACTCCAATTAAGTTTTTAAAATGACATATTACTTATGAAATTATGTTAATTAGAAGATGAAACACAAAAGTAATATAAACATTTTTATAAAAAGATTTGTGTCCGACTTATCTGTGGTTTTCCTTGAAACTTGCATAATTCTGGGCTGTATACCATTCATTAAATTCATGAAACAGTAATAAATTGAAATTTTTCTCTTTGTTCAATTTTTAAAAATTAATCTTATTCCTGCAGGCATATATAGATACATAAACTATTAAAAATGTGTTGTAAGCTCTAGAGTGGAAAAATAATAAATTTAAACAAAATTATCAAATAACAACACGCTCAATACACACATTTTGTCGCTCCATGTCAAACTATCCAATGTGAAAATGGTTACTTTTTCAATCTGTTATAATTGTAAACTCAAAACCAGCACCAAGCAAAAATAACCTACTTTTGTATATTTTCTGTATTGTTGAGTTGCTGGTAAAGTATATTTTTTCAGTGCATAGTACGTGTCATTATAAAAGCTAGTGCAAGATATTGAGTATGAAAAAAGAATTTTTGCCAATACAATAATTTAACATGGTAGAGACAATATGCTTGTAAGGGTTTAAGTAAACTAAGTATCTGAATACTCAAAAATAATTTTAAAATAAAATTCCATTTTCTTCCTGAAAATGAAATACTTCTAACAGGACAGACAGGTTCTGTATGAGAAACATCTTTTAAATTTTGACTAATGATGAAATGAAGACTAAATAAAATATATTTGTTCAAATTTCATAACACCAGGGGGTTGACCCAGGTTTTAATTTTTGGGGCCCATTTTTGTGAAAAACAAATTATTTTATGAAATTTTTATTTATTTTTGGGAAAATCAAAATATTTTTTAAAAATTTATTTCTCTTTGTGAAAAAAAAAAGGAAATGTCGCTAGAAACCTTTCATTTTAGCAGTTACTCTTATCTAACGTTTAATATCAAGTTAATAGCTATTTATTAAACAAAAGTATAGACACAATCATTAAAAATAATACAGTAAACATAGAAAAAAATTACAAAAGTATTATTTTTATAAAAATAATTTTGTGAAAGAGGTATTTTTATAAATCTGAATTTTGATAAGAGACCCATTTTATGGATTTGAATTTTGTTATAGGATCCATATTAGAGTTTTGAACTTTGTGAAGGGGCAGTAAAAGGGTCCCAATTTTTGCCTTGATCGACCACTGAACACAGAAATAATTTTTAAATATAACTTCATAAATTGTTCTTTAAATATAACTTTACTAATTTAAACATATTATTCAGAAGACTATTAATGAATTAATAAAAAAGGCGAATCAGCTATTTAATTATATATATACATATATATATATATTTTACAATTTTAATCTTTTAAATTAATTTTAATTCCATGAAACTGTGGAACTGGATATTCAGCGTCATTTGCTGAATAGATCGAATATCGAATAGTAACTGAATATTCGGTGCAACTCTACTAGATACAAGAATGAAACCAAAAATTTAAATGGTATTAACAAAATAACTTTGAAATTTTTGAATAATTTGAATTTCATGAAGATGCAAATGATAGTGACAGGCTGCTTTCTGAATAATGAATTAGTATGATCAAATGAAAACCATTGAACTCGTAATAAAAAAAAAAAAAAAAAAAAAAAACACTAAAGCGTACTTATATATATTAATTGCATACCAGTGATTTATCACTGTCATCTGATTAATATGAAATGTGAACTTATTCTTAATATTTACGTATGAATATTAATATTATAGAAGTGATCATACCATTGTATATCTAATACATTCATTTGAATAATTTATAAATAATACTTATAATTCAAAAATACCTGCAAATAGGCATGTAGTTAATATATAAATATACCTAAGTTTAATAATATTACCTAGTTGTGAATGTGGTAAAGGGGATGCATGGGCTGCCAAATTTTGAGTGTCTTCAATCTCTGACTTCAAATATTCAGCTTCTACATTTTCATTGAACAGTTGTTTTCAAATCCGTGCTGTAAAAGGAATGAAAATAGAAATGAAAGAGGCTCAATAACAATTTTATTTAAGATATCATCCTAAACATTACTGACACTAATTATCACTTTAAGCATTTTATGTATGAATTTATATCTAAAAAATTAAATACATATGTGCAACAAGAATAAATAAATATAAAATTGAATCATATTAAAGCGATTAGTTTATTCAAACTGAGATTATAAAAAATAAAATAAAAAATCCCTACCAGGGTTTTAAACCCCCCCCCCTCTTTTTTTTTTTTTTTTTTTTTTTAAAGAACGACGCACCTTTTTTTTTTTTTTTTTTTTTTTTTTTGAGAGGGGGGGCTTAATTGAATTTTTGGGGTTTTTAATATTAAACCTAGAATAATACTACTGGGTTTGAATTTTAAGTTTATTTCAAAAGAGAAACAGCTTCAGACTAAAATAAAATATCATTTAATTCATTCATATTCTTAATGTTCGGTTTGGTATAAACTGAAGAATGGATGTTATTTCATTAAATGAACACTTGTTCCATTCTTTTCAGTATTTTAACATAATTTTGAATTTAATTATTATTTTTTTTTATTAAGTTATTTTGTGTAAAATTAAAACTAGTAACAAATGAAAAATATTTTAATCCTTCCATGTAGAATTTTCCTAGTACAAATAATTATGTATTTTTATATGGGTAAAGTAAAAAAAAAAAGTAATTAGAAAAATTATTTTTAATTTTTTGTTAATATTGGTTTTGATTTTACAAATATTTGAAAACTATAATTATGAAGTGATAAAAACTTATAAACTGAAATTTTGCATTTTTGAAAATTTTCTGCTAACTGTTGAAACTGGATGCTTTATTTTTAAATTTCAACTGTCTAAATAACTTTTTTTTTTTTTTGTGAGTGAGGAAGAAATGTGCAGTTTTTAAAAGTGAACTAACTGCAAGTGTTCTTATTCTTTTTGTACAAAAATACTTTCGCCTCACGTTTACAAAATGGCAATTTTCAATAGAATTCAATGTGCAAAATTTATTTTTTACCTAACATGATGAACTTACTTGTTTATAAATCGATGGCTTAATAAATATTTATAAATGCCAAATATTACAAAAAATGAAATCAAAATGAACTTACTATGGTATCTCTTCATCTGCAAATGAGAAATCTAAACACATTTTCACAAAATTTGTCAAAATTCCTTGACTGACTTTACATGAAATTCCCTGTTAGTGTGATTAGAAATTATAATAAAAAACAAAGGTACACATAAATACATTGTTCAGTTAAAATTACTCGAATCATTAATTTAGCTTTACAACATCCAGTATCTTGTCATATTTATACAAATTAGGACTATGTTTCAAAATATTTTCATTTTTTATAAATGAAAACATATATTATTAATATAAATTTTTTCTTATTACAAATCCCATCTTTTTGTATAATAATCATGGCGAGCTTCCTTGAATGGGTTATAGCAATATACAGAAAAATGTTTTGATGTGCTAGGTTTATTCATCTTGCGAAGCACAAGCTTCCCCTCTTAAGATTTAAGAGGGGCCTCCAAAATGACTAAAAACAGGGTCTTGAATTTTCTGTTTTATTTTTTCATACTGAGATTGAATTTTTCTGAGAAAATTCGCCTAAAGCAAGATAAAATATTCACTATTTCGGGAAAAATCTATTATTTAACCTCAAAAATCTGAATGTTCTTAATTAATAAATTATACTATTTTAATGTTGTGTGTAGAAACCACACAAATATATGAATGAAAAAAAAAAAAAAACTATATGCACATACTAATCTTTGGTCTATAGCGTTTTTATATTACAATATGTAACAGGAAAACAAGATTTTCTGAAATGAAAGAGGGCCCCGAAATGATACTGAGCTTCCCCTAGCTTCAAAGCTTAATCGGCCCTGGTTTTCAGGATAAAAATATTAAAATTATACGAATTTAAAGTCAGGTTGTAAGAAACAATAAAATTTCTTAGATAATAAAAGTAAAAACTAAATAGAATTAACTCTCCCCCCTCCCAAATTCTTATGTACTGAGTGTCATTCACTAAGGTATGTTTGTGAATCTCAACATAATTTAATTGTTCCTTTTCTCTTTCCGACAGAATAAAAATAATAACTTTAAAAAAAAAAAAAAAAAAAAAACGTACATTTGTTTAAAATGAGGAAAATAAATTAGAAATATCAGTCGTATCAATACAAATAAGGTACCAAATGAAAGGGAAAATTTTTGTGAATCCGATGAATAAAACAGCTTATCGATCGCACAATTAGATTTTTTAAAATTAACTAAAGTATGAATTTTAGGTGGCAACAGCAGAAGATTGTATGGAAACCGTTAGGAGAAATAAAAAAAATCTGCTTCACATTTAGTTACATGTTTTTGAAATAGGATTAAAAATTGCAGTTTTCAATTTTTTAAAAATTTTCTCTCACGAACACAAAAATACAATATACAGAATAATATACAAAATATAATATACAAAAATATAATAAATATAATATAATCCACAAGATCAACTTGCATTTCAAATTTTATCAACATTTTTGGTTAATAAACAAAAAAGTTATTATTATTATTTTTTTTTCCAGATTTTATTCTAAGATCGAAAAGATTTATGTGATACGATACATTAAGAATTTGGGTTTTAAAAGTTTTTTAAATAGATTATTTTTTAATCTGAAGAGGGTCCTCATTTTTAAAAATAAATATGCCAAAAATGGTTGAATTTTAAAAATTAAAATGCTTATTTTACTTCCACCTTCCACTTAAAAGAGTATGAACCCAAAATCACAACTAACTCTTTCTACATTGAGATCTCAGAAAAGACTAATAAAAAATTAAACTACAGTGGAGATGGAAATGACTCGTTAACCCTTAACAAAAGTATGACTGAAGAATAAAAACAATCATTATTGAAATTTGAAATATAACTTTTATATTAAGAATTTTTTTTTTTTTTTTTTTTTTTTTGTTTATCTTTAAACAGGCTAAATATTTTACCATGTTTGATATGTCTAAGGAATCAAATAAATGTAACTTACCAGTATTTTCCAACTATGCCTTGTATTTTCCAAGGTTCCTATTCCCGATGGAGGCGTCGCGTTCACTTAAAAAAAAATACGTAACTCAGAACAGAAACATACAATATACAATAACAACAGGCAAAGCGCCGGTGGCGCCGGCGCAGAAGATTGTTTATCAGAATGGAATTGACTTCTGGGTAATGAGTAATGAATGACCTTGATTTCTGAAGAGAAACACATGGCCGGATACGGATAGAAAGTTTTGTCATCTCTCTCTCTCTTTAAATTTAATGTATATTTACATAAAAATTGTAATTCTTAATATTTTAAACTAATTTTTAACTTAATTTAGTTTTTTTTTTTTTTTTTTACCTTTATAGGACAATCCCTCATTCCTAAATCAAAGAAAAGAAAATTTCTTTTTTGAAAATATGTAATTCTAATAATTAATAAGCCCTGGGAAGTTTCCTTAGAGTTAGAGTAAGTTAATACTCTCAGCTTAAAAATAGTAGTAAATAAAACAAATGAATTAAGAAAATAGAATTCTAATTAATACTGGTACGATTATAAACTCTACGCTTCAAAATATATATATATTAAAAAAAAAACTAAATTTAGTTTGAAACAGATTTTTTTCTCTTAACACGAGTCTCTGAAGAAAAAATATAGTTTCTATTGCAAAGAATTGAATTTGTTCCACGTGGGGCCCCCAGGGGGCCCACTTATGTTGTTTTAAGTTATAGATTATTCATATGCACGAAAATTTTGAAGTAATGTGTTCAGCGGGAATTTCTGTTTTTTTTTGAGATATTTTAGGATTTCTGAAATTTTTATTAAAACCAAAAAAAAAAAAAGGGGGGGGCAGAGGGGTCCTTACGCTGCAAAATAAAAAAACAGTACATGAAAGGAAGTATAGTAATCACGATTTGCGAAATGGATTTTGTATTTCACATTGCTCGAAAACGAATGATCGCTGAATGTTGCCAATTTATACATGTGACTGTCATGATGTCTAGTTGTACACCTGCAAGTGTCGTCTTAACACGAACTCTCGTTTTAGAGATATAAGCGATTTTACACGATTTTTCGTGACGTCTGTATGTATGTGCGATGTGCGTGCGTGTGCATGTCGCATAACTCAAAAACGGTAGGACGTAGAAAGTTGCGATTTGGTATATAGGTTTGTTATAACATCTCGTTGTGCATCTCCCTTTTTAGACTTTGTATGATTTTCCATTTTGAAGATATTTAGGAAAAATAATTTCATAATGACCAAAAATACATAGGTTTTGGCCATAATATACATTATGATACCAAAAAACGGTAATAACTCAAAAACGGTTTGGACAAATTTTGCAATCAATTTTTAACTGACTTCCCGACAAGCTAGACATTTGAAACTTTCAGAAAAGCTCAGAACACGGTGATAATGCATTTTTTAAAATATTTTTAGCCAAATTTCTCGGGTCCAATGACAATGCTTTTAACATTATGTATATATTTCTAAAGGTGTATAAGGAAGTCATTTGGTGCCCATCTCAGATTTTTTTAACAGTTTTTTTGCGCTTGACAACACGTTTCTGTAAAAAAAAAATATGGTTTCCTTTTAAAAACTTGTATGTTGTGGCCACCACAAGACTTTCTTCTATATTTTTCTATACAAATTCACTAAGAGCAAATAATGTATTAAAACTATTGCTTATTAATATTATCTAACATAATGAATGCAAATGATTTTCATCTTAGAGGAAACTAATACTAAATATCCAAACAAAGACAGTTTTATTGTCTGTGAATAACATCATAAAAAAAAAAGCATTTTTATAACGGTTATCTCATATATCAAGTTTCGTATTGTTATATGCCATAGAAATTGAGATATAGCCTTCATGTTTTCGAGGAAATTTTCAGTATTGCAGCACCACCTATTGGCCGATAAGCATTCAAATTGAATCAGCATAATGTCTCGATGTTTTGTAATGGCCTTCTCGAATATCAAGTTTTGTTTGATGATACGCAATAGAATCTGAGATAAAGCCTTTCCTTAAATTGCGGAAATCGCTGTGTAGCAGCACCACCTGTTGATTGGTTGACACGAAAAGTTTATAGGCACTAATGTTGGTCAAGGTGCATCTACATGTAAATTTATATGCAATTCTGTGCCATAGCTCGTTAGCTACAACCTTCCCTTAAATCGCGGAAATCGCTGTGTATCACTGCCATCTGTTGGCCAATTCGAATTCAAATTGAATCAGTATAAGGTTTGACAATGTCCTTCTTACATATCAAGTTTTGTTTGATTGCAAGCAACAGAACCTGAGATATAGCCTTCAATTTAAATTGCGGAAATCGCTGTACAGCAGCGCCACCTGTTGAACAGTTGACACCAAAGATTGGTAGGCAGTAATTTAGGTCAAGGTGCATCTACATATAAAATTCTATGTTCGGTACAGTAGTTTCTGAGATATAGCCTCCCCTTAAATTACAGATATTGCTGTATAGCAACGCCACCTGTTGGGCAATAAACATACAATTTGCACTAGCATAATGCCTTATAATGGCCTTCTTTCATATAAAGTTTTGTTTGATTATACGCAAACGAACCTGAGATATAACCTCCCCTTAAAATTGCTGAAATCGCTGTATAGCAGCGCCACCTGGTAAGCAGTTGACACCAAAGATTGGTAGGCAGTAATTTAAGTAAAGGTGCATCTACATATAAAATTATATGCATTTCTGTGCAGTAGTTTCTGAGATATAGCCTTCCCTTATGTTACAGATATTGCTGTGTAGCAGCGCCACCTGTTGACCAGTAAACATACAAATTGCACTAGCATAATGCCTTATAATCGCCTTCTTGCATATAAAGGTTTGTCTGATTATACGCAATAGAACCTGAGATATAGCCTCCCCTTTAAATTGCGGAAATAGCTGTATAGCAGCGCCTCCTGGTAAGCAGTTGACACCAAAGATTGGCAGGCAGTAATTTAGGTCAAGGTGCATCTACATATAAAATTATATGCATTTCTGTGCAGTAGTTTCTGAGATATAGCCTTCCCTTATGTTACAGATATTGCTGTGTAGCAGCGCCACCTGTTGGCCAATAAGAATACAAATTGCACTAGCATAATGCCTTATAATGGCTTTCTTAGATATAAAGTTTTGTTAGATACGCAATAGAACCTGAGATATAGCCTCCCCTTATATAGCGGAAATTGTGTTATAGCAGCGCCACCTATAGCATGCTCTAATTTAGGTCAAGGTGCATCTACATGTACATTGATATGTAATTCTAAGCAGTAGTTCCGGAGATATAGTTGCCACAAAATTTTTGCCACACACACGCAGACAGACATTAACTACAAATGGTCAAATCGTGCTCTAGACCTCTCAAAACTTCTAAATCCGTCGAAAACCAGGAGTCGAAAATATTTACGAATCCAATACTTTCTTTTATTGAATATAGAAGAAAGTAAAAATGGAGTTAGTGTCACGTGGGTCCCTCAGGTTACCAGGGGGCCCATTTGTGATACCTCAGATTATTTGAATCCAGGAAACATTTGAAATCTATGTGTTTAGCGAATTTACTTTCTTTTCAAAAAATTTTGGTGTACCCAGACTTATCAAACACCCTATATATATATGTATATACGTGTGTGCGTGTGTGTGTCTGTATTATTCTGACATAAAACGAACACACAAAATGTGACTTCTGGTTTACTGACAACAAAAGAATTGGCGGATTCCTTTTAACTCTGTGGACATCCCCCCCCCCCCTTATGACGCCACGACTCCATACTACGGTTACAGTTTAGAAATTTTTGCACCCGCAAAACAGAAAAAAAAAACTGTTTTTCTTTAAAACTGATTTTTTCTGTAAACAATACAGTTTTTTCTGTAAAAATAACAGATTTTTGTTTTCAGCGTGCTGAAAAACAGAAAAGGGGAAAAAAACAGAAAAAAGAAAAAAACAACAAACAGAAAAAGGGATAAAAACAGAAAAAATCTGTTTTTTCTTTAAAACAGATCTTTACTGTAACAAATACAGATATATTCTGTAAAACTCACAGATTTTTTTTACAGTGCACTGCCGTAAAATACGTATGTTAAAGTACTGAATGTTTCAATTATACTATAACCATTTGAAGATTAATAAGAACATTCAATTGGAACTTTAAAAAAAACTGAAAGAATGAAACCGAAAGAACGAAATGAATATAAAGTAATCAAAGGAACATCGAATTTATTTGAAAATAAAATAAAGAATATAGTTGATGTTTTGCCATTTTTAATAAAAAGTGTAAAGTTAAAAGTTAATTAATTTTAAAAATATTTAAAATAATAAAGTTTAAAACAAAAACAACAAAGAATCATTTTAAACAGCGAAAAAAAAAAAAAATCAAACATAACAAAACATTACATGAACGGTCGCGCGTATTTTTCAAATACAAATAGCAAATATAAAGCTTCATATCATTCTCTCGAGGTTCAAAAGATAACTAAAAATAGATCAATGTATACTGAGTGAATAGCCAAAGATAAGTGTTCTAAATGCTCTCTGACTTTAAGATATACAACGGGATTCACCGCTAGTGTATCTCTCACATACGCGCGCCCGCTGGAAGGTTAAAAGTTATATAGAAAAATAATATTGGAATTTTAAAAACATTGCTGTCTTTCTGTCAAGGCCAATTATAAGAATAGTATAATATAATGTATAATTTATGGGACAGTGATATATGCCATTACTTTAAATTTACACAAGTATGGAATTTACATAAAATGAATGGAAATTATAGAAATGAGATAAATGCATTTTGTCATATTTTAAGAAAAATCACTTCTGTAATATGGTTAAGTTTCTTGGCATTGATGAACGGAAATCAGTATAGTTTGTCTACATTATTTTGTACATGGCTTTAAAAATATGATATTTAACAATTTAAAAGCTTTTCTCTTCCGAAGCATGAGTAAAAGATTTTCCAATGAATTAAATGCAATGCAAATTAACATAGGTAAATTTTCGAGTCAATCGGAAATTAGAACTTGAAAGAGTTTCCTTATCCGACATTTCCTCTTTACTTATTCGCGAACTCCTAGAATATGTGATAGGCTATTTCTTATTTACAAAATTAAAAGAAATCTGCCGTAAATTTTAACGCCATTTTATTCTTGTCTGAAAGAAATAGAACTCGTCTTATAAATGGTTATTATAATAGTGGTTTTTTTTTTTTTTTTTTTTTGCAATTACATATATGAAGTGCATCTGTACTTTAAACATAAATCAAAATATTTCTAAAATAATACTAAAAAAAGGAAATTTAACATATATTTGTAGTTAATATTTCCGAGTTGGTTAATGCACTATGGATTGAGTATGGATGTTATTTAAATACAATTTGAAGAAGAAACAAATTTTTTTAGACAAGGAATTTGGATAAAAAGGAAAACGATTCTTTCAAAGCTAAAAAAAAAAAAAAAAAAAAAAAAGTATAAATTTACATAGAATTTTATACAGTAGAATACTTAATAATAATAATAATCAACAAAATCCTTTATAAACTTAATATGCAAAACAACATTTATTGTTTTATTATTTTATTTAAATGTATGGCGAAAAAACGTGCTTAGTTTATTTCTTTAGGATTCAACTGAGAAAAACTCCAAGGCTAAAAACGTAGCATAGCTTTCAATGAAATATTTTAAAATTTTATCGATTTTATCAAATTTCCAGAACTTTTTCCCATTAACTGAAGTATAAGAGATCAAATTTGAGATCAAACATTTTCAAACAATTCTTATATATATATATATATATATAACCTGTTTTCTTGATTAAGTAATGCAGGAATTTTAATAAAGAAAATCGAACATTACATAAAACTTTTTATTATCTACGTTATTTCTTCCCTTTTTCTTTTATGCTAAAGAATTGCCTTTTTACAGTAAAGTTAACTTGTGCTACAAATGAACTTTATTATTTATTATCATTAAGAATTCTTCTTATTTTGGACATAATGCCATTTTTAAATGCTTCTGACAAATAGTTTATTTATATTATTTTGACACATACATCAGAAAATGTACGTATTTTAAACTCAAACATTGATTCATTTAAATTTTAGATAGCTTCATTTCATATTTATGAATTTCACTTGATTTCCTAATGCCATTATTGGATCTCAAAAATTTATTCAGTTAACTGTAGAATACAAAGTGTGTGACTGTACATAATTCCAACAAAGAATATTATTTCTTATTTCACTTGCAAATGTTTCTCTATGAATATGAAAACCGGAAATTTTCTTGAAACATTTTTACCAAAACACAAATCAGATTTTTTTTTTTTTTTTTTTTTTTTTATTCTTTATACAAAGTATAAGGAAGTATGGTAATTCCGATTTGAGAAATGTATATTGTATTTTGCATATCTCAAAAACGAATGATAGCAGTATGTTGCAAATTATATGTGTGACTGTCGTGATGTACACCTGCAACTTTGGTTTTAACATGAGCTCTTGTTTCAGAGATATCAATGAATTTACACGAATTTTCATGGCGACTGTATGTAAGTATGTGTGCGACGTGCGTGTGTGTGTGTATCTCGCAAAACTAAAAAACAGTTGGACATAAAACACTACAAATCGGTATATATGTTTGTTATAGCATCTAGTTGTACACCTCCCTTTCTGGACTTTTTGTGACTTTCAGTTTTGGAGATATTTACGAAAATTATATTCATAATGACCAAAAATACAAAAGTTTTAGCTATTACATACGAACTACCATCATAGAGGTTTTAAAAGAAGCTAATAATAGAGAGAGTAATGATATTTTTATGAAAATTGTCGACATTTTTACGCATAGAAAGTAATTCTTAAAGGCATAAACAGGTTCTAGTCGATGAATGCACTTTCTTTAATAAATATTCAGCTCGTAGATAGAGCTTGTAATGTGATTGTTATGAAAGTTGTCGATATTTTATCGTGCAGAAATTGATTCTTTAAGGCAGAAGCAGGTTCTAGTCAACGAATGCATTTGATTTAATGAATATTCTGCACATGGCGAGAGTTTGTAATGGTAATGATAAAAAAAAGATGTCGACATGTTAGCGTATAGAAAGTAATTCTTAAAGACACAAGCAGGTTCTAGTCGAATTATTCACTGTATTTAATGAATATTCAGCGCTTAGATATAGCCCGTAATAATATTGTTATGAAAGTTGTTGACATTTTTGTGTGCAGAAAGTAATTCTTAAAGACATATGCAGATTCTAGTCGACAAATACATTTTATTTAATGAATATTCAGCCCGTGGGTAGAGCCCGTAATGATATTATTATGAAAGTTGTCGCCATTTTTACGTAAATAAAGTGATTCTTAAAGACATATGCAGGTTCTAGTCGACAAATGCACTGCATTTAATGAACGTTTAGCCCGTAGATAGAGCCTGTAATGATATTCATAAAAAAGTTTGTCGACATTTTAGCGTGTAGAAAGAAATTCCTAAAGAAATAAGCAGTATCTAGTCGGCAAATTCACTTTATTTAATTAATATTCAATAATAAACAGTTGAATAAATCTCTTTTTACTTCCTTATACAAAGTATAAGAAAGTATAGTAACGCTAATTTGTGAAATGGATTTTATATCTCGCATAGCTCAAAAACAAATAACCGTAGAATGTTGCAAACTTATATTCGTGTCTGTCATGGTGTCTAGTTGTATACCTGTAACGTTGGGCTTAGTACGAGTTCCCGTTTTAGAAATATCTACGATTTTACACGATGTCTGTATGTGTATGTGTATCTCGCATAACTCAAAAACGATTGAACGTAGAACGTTCTAAATTGGTATATAGGTTTGTTATGACATCTAGTTGTGCATCTCAATTTTTGGTATTACTGCGACTTTTCGTTTCGGGTTAATATTTACGAAAACCATATTTATAATGACCATTATATATGACATACCATCATAGAAATTTTAAAGCAAGCTAATGATATAGAGCCTGTAATGATGTTGTTATGAAAGTTGTCTACGTTTTTGCATGGAGTTAAGTTATTCTTGAAGACACAAGGAGGTTCTAGTCAACGAATGCAGTTTATTTACTGAATATTCAGCCCGTGATGATATTGCTATAAAAGTTGTCGATATTTTTGCGTGTAAAAAAGTACAAAAGCAGGTTCTAGTCGATGAATGCATTATATTTAATGACGATTCAGCTCGTAGATAGAGCCGATAATGATATTGTTCTGAACGTTCTCGACATTTTTACATGTGAAATGTAATTCTTAAAGACAAATGCAGGTTCCAATAGATGAATGCATTTTACTTAATGAATATTCGGCTTGTAGATAGAGCTCGTAATGATAGTCTTAAAAAAAATTGTCAGCATTGTTAAGTGTAGAAAGTAATTCTTAAAGACAGAAGCAAGTTCTAGTCGATGAACGGACTTTATTTAATGAATATTCAGCCCGTAGATAGAGTCCTCAATGATATTTTTATGAAATTTATTTACATTTTTGCGTGTAGAAAGTAATTCTTAATAACAAAAGCAGGTACTAATCCAATGAAACGGTAATTCTTACTATAGAAATAAAACAAACACTGTTAACTACACTACAGAACAGAAATTTTGGTAATTTAGGAACAATCTAAAATTTCGAAGTCTGAATAAAATTTTAAATTATCGAGAGTATTGTCACAGTGGTTCATAGAATTTTCGAGGTAATGATTCATTAGTTTCTGAGCTAGAAAACTAATGAATCATTACAAAAAGTTCTAGAACTCGATTTCTATTAAAGTTAGAGTTTCCAAACTTTGGTAAGCATTAACCTGCACTTTTCGCCCCATTTGAATGCCTGACTTGACGCTGAGTCATTGTCAACCCTCGTGGAAATAAAACAAAAACTAGCAACTGTTTTCTTTTCTACAGGAATACCGTATAGAAAGTAGCACGTAAAGATATAGGAAAATTTTAATCTACAATCATCAATAATTGCTATTTTTTTTTTTTTTTAGTTACCTTGTTAGTCACTTATAGGATTTTTAAAGAATTTGGTTCTGCGCTATAAATCGATTAATATTTCCGGAAAATTCCAGAACTCTGTTCTTACTGAAGTTAAAGCTTCCAAACGTTGGCAACACTAAATTGCAGATTTTCTCCAAATTCGGTCACTAAGTCGCTAAATTCAATACAAACCTCCAAAATCTATGCCAAGACAAAAATATGCATTGGCTGCAAACTTCACGGTTTGACGAGATTATTGATTAAATTTGGCGACAAATATTGTTTCAGGATAGCTAGAATTAGTAAACCTTTTCTCAATTTTAACAGAATTATTTGTTTTGTTAAAATATATCGCTTCTCGTCACTAATTTTTGCCAAAAAGAACAAAAGTAGGGCATCTATGCTCGAATTATTTTTATTGAACTCAAGCTGTTCTTTTGGGATTGAGAGATTCTGTAATAAGCCGTGGTACTTGTTTTCGGGGATTTTCGTAGACTGGAGCTTGAAATGAAATATTGTTTAATAATGAAATATAATATGAAAATATTGTTTAAGTTCTTTTCTTTTTTTTTTTTTCTTTTTTTTTTATACATTTTACAACACTATAAAAAATCTTGTGACTGACATTTAGAAAACTGATTGTTGCAAGTAAAAATAGTTTCATGATATCTTTAGAAATTCCAGTTCCTATTGCTAGAGAGTTCTAGAATCCCCCCACACTGAAGTTCTAGATATTGCTTTTTCATATTATCGTAGTCAAACGTAATTAAAACTCTCTGCAAATTAATAAGTTACACAAGATGCGAGTTTTAGTAACTATAATTTTCTTTATGACCAATTCTAAGAAGACAATCAAGAATGTCTGCGTTGACAATACAAAATATTCATAATAATTAAAATATAATGCAAAACATTCATAACATCTACAATATTTACAATAATGTTTCATCATCTAGAAAAGAGTGCACTAGAAATTCCCGATTCTTTCGTCCATTCGGTTTATATGATTACCTCATTCGCAGAGCTCGAAAATATATATTTGTAGTTTAGGTATTCAAAAGAAGAAGGAGAAGAAAAATAAATAAATAAATAAAACTACTTTTAAAACTAAGTCTATATTTTTTTTTCTCAGTGAAATATAGGCTGAGGAATATAAATTACATTTTCAGTTAAAAAAAAAAAAAAAAAAAAGACTTTATACAAAAGTAATGAATTGCTACTTGAAAAGTACAGTAATTTCTAAAAGAGAAATTTCCTATAAAAATGATTGAAAGTAGTATGTATAAATACATGTATACATTAGTGCGTTTTTCTGTTTTTGAAAATTTCTTTCTTTCTTTCATTTTACAGTGCGTCCCAAAAGTTTATGGACAACGATGAATAAAGATTTCAAAATTATTTTTAATTATAAGTAATTTCAAGACAATCATAATACCATACAAAAATAATATCTTACAATCACCAACTTTGTGATAGAAACTAAAAATGAAAATTCACTGTCCCAACAGTTTATAGACGACCCATTGTTTTCTCATTAGCATTAAAATTTTTGAGCCATTTTTCCTAATCACGTCAAAAACTCGAACATGCATACTCAAAATAAGAGTTTGAAGAAATTCTTGCTTTACAGAAAACCAATTTCTTTCAGTTTGCAGCTTTAGATCTTGAGCTGTTGCAAATTGAAGACCATTAGCATATATGTCTCTAGATAATATTTCTCAAAGGTTCTCCATCAGGTTCAGGTAAGGACTCCATAATAGTTACTTGGTTTTGTCTAAACCATTGCATTGTAGAGTTTGACACGAGAATTGAGCAATTGTCTTGCTGATATATCCATTGGAAACCACCTAGCAACTTTCCAAATGGAAGTAACTGTACTTCTACCATTTTCTGGTAATTTTCGAAACATTGAAGACCTTCTAAAAATACAATATCGGTAGTTCCATTAAAGGAAAATGCTCCCCAAACCATGAGTGACCACCAGTTTATGTCAGGGTACAACGAAATACCAAGTTTGGTTAAATTGCCGTCAATGGTTCGTAAGATACAGTGCACACAAAATTCGTGATACACAAACACAGACAGGCACAGAGACATCTTCTAAAAACTATCAATTCGTGTTCAGAACATGTTCGAAAATTTTCACGAATCCAGTACTTTCTCTATATTACATATAGAAGAAAGTAAAAATGGACTGACTAGTATTGTATTTATAAGATTATTACGCAAGAGAACTGATTAATGTTGCTGTTCAATTTCTTGGGCACGATTTTTCTCAATTTTATTTTATTTTTTTTCGTAAAGAAAAAGGGGGGTCTAAATTTAAAATTTTAAACATACAAATGATTTTTTTTTATATATTTTTTTATAATATATTTTTTTTTTCTTTTTAATAATTTTGAATTTACAATGGGGTTTTTATTTACTAGATTGTGAACCAATTATGCGATTGAACTAAATGATACGGTGGTTACTAGATTTTCTTATGATTAAAAAATGTAGCATCTTTTGACTAAAGCTAATAAACTTAACAAAAATTTCGAACAGATATAATGAGAAACTTTCAGCTTTATATATCTAAATAAAAACAAAAATGTTTGTACCGTCATTCAAGTTGATGGATAAAAATTTATAACGACGAAAAATCGCTACCTGAAAGAATCAGTATGGCCTATCGTGCTAATAATTTGTAAAGAAATGATATTAATGTACGGTTTTACAGAGCCACAGTTTCATGATGTATATATATATAGGTGTATTTTGTTTCAATAAAATATATTTTTCAATAAAATATAATAATAATAGTTTTTTAATCAAATAATTTTTGTTTTTAGTCGTTATATTTTGCTGGGGTACACTGTAAAAAAAAAAAAAAAAATCATGTTTCCACTCATCACTCATCACTCATCACATAATTTAAACTATCTGATTTTTTTTTTTTTTTTTTTTTTTTCGTTTGAGAAAAAAAAAAAAAATCTGGAGTGACTCTAATCGACTTTCCGAACACTGAGTAATTAACGGTTTTGTAGATAAAGTAAAGTAAGAGGAGTTGTTAAATAAACAAAAGAGAAAATTATAATAGAGTGTTTGGGTATTTTTCTTTATACTGTACACGATGTTTAATTTAACGCTATTTTACCAAACACGTAGATCATAATGATAAAGAGTAATTCATTGTGTCCCTATAGAAACCTACAAATGCTAGATTCACCAAAATGGTTATAGTTAGTGAAACACTGAGTTATATCAAGTTTCAGTTCCGTCGGATTAGGCATTTAGACGCTATCGCACTTTAAAGTTTGAGCCCATATGCCACAATTATAAAGAAATTTGCATTTTGTTTCTGTAAAAAAAAAAAAAAAAAAAAAAAAAGTGCTAGATTCTCTAAAGTTCATAATGTTCGTGTGACGGTGACGTATAAATTTTAAGTTAATTTGAATAAGGAGTTAGTCGCTGTCGCACTTTCAAAAATTTAAGCCTATAGGTCTTAATGATGAACAATTTTAATTGTGTCCCTGTAAAACTCGTTAAGTGCTGGAGTCACCAAAATCCCTACAGTTTGTGTGATGGTGTTCTGTAATTCGTGCACAAATTTTCCACTCAAACGGATAAGGCATTTAGATGCTATCGCACTTTAAATAATTTCACCCCATAGGCCGTAATGATACAGAATTATTTGTTGTGTTCCTGTAAAAAAACTAGAAGTGCTAGATTCACCAAAACCTATATAGATAGTGGAACTGTGACCTATAATATGTGTATAATTGATTTGTTCATTTGAAGAAGGCGTTTAGACGCTATCACACTTTTTAAAATTTGGTCCCGTAGGCCAAAGAATTTTTCTTTGTGCCCCTGTAAAAAAACTATAAGCGCTAGATTCACCAAACTCTATTCAGTTCATGCAAATATTACCTATAATATGTGTATAAATTATTTTCTCAGTTTAGTAAGGCGTTTTGATGCTATCGCACTTTTTAAAATTTGGTCCCGTAGGCCATAATGATAAAAAAATTTTCTTTGTGTCCCAGTAAAAAAAACTATAAGTTCCAGATTCTCTAAAATCTATACGATTGAGTAACTGTGACCGATAATATGTGTATAAATTTTTTGCTCAATTGAATAAGGCTTTTAGATGCCATCGCACATTTTATAGTTTGATCCCCTAGACTATAATGATAAAGAATTTTTCTTTGTATCCCTGTAAAAAAACTGTAAGAGCCAGATTCACCAAAATCAGTAGGGTTCGTGCTACGGTGACTTGAAACATGCTTACCAACATACAGATCATTCAAACAAAGCGTTTAGACGCCAGCGTGTTCACTCACATACACACACACATACATAAACACATACATACATAAACACATACATACATCATAGTAAAAATAGTGAAAATGGACTCAGAGGACTTCAAAATGTATAGAAACACCAAAATCTCGAATTCCGATTTTTGATATGATTACAATACTTTCCTTATATATGTATGTTTGGAAAGAAAAAAAAAAACCTGAAGATTGGCAGCTTTGCTATAGCCTTCAAAGTTATAAACAATACACAAGAAAAAAAAAAATAATAAATACTTAAATTGTTTTATAAGACAATTCATATATGCTTGAAATCACAAGTCTCTATTAGAAATACCATAAAAATTAATTTCACTTAACTTTCATTATGGGTTCCTACTTAAGACTCATATCTACTTGTTATGTACAAAAAAAAAAAAAAAAACCTGATTGATCTATAAATTATAGACTTGAGAAACTTGAGATTCAATTAAAAATGTATCTGAATTTTAAGGTTAAGCATTAAGATTAAAAGATAAAGAAAAAAAACCCCTGCTTTATTTAAATCATTAGGCATATCTTGAACGGCACCTAGTATGTCACGTTTTAAGTGTCTTAAATGCTGCCATCTTGGAATACTTACTTTTTGGTATTAGGTAGCTAATACTAATGTCTGTCTAAACATACTTAAATGGTTGATTTTTTTTTTTTTTTTTTTTTTTTTTTTTTTTTGTGTGTGTGCAAATAAAGAAGAAATTTCTTAAACAGACTGTACGCACCAATAAATGAATTAAGTGTGTTTTTCATTTACGAAACGCAGATTTAGGTCGAAAGATTGACACACGTCAATCACAGGCGATAATATCACTCATGAATATATATTCTACTTTTGATTAACTAAATTCTATGCAAAAGTTTGAAAAGTATGTTGAAAAGATGCAAATTTTCTCGTATAAAAAATTATATAACCCATTTATCTAAATGCAAAATAACTAATATAAGTATATGTCCATTTGAAAAATGAGTTCACTGAAAGTAATGCAGTAGATAAATAAAGCAATAAATAAATACAAACTTTCTGAAAAGCCAATTTTAAACACACCGAAGTATCCATTAATATTATTATAATAAATGTATTTCTTATATCAAGCCTGTAAGTAAATAATTTTCAATATATGAAATGTTTAGTATTACTCTTATAGTTCGGAAAATTTACTCATGGAAAAGTTGACTTAAGAAGAATTCAATACGTATCTCAAATTCCCAAGCAAACAGAAATATAGTATTATTTTTCTTTCAATTTGGTATTGTTTGAATTTCATGTCTTAGGCATGTATTCAGGTCCCAAAATATGATTATGCTTTCCAATGAATGCAAAAGTCATCCATGAAATATGGCAATATGTCTGGATGATAAATCGTTTTTTTCTAGTTTTCCGCATTTTACAGTTCACAGTTCTGGAAATATTCCAAAAGGGATTCTTAAAAACAATCGCAAGAATAAAGATTGGCTCGATAAATAAGAAAGATGTGTGGTAATAATTCATATTCTTTTGTAAATATAGCAGTCAAACACGCATTGAAAATGATGTGTGGCCCAAAATCGGATATTGTTTTAAACACTGTTCTATACTATGAAAAATTTAGCATTTACAATTTAAAAATCTATGAATGAGAAAATAACATACCAGGCATATTTTTTGTGTGTATGAGTGTTTGTGTGCCTGTCTCATTCCAAAATTTTATTATTTATTTATTTTTTATAGAAACGCCCCATATTAACAGCAACAACAAAAAAAAAAATGAAAGATTTACAAAGTAAGAATTAGACTACATTTATTAAATTTACAAACTCCTTAAATTAAATAAATTGAACACATATATATAATAAAAAATGATTCCATTTTATAAAGAAAAATATTATTTTAATAAGAATTTTAATTTTTTTATCTTTCTTTCTTTCTTTTTTTTTGTAAACTATGATCTTATTAAATATAAAAATATACTTCGAAAAATTTATAACATATATGTATAGAAATGTAAAATCTGAAAGAAAATAATAATATTTTTAAAAATTGAGTATTCGGATACAATCGAAATACTAAATTTAAATTATTTGAAAAAGAAATAAGATGAAAGTGTGAGTTTTTCAGATTATCATTTTCAACTTAGATTTTTTTTTTCAAAAGTATGTATTATACATATACATATATATATATATATATTAATTATTCCTTTAAAATACGACTCTATAGTAGGGTAGAGAATATTTTATTTTCGATAATCTGATTGGTTGAGTGCCAAATACTTTTTTTTTTATTATCTTCGTGACTCCCTTCGTGACTTTTTTTTGTTATCTTAGACTCCCCCAAAGACACCGAACGATGACAGAAATTATTTTAAATAGCAAATTATCTGTTTATCAAGTTTGGTTCATATTGATTTAAGTACTCTAGAATTGTGATTGCACGAACAAGTATACATAATTTTTTTTATAAATCATATTTTGCATGCCTGAAATGTTAACCTAATTTTCTCAACCTTTTTTCATTTTTTATAGATACAATTCCAGACAATATTCCAAACTTTAGAAGGTACGGTTTAAAATGTTATTAATATAATTATTTAAGTAATGTGAAATACTTTCTAGCTTTCGATTTCGTAAAATATCTGCAATTATATATCGCACATATTGATATTAAACAAAGTGAGAAAAGAGATACAAGCAAATCCTTAAATCTTTTTAAAGCAGAATTTAAAAATAAAGTAGTGTTTAGGACGTACACATATATTTATATTGTAAATAAAAGCACATAAAATTAATATATAAATTTTCTCATGACATTTTAGAAAACTATTCTTTTTGCTCCATTATATAATTTCAGACTAGTTTGTGCATCAACACGACTGTCATTGTTTGCAGCTAGCTTTCAATAATAAGACGATATTAGAATAAAGTATTAAAAAAAATCTATATCATTATATATAACAACTTTACCTACTAATTAACTTGTACAACAAATTAATTAGCTTCTTTCAATTAACATTTTATATATGCAAGTTCGTTAAATATTCATAATTCGTTGCTAATATGTAATGCACCTGGAAAATTGCAACGATATTAGCGCCACATGTCTGCTGATTAGCATCCAACTTGAATCACCATAATATTCCATAATACACATTTCATATTACGTCTACCAGAAAGTCCTGTCCTTTTTTATTAATAAAATGACATCAGAATTTTTTTTTTATCGATATTTATATGGCACTTTACCAGTTATTATCTTAAAAGATACCCCAAAATTACTTAAATATTATCCAGGATAAATTTCCAAAGTCAGTATTTTGATTCAAAGGATAGAACATTCCAATAGACCTAATATATGCATTTTGATAAATATTCACAAATCGATGCTGGGATATCGGCATTTGGAAAATAATTGCAATGATAGCGGCGCTA
The DNA here is from genome assembly GCA_963930645.1 of Salticus scenicus. Taxonomy (NCBI): domain Eukaryota; kingdom Metazoa; phylum Arthropoda; class Arachnida; order Araneae; family Salticidae; genus Salticus; species Salticus scenicus. The sequence goes on along the minus strand of OZ005654.1, from coordinate 77,825,918 downwards.
TCAGCTGGACGATAAGCACTCAACTCGTATCAGCATAATATTTCATGATACACAGCTTTCATATAAAGCTTTGTTCATTTATATATAATAGAAGCCGATATATTGATTTACAGTAAGTGATATTTAATTGCAGTATAGCAAGAAAACCTGTCGGCTGATATGCACACAAACTGAATAAGCATAGCTCTATACAATAAATTTCGAATGTACAAATTGGTGCATTAATACACTACAAAATCTTATCTATAGTTTTTCCTTAAACAGAACAATAGAAACATAGCACATTGGACGATAGGCAGCAAAATTTAATCAATATCATAACATGAGTCGATTAATGTTAAACATCTAATTTGGTTAAATTCCATCCAGTGGTGTATGAGATACAGTGTTAACATAACTTTGATAATACACGCATACACAGACCGACCCCCATACATATTACATGCAACAGAGGCGGCTCGTGAACCGAAAATTGGTGAAGAGCTCAAAAATAATATTTAAGTATTTTTAATGCATAATTTTTATTAAGCATGATCTTAACTAAAATTGACTAAAAATACTTTTTTAAATGTAAATTTATATTGTATAAATGAATACAGTGTAAAATACAGTGTGCCTCTTCACCTATTTTCGGTGCTGACATGCAAGAATGCAAAAATACAGACATATAAACGCACACACACACGCACACACGGACACACATACACACATTTTCTAAAAGTTGCCGAATTATGTATAAAATATCTCAAAATGTAAAAATTCCTTGAAATTGGAAGTCAATTTTCTATAAATTTGCTATATAATCTCTTCTTCTGGATAATCATTCGTATGTATTAGTTGGTTAATACAAACATTTTATAGACATCCTCATTTGGTAAGTTATTTTTAAGTTTCAAAAACATGCGCCTTAAAAAAAAAAAAAAAAAAAAAAAAAAAAAAGTTCTCTTTGAGCACGCTATATTAACTCTTTTTTAAAATGCCTTTTAGCATGTATTAATTCATTTTCAGTGTGCAAAATCATTTGCGGAATTAAAGCGAGAATCAGAAGGGGAGCAAATTTTGAGTTGGTATCACATAAATAACTTTGATGATTTTCTTCAAATTTTCTGCATACATTTCTGTTTCGATTCTTTATTGTTTTTATTAGTTAGTTATTAAATGAAAATACATAGACTTCTTCTCTTCATCTCTTTTTTGATTAGAAAGGCCAATTTTAGATCTAAAATTTCATATCTCAAAGAATGTAACTAGCGATTTTCAGAAAACTCGCTGAATAAAGCCTCGTTTAGATGCCCATACGAAGAGGGGCTGCGGAAGTCTTGTTGGTAGAGCGCCAAACTCGTAATTGGAAGATTGTGAGCTCGATGCTCGAGGTGACTGAAGACTGTCGTGTACACTAGTGGTGACTGATGTACGCAAAATCTGTCGTGGCCGCAATATCCTCCATACTCCCATACTCCTCTCTTGATATCACCGAAACGAGGAATCAAAATTGTAATAGCATATCTCCGGACTTCCTTTAGGGTATGTCCCAGAACGTCGCCAATTGCTCATAGTGTAGCACTGGTACGACGTAAAATCCATTCAACCAACCATACGACTATGTATTTATTAGTTACTTAGTATAGAAAAACTGGCAGACACGTTTGGTTAGTTAAAGTTAAATGTCTTCCGACCACACTATATCCAAAGTTAATTAATAGTTTGCGCAGTAGTGGGAAATAAAATCATGTGAATTTTACAAACTATTTTTTTTTTTTTTTTGTCCCTTTTCTGATGGATGAAGCTGTACATAATTTCAGTTAAAGTAACACACACACATATATATATATATATAACATATATTGTCATCGATAATCTCTATCTTTTCAAAAGTAAGCAGTATAATAATTTATCCAAGATAAACTAGTATGTTGTGGCCACCACAAGACTTTCTTCTATATTTTCCTATATACATATTCAATCAGTAACAATATTAAAAAAAAAAAAAAAAAAAAAAAAAATACGATCTTTTTTTCAGATTTATTTATTTATTTATTTATTTATTTTGTTAAAAGTAAAAAAAAATCGATAATTTTGTTTTAAATTATCACAGATTTATAGTTCAACCATTCGTTTTAAAGGTATTGACGAGATCTTTCAAAAGATACCCATCTTGAAAATTTACCCTCGCCCCCAGGCGGGGAAGAAGCGATGCCCCCACATGCACAATTTTTTTCTCTTGTTAACTACTACTATTATCAATAATTCATATTAATTTTACAATCAAAAGTTTAAAATAACGCTCATTATGTACATTTATACGAAATTTTGTCCTATACTGCCATGTTAAAAGTTTACATAAAGTGCGATCACAGCGCCATCTGCTGGGTGATTGATCCCAAAATCTAATCAGCACCATTCCATGTCAGGGTCCAACTATATACCAAGTTTGGTTCAATTTCATTCATTGGTTCGTGAGATACGGTGAAAAATACGAAATTTTGCGATCACAGTGCCACCTGCTGGGCGATTAATCCCCAAATCTAATCAGCACCATGCCCCGTCAGGTTCCAACTATATACGAAGTTTGGTTGGTATTCATTCATTGGCCCGTGAGATACGGTGAAAAATACGAAATTTTGTCCTATACTGCCATGTTAAAAGTTTACATAAGATAAGATCACAGCGCCACATGCTGGCGATTGATCCCCAAATCTAATCAGCACAATGACCCGCCAGGGTCTAACTATATACCAAGTTTGGTTGAATTTCATTCATTTGTTCGTGAGATACGGTGAAAACCGAAACCGCAGACAGACATTTTTTAAAAACTATCAATTCGTGTTCAGGACACCCCAAAACGTGTAGATCCATTAAAAAACGGAGGTAAAAAAAATTCGCGAATTCAATACTTTCTCTATATTATATATAGAAGAAAGGCAAAATGGGAAACTGTAAATTCAAACCTCTTCACCTAAATGTATTTTAATCGACTTTTTTCTATTCAATAAAACTCCTAAAGTTCGAGTTCAAATGAAACGAAAATTTTACTTTGTCAAATGCAATTTACTTCTAGTTTCAAATTTGATTTATTTTAGGAATTTAGAGTTTCAGTTAAATTGTCTTCATGGAATATATTAAATTGAACACTTGAAAAATTAGATGGATTTAAACACTAGAACTAATTGTAAAATGGAATTTCTTTTAAAGTAATTGTCAATATTTAAAAAGAGATTGATGATCTATGGAAGAATTTCACTCTAATAGAGAGAAATATACGACTGAAGATTAAAAATAGGTTACGTGAATTTTTCTGAGAATTTTTCTTGAGAATTTTTCATTCGAAAATACGAAAAGGATAACGTATTTTAAATTAGTAAGAATTGAAATCACATTGAAATAATTAGTTTTCTGTAAAGTTTTCATTTTAATAAAAATTCATTGTTTAATTACATTATATGCGCTTGAATATGAAATATTTTAAATTACTGGTTTTGAATATTTTGAATGATGTTTCCTTATAAGCAAATTATTTTCAGTCAATTAGAATAGATTTTTTTTTTTTTTTTTTTTTTTTTTTTTTTTAATAAATAAATATATTATTATTATTATTATTATTATTTAATATTCATATGAAATACAATTAAATTGAATCAAAAGGCTAATACCATTTTTTTTTTTAAATTATTTTTGTTGTTAATATTAAAAATTTAATTTTTTTTTCTTATCCGTGCATCTGAAGATAGTTTAGATTGGTTAAATTTTTCGACCTCCCATTTCCCATGGAGTTTCCTGTGTTTATCTTCATGTCTGTATGCCTGTGTGTTCCAAAATTTTGGAAAGCTGTAACTCATAAACCAATGCACAAAATAGAGTAAAACCTTTTATTTTATTGGACTTTAACGTAAATTATTGCTGACCAGAATTTGGAATAGATTGGTACAGAGGTGGCACGTTTATGCTACGATTCTTCTCGTTTAAGTGAAGATCATATATTATCTCTGCTTCTGTAGCATAAAAGGGCAGCACATTTGGTAAGTACGAGGGCCGATATAAAAAACAACTTTGATACAAATTAAGTATATACCAGCTGACAGATTTTATTTTACGATATAATTCATATACGGGAAAGCAATATTTCCACAACGTTGCATGCATGATGAATCCTATGAAGAACTATTCTGCTTCAATTTGATTGCATACTGAACGACGGGATGCCATAGATTGTTGCATTATTTTTCATTTAGAGAAAGATTTTAGCAGTTTTTTCGTACATGTGAATGCAACAAACTTCGTATTTGATATATACTATCACGCGGATTCAATTTGGGTATATACGCTGAAAAAAAAATGCGCACCAGATTATGGTCACTTACAGGCAAAAATTATTCCAGTCACTGATCGTAAAAATACTGTCATGTCCGTAAATCTGCCATTTTTTTTTCTCAAAGAAGGGAGTTCACATTTAATAACCTGGCAATTCTCAAAATTTTATATTAATTTGTTATAATTACGGTTAATGAATTATTTATCGAAGAAAGCAGCTGACCGTATAATTTTAAGGTCAACTCTCAAACAATTACGGGAATTTCTTAGAGTATATCAAACGATAAGTGCTGCTGTTGTTTTTAACTTTCTGCGATTTTTCAAATGGTTAAATCTCAGCATTCATTTGTTAAAATTGCACAAAACTTCACGTGTAAAAATTTTTTATCCAAAAGGTTATGTTCATTTAACATTTGTGTTTTGCTACATATTAAGTCATTCTTAAATAATGCACCGATCTGAAACAATATACAGATAATCAAATACAGGGTGTTTCAAAACTTATGGGCAAAAATTTAAGGAGTGGTAGAAAACATCTAAACAAGCCATTTTCACCATACAATGCATGGGCGAATAGCAAGCGGTGGCCGCTAGAGGGCGCTGTAATGGAAAGTATGAAGCGCGCGCTTTCTTACACATCATTATTTCTACCGTGGATTTCAGCAGGCATGGCGATAAACAGTAACCTGAAAAAAGGTGGCCATGCATTTTTATGTATGGTCTGGAGAATGGGAATACTCTGGAATACGCAAGACTGTACAGGGAGCGTTTTCCGAGAAGACAGGTGACAGACCAGAAAATACCACAACAGTGCTGAGGCTTCCAGAGCATTCCCATTTGCCAAACCATACGTAAAATGCATGTCCGCTTTTTCCTGATTACTGTATGTCGCCATGACTGCTGGTAGAAATGACGATGTGTAAGAAAACACGCGCTTTATACTTTCCATCACAGTACCTCTAGCGGTCAAAGCTTGCTCTCCGCCAATGCATTCTATGGTGAAAATGGCTTGTTTAGATGTTTTCTACCACCCCTTAAATTTTTGCCCATGAGTTTTGAAACACCCTGTATATTGAAATTCTAGTAATGAATTTAGATAAAAAGACATTGAGTAAGAAATCTTCATTAATAAAAAAAAAAAAAAAAAAAAAAAAAAAAAGTTTCTGGTCTAAATATTTTAGCTCAATCTGTTATGAGTAAAACAAGAGTAAGTGTAAGTGAAACATCAAAGTAAAAATAGTAAAAGCTTTGGTGAGATAAAATCAATCATCGAGAATCTATATTCGAATGATGTTTTATTTCATAATCTTTTGAGGCATCATTACATTTTACTCAAATTATGTATGTTTTGTTATTTTAGTCATTCTTAACTAATGCGATTGATATTAGGATATACCGAAAATTCTGGTACCGAATTTAGATAAAGGAAAACTGAGTTGATTGTTCACTTGAGCTTAAAACCGACATTGGTATTACTACAATTTCATTATAGTTAAAACATTTTTTATAACTTTCATTTGGTTTAACCTCCTTTTAATTTTCTGAAAACTGTTATTAGGAGGAGTATCAGCTATAATAATTTTAGATCCACGTCTATGCTCTATTTTTATTTTTGTCTCAGTTAATTTCAAAGACCGTCGTATCATACAAGGTGAAATATTTTCCCTGTTAATTAACCGGGTTAATACTGCATAATCTGTAATTACACTTACTAGAGGTTCATTAAAACATACTCTAAACTTTCGTATTTCCCAAAGCACTGTTAAACATATTCATTCTGTTACAGGGTAAATTTTTCCTGCAGTATTTAATGTACGCGATGCATAAAAAATGGATTTCCCGTTTTGACTTAAAATAACTCCAATTCCTCACGAAGAAGCGTCATTTTTATGTCTTAGAAACTGATTTTTTTTTGTGTAAAAAAAGGTTCTATTTATTTATTTATTTATTAAGTCACTCATCTTTTTTTATATAATTTTACAACGTATATAATAGTTTTGGTTTTATAGGAGAAATGTTAGGAAATGTTATATAAGTTTCTCACAATCTTCTGACCTCAGGTTCTCAAAAAGAGTATATATAATAAGTATTGTAGTAGGTAATGAGTCAGTGTATATGTTAAATAATTGATTTTTATTTATTTTGAATATGTATAAACTAATAAAAATAAGCATTATATTATATTAATCGTTTAATAATTATTCTTATTTTACATATTAAGAATCTGCTCGATGGAAAAATAATTTTATCTAACATGACGTGTATTAGTGTGATTGATCCAAAAAAAAAAAAAAAAAAAAAAAAAAATGCATCCACATTTATAAAGATTAGATAAAAGATAAATAAGTTCGTTTTTGTAATTGAATAGCGAGAAAGCAGTTTTATTTTATATAGTTGAAATTAAATCCAATCTCAAAAGACTGAAATAAAATAAAACAAAAATATTTTTCTAATTCTATTTTGACAAATTTCAGCCTTACTCCGAAGAAAAGATAAATTCAATTTAGTTGTTATGAAAGCAGTATTTAACTTTAGAATTGTCTACTTAATTCTTAAGCTGATATCAATAGAGTTCTGAGATTTATATAAATATTTTACAAAAATAATTTTATTTTGGAACAGATTACATAGATTTCTTGCTAAGAGATGAAATAAGTATCTATCTATATCTACGTATGTATAACTGTAAGTTTGTAAGTAAACCTGACCAGAATTTTTGATTTTCTATACAAAGCTGCGCGTTTCAACTGATCGCAATAAATATTAGTATACTTATTAATTTGGACGAAATATCTCTAACACCAATTTTTTTTTTTTCATTTAAATAACTGGTTCAAATATATTAAATAGAAATCCCATTTTATCGTTTAAATTACTTTTTAAAAAGTTGATTTAAAACTATAAATAAATAAATAAAATAAATATGTCTATTTTCTTTCAATATAAAAGGTAGTTAAGTGGGTAGATTGTGTTTAACGTCGCACTAGTACTGCGCAATGAGTAATTGGCGACGGTCTGGGACGCACTTCTAGGGATGGTCAGGAGGCATACCATTCTATATAGAAGAAATATGGTTATTTACACGTGAAAAATACAATTGAAATAAAACATTATCAAAAATTTAATTTGCCTTTTGCGTATGGCAAAATAAAATTATTACATCTGTATATATATATAAATTACGTGTCACGATGTTTGTCCGGGGTAAACTCCTAAACTAAGGAACCGATTTTAATGAAATTTAGCACACTGTGTGCAGTTTGGTCCAACTTGAGAGATAGGATAGTTTTTATCTCAATTTATTGTCACAATATTGTTTTATTGCAATTATTTGTTAATTATAGACCTTTATTAAAGTTGCTCCAAAATATCTGTGAGTTCCATTAATTTAATTGTTGCCAAAAAAAAAAAAAAAAAAAAAAAATTACGAGTTCATTTTCTTTCGACATAAAAATAAATACATTTAATCAAACGTGAACGTTAAAAAATTATAAAAAGTTAAATTATGCATCTCACGAAAATTGACGTCATAATCAATTTAAAGATTTTATACACATTGATAAAGTGCTAATGTAGTTCTATCATAGATATAGTAATATATATAGATCTCTCATCCCCATGTTATCGTACAAAGATTTTTGATGCCGAAAAAAAAAAAATAAATAAAAGCTTTGGAAACAGCCATTAAGTGGTATTAAAAAAAAAAAAAAAAAGAAAGAAAGAAATATGAATTTGAAACTGTATCTGGAGTCTTCCATTCCCCTTAAGCAAATAAATTATTCATAAATTTTATTTGCTAAAATATTAGTATGTATTCCCGTGTGTATTCACTCGGGGAAAGACGGCCATATTTTGGTAAAAACGTCGTCTTTTCCCAAATGAAAAGGAATAACTTTTTTCTCCCCAATGATCACTCTATTCTATATATGCTATACTATATCTATGAGTTCTATACGCAAGCGAAGTGTGACTCACTGACCGTCTGTGTAGCCAAGAAAAAGATTTCCTATGTTAATTGCCCACTGGATTTTTTATAAGAAATTATTAAAAATCGAGGAAATTTATTTCCCGATTTTAATCCTTATATTTGGGTATAGATATGTATTAGTTATCGCGGGTGTTAGATTGAATTATTTTGCTGTCAAATTGACAAAATTTTAATTTTAAATTTCAAAACTCTGTCGCCCTTGGCTTTTATTATTATTATTATTATTATTTGGCGATCAAAAGCGTAACACGAAAATATACATGCCAGATGTATGCATTGTACGAAATGTAATGTGTATTATTCATTGTACGTATGTATGACATGTAATATGTATTGTACGAAATATTGTTTCATATTATTCATTACTCTTTTAATATACGAGTAAGTTGTTAAAATAACCATGATTTTTAAAAGGAATTAAATATTTTCGCCAGATAATTTGGCGATATTCTTTTTTTTTCGCCAAGGATGACAGAAATGAAATCTATTCCGCTGCAAAATATTAGTATCTTACATCAGATACTTTATTTAGACATTTGAAAACAAATTTGACTTCAAACTATGATAGAATATTTATCATTTTCCTTTTAATTAGTATATTATTAGTATATTAAAATTTAAAAGCATGGTATATAAAAAGTTTTTTTTTCTTATAATTATTCTTATCTTAATCCTCAATGTTTCCCATCTTTATTAACTTGAATTTACTATTAAAATTTTAACATACTCAAAAACTTCTCATCACTTCGTTAAAATACACTAAACTTTTCCAAAATCTTTTTCTATTTAAAATGATACATGTATTTACTTTAAATGTCCAATATTTCATAAGATTTCCAATTTTAAAGTTTTAAAATATTTATCAAATTTACTTATTTTTCTGGTTTAGCCTTATTGTTTTCCTTTTTATAACTACAGCTGTTGCCCTCTTTAAAATATTTAAAATGATGAGGTCATTTTATAGTAAAATTATCCATTATAGCATATATTATATTTCACTCCTCCATAAAAATTGATTTTAAAATCGTCTGTTTCTTTTATACTTTTATAATAGAATTTTAATAGAATTTAATTTATATATTAGTCATTTTAGCAATTTTATCCAAAGTAGCATTAGAAATAATGTATATCACTTCTCCATTAAAATTTTTAGGACCCTACAATAAAATTAATTTGTGCTTAATATCAACACTACGAAAATTTTTATCAATCGCTTCCAAATTTTGACCTTAGTTTCAAATCTCAACCCTGTGGGTTTTTACATCGGCTGCAACGTTTTCGTCTTTGTTCGTAAATAATAATTTGACTGTACTAAATAGTTTACAGCCGTATAATTCAACGTATAACTTAGTCACAGCAACGCGTGGTCGGGTCTGCTAGTATTAATATATATAATGACAGATTTGTACTAAAATTTCATAACTGAAACATAATAAATAATAATTTAAACAATAACTTAATAATAAATGATCATTAAACATAATAATTTAAACATAGTAACTAAATATAGTTTTTGACTATTTGTCTGTGATACAACACCTATAATATACACTGTGGCCAGCGCTTATAATCGTAATGCTTAAAATACGAATAAAAATGTTAAGCCTCTCAAATAGCGCAGCTAATCGAAATTGTTGTTCAAAACACAAATATTCTATATGTATTGGTAAAGTCTTCTTAGTTTCGTTTGCTCAGTCACGCGATTAAAGCATATAAGAAACTAATAAATACATTAGTTTCGGTTTTTCAAGCAAGAATCTCGATCGCACTGCCCTCTGGTGAGGGGCTTAATCTTTAGAGTACGTTTTTACTGGATGGTTGCCACACTATGTATTCTAGGCGATGATTTTGTGCTTTACTTGTCTAAATTCTCACATTAAGTCCAAATTATTATAATTTAGATTTTTTAAAGATAATATATTTAAATAATGATTTTACTATTTTCATTTTATTCCATAAAATTTTTCTTTTTCAATGTTAACACTTAAATAAATATGATACTAAAACATCATATAAATGATTAAAACCTACGTGTAGTATATATAGATACTTGAACATTGTTTTTATGTAAAAGCTTGCGCTGGAAAATGATCTACAGTGCAAAGCAATTTACGAATTTCCTTAAAAGCCACAAGTTAGATTATATAAAGAAGGTATACAGGAACAATTAAGAACAATAAACTTTACTAAATGTCAACGGAATGCTGTTAGAAAACGAGAAGAAACTGGCAAAAAGCGACAAGATATGTATTGTGCAGATGCTTAACAGACAGTACGTAGATGACCAGAAGAAATATGCAAACATTGTCCAGGATTATTCTAAAAGTCAAGCTATTACAAGGCGAATTTTTTTAATGTCTTTAATATTATTTTGAACAAATTTAAGGATCATATTTCTTTTAATGATGCCAGTTTCAGCGAAAAAAAAAATCTTACGTAAAATGAAAGAATGTATAATCTTGCACATATATTTTTTCTTACAAAAATAATTTAAAGTAATGCAAATCTGATCAGTAAATCTTTTACTTATTGTATAATGTTAAGAATGAAATAAAAATCCAAGTAGCCCAACAAAACAATGCAAAAAATATTAACGAATTTGAGCATTTTGTTTATAACTTTAATTCAGGAGAAATAAATAATATCTGTTGTCACTTCATCAATTTCTGTTATTTTTCACTAAGCTTGATAATTGTTATTTATACCATATTACTTTAAATAAATATAGTTATATAGTGATAAACGTTGATACAATGCAGAGAACAACCTAAAACGTTGGCAAAAAATTTAGTTAAGACCCTGTAAAATTGATCTTACAAAAATGTAAGGTTAGCATAAAATCTGAAATGAATAAAATTTTGCATATTAACGAATATTTTCAGTGAACATAGAAAAAAATCAGTAAATCGTATGTTCAAATCCTTTCTAGTACTTATTTATTTGGTGCTTTTTTATTGAGAGAAACGAGAGAAATTTCTATTGACAGGATTACAGTTTATATAATCTATTTACAAAAACTATACTAAGTATGCAAAGAGAAAATCCTTGAATGCTAAAAAATAAATATTTAATGGATATACATGTTATCTGGAAAATGAAAAAAAAGCTTTTAATTGATATACGTTTTAAGGAAAATAAAAGAACTAAATTCTTAAACTGAAATCCCATCATTAGTATTCACAAAAGCAACAATCATGCTTTTATATGTACGTTCATTATTCTCTTTAAAAGAAACTTAATGAAAGCTTTATTTAACTTTAAGCGTAATTAGTATCAGTACAAAAACCCTTAACGGGTTAAAAGTTTGTGACGCAGCTACTTCATCGCTATAAGAATTTGAAGTATGGGTCTTAAAAATAATGATATCAAATTTTAAGTGACGCTTTACTATTAGTTAAAATATACATAGATTTTCTTATTTGATCATTTGCTTTTTTCTTTTATTTATATTTACAATGCAAACATAATATTTTTAACTTCAAGATAAGACAAATATATAAAATATACTCACTGATGATTTTCATTTGCACTTCAATTTCAAAATAACAGTTTCAAAAGGAATGATATAAAAATTCCAGTGACACCTCGGTGTCATTTTAAACGATTTGTCTTTAGATTCCATTAAAATTACCTTTGCTTTGTCTAATAAAGTATATTTACAGATTGAAACAGTGCTTTTAATTTTCAAATATACTGTCAAATAATCACACTTTCACTGAGTTTGCATTATAAATTGAAATTATTTATTTCAATAAATTGATTTGTCTTTTGCGTCACGCTATCCAAAACTGCAAGTGAAATTTGTACAAATGTTTTCTTTGCATCACACTATCTCTTTGCCCAAATTTTCACTTAGTTGGATACTATGATACAAAGTAACATTTACATAAATTTTACTTGCAGTTTTGGATAGCGTGACGCAAAAGACAAATCAATTTATTGAAATAAATAATTTCAATTTATAATGCAAACTCAGTGAAAGTGTGATTATTTGACAGTATATTTGAAAATTAAAAGCACTGTTTCAATCTGTAAATATACTTTATTAGACAAAGCAAAGGTAATTTTAATGGAATCTAAAGACAAATAGTTTAAAATGACACCGAGGTGTCACTGGAATTTTTATATCATTCCTTTTGAAACTGTTATTTTGAAATTGAAGTGCAAATGAAAATCATCAGTGAGTATATTTTATATATTTGTCTTATCTTGAAGTTAAAAATATTATGTTTGCATTGTAAATATAAATAAAAGAAAAAAGCAAATGATCAAATAAGAAAATCTATGTATATTTTAACTATTAGTAAAGCGTCACTTAAAATTTGATATCATTATTTTTAAGACCCATACTTCAAATTCTTATAGCGATGAAGTAGCTGCGTCACAAACTTTTAACCCGTTAAGGGTTTTTGTACTGATATCATTACTTTTTAGAGGTTATTGATCAAAAAATTAAAACAAGTCCTTCCGGCTCATAGGAAGGTTAGGTTGATTTATCTTTTCTTATGAAGTGCCACCATTTTTTTCAAAATGGCAGCTACATTTTATTAATCAATTTCGTGGATTTATTGAGGGCTATGTATATATGGAGTTTTAAGCAAATCGGTTCAAAAGTTATTGTGATAATTTTCAAGTGGTCACCATTTAGAAACAAAAGGACAGAGTGACTGAAATGCCCAGTGAACTTATCAAAGATACTTGAATGATATGTCAACTGTGCAAATATGATTCGAACTGATTCAGTATTAGAAAAGTTATTGTAATAAAAAAAAATTTAAGTGGCCGCCACTTGGAAACAAAATGGTGGAGCAAGTTGCCTAGCAAACTTATCCAAGATATTTTAATTGTAAGTTCACTTCCCAACTTTGATTTGAACCAGTTTAGTATTCTAAAAGTTATTGTGGTGGCACATTTTCATATACCAGCCTGATTTCAAGTGGCTGCAACTTGGAAACAATGTTGGAACAAAATTCATCCAAGATATTTGTGTGATAAGTTCAATGTCCAACTTGAACTGATTCAGTATTTCAAAAGTTATTCTGATGATAAATTTACAAGTGGTATCCTGATTTGAAATGGCCGTACTTAAGATATTGGTCATTTTGTTAAAAATGACAGATAAAATTCATTAATAAATACTTGATTGAGACTTTTATGTGGTCAATGTAAACATCAAAATTCAAGCAAATTATAGTCTTAACTAAGCTTTTTCAATGTAGATTTGAAATTTTCATGTAGCTGCCACTTGAAAACAAACAGCAGAGCAACTTAGTTAACGAACTCATCAAAGATATTTGTAAGATAAGTTAGCTGTAAAACTTTGGTTCAATTCAATTTTGAGTATTATGTCGAGAGTTATCGTAATCACAAAATTTCCATTATATATACAAAAAAATCCAATTTATACATCTTTTAAATTTATACGTGCTTTTAGTGAAGTCCTGATTCATTCCTATTCATAAAAATATCTTTGTTTATAAGTTACACAATATTAGTTATGTCTTTTCACTTTTCTAATACTTACAAAATTTCTTGACCGGTCATCTTATAACCATTCTAAATATAAATTTTGATGAGTATGTGAACTTTGATATCAATATCATGACTTCGGAGCTATTCACAATCTATTAACTAATTAAAAACAAATTGTTTAATGCTAATTTAAGTGATAATGATGTGGGATGTGAAGAAGTCATTCTTAAGAGAGGACAATACCTAATATTGGCAACAGCTATGGCATATTTTATGGGAAGATTTATTTTCATAATTACTCAGTACCAAATGTATTTTTTAAATTCCGTTTCCACTTTCAGAAAATTCACAACCATTAAATTGGTACTCATTTTCGAAGATATTGGTTTTTTAAAAAATGTATATATTTTTTTAGTTCAAAAATGCGAATTTTCGCACAAATTGCTTTTTTTAACCACAAAATGAAATACTAAAAATTTAAAAATCAATTTTTGGAAAATGGGTACTAATTTAACGATTTTGAATTTTCTGAATATGAAAATGGTTTTTAAAAAATGTGCTTGCTAACGATAATCTGTTTTAAAATTTATTTTCAATTTCATTTTGAGCACTGAAAGAGTGCTTGACAGAAGTGCAGTAACTGGAATAAACTAAATTTAATAAATAATATCAGGGTTGGCAGGTTTTTGACGGTTTAAACCACAGTTTAAACTGCCACATCAAAAACGTTAAATTTGACACTTTTTGGTATATTTTAACAATGAAGTAGTCATATTTATAGAAATAAAAAACTAATAAAAAAGTGCTTAGTTTATATGCCTCCCATGGTTAAAAATAATTCTTAGAAGTGTATTAACTGTTTCTTATGAGTGCTAATGATTTCTATTTAAGTATAAAAAACAGATATTTATTATCTTTACAAAACACAAAAATTCAAATATAGGAATTTGTATATTCTAAGGTGAACCACTTATTGCCTTTTAAGTTATAAAAATTTTATAAAGTCTTATTAATAAAAAAAAAAAGTTCTATTAAATTATATACTGATTGATAATTAAAAGATACCGTAAGTATTTTACCTCAATGAATGAAATTACTGTGCTATTAAAAAATGCATTATGTTCTTTCATTTTGGGTTATGTTTTAATGTTGTACGATTAAAACTTAGAGGTATTGCATGACTTGTTGAACTAAATTTTAATATGAATTACATAATGCAATTCTATTTTTAATTAAAGAGATGATGGACAATATATATCTCTTTTAAATTACTGCCATAAAGGTATGAAAATTTGCATTTATATGCATTGAAATTTAATATATTAAAATTTCAAGTGGAGTCACTCCAGTTTTTTTTTTCTTTTAATATTGCTAAAAATTTCATTGAAATTTCAGCATTTAACATAATTTTAAAAATAATTATAAGATAGAAAAAAAAAACTTTTTTATATGTAGTGATGTGGGTTGGAAAATTTTCTTTTTTGGAAAATTTTCTACCATGTTTTTCCGGAAAATTTTCCAACCAAAAAAAACAATTTTTTTTAGTAAATCTTTTGCATGATATATTTAAATTTTCTTTTATTAGTCATAGTAATGCTATATACAGTGTGAAAAACAAAAGTTTCTGATTAAAGTCATCATTTTGAAAGTTACCAGATATATATGTTTTGAGCAACTTGAATGAGAAATAGGTTATTTATTATAATACAAGAGATCTATGGTTGCTAATCAGAATTTTAAATGTCTATTCAATAAGTTTGTAAGAACATAATTATAAAGCATTAGGCAACATAACAAAAAAAGAATATATTGATAAATTAATGCACTACTATACTGCTGAGCATGTGTATCTATTTTTCAAAATATTCATTTGGTAAATGATGATACGACGATGTTTTTCAAACTCAGGCAGCAATTCTCTTAAGTCACCTTATTTATGGTCTCTGATTCTGAGAGTGACTCAGAAAGTTACGACATTGTCATAATCTTCGTTAAAAATTCAATAATAATATAATAATAAAAAAAAAATTGCTTTAATTACAAAATTGGCATTGTTGAAATTTTAGAGAAAAATCTTATATAAAAACATATTTTTTAAAATAACTTTTTAAAACTAATTTCTAATGTGGAAAAAAAAATGTTTTTTTATGCAAGCAACAGGAAATACAATTAATTGCCTAAATATAAACAGCAATATTTTGATTAAAATTTAAGGAAATCAAATAGATAAAATGAATCACATCATATCTTGTAATTGGAGGTTTAGTTGAAATAACTCAATATTTCTTTATTTGCTTAAAATATCCAAAATTGAATTGTACTTGAAAAATCTCATAAAGGTGTTACATTTAAAGTTAAATAATAACAACAATAATAATAATAATAAAATCTCAAACTTCCAGATTAATTTTTTTGAATAGAGGATTACATCCATTATCCAATACCACCAACTATTAAAAAATATGATTGCGTGTTCGCAAACTGTGCTTAAAAATAGAAAAAATCGAAAAAAGTAAAAATCAAAAGAATTTTGATGAAATGAACCCTTTCATGGTCTGAGCCATACCTTATTAATTACCTTGTACAGTCGGCAGCAAAATTATTGATGCGCTAGCAATAATTTCTATTTAAAAGATGTACACCTAATACAATTTTGTTAAGTAAATATTTATCGAGTCATGATCTTAGTCTTATACTCTTTATAAAAAAATTAAGTTCATGATAAAAATTAGCGATCAAACTAAAGAAAAAGAAAAATATGAATGTGTGTTTCAATAATTTTGCTGCTACTAGCAGCCAAACCTCACATTATTCTAAAAAGAAATTCGTTATGACAATTACCTCTTTTTTTAAAAAAATTCTGTTTAGTTTTAGAATATTCACAATTAGTGCTGCACCGAGTAGCACTTTGGCCGAGTACCGAGTACTCGGCCTTTTACTACTCGACTGAGTACCGAAGAAAGAATAATTGATGTATATATGAAGAATTTTTCACATGTTGAAATTGAAAATAGGCCTTTTGAACACAAAATTAAGTTAAATAGCAAACAGCATGTTTTCATGAAATGTTCCAGAACTTTTGTAGTGTATAGTATACACAATTAGGTTCAATGTTATATTTGATACGTCCAGCTTAGTGGATTATTAAAACCATAATAATTGATAATTTCATTCTTTATTATATAGTCTTTCTCAGATGCAAATCATTCTTAGATAATTCTTAGAGAATATAAGTTCCTATATACTCAGGCACATTTAAGATGTATGAAATGAGAATATTAAAATAAATATTTTATCATTTCAAACATGATAGACTTCATTAATCTTCAAATTCTAGAAGAGTAAAAAAAATAGGTGTTTTGGGCCATAATTTGCAAAACAACAAATTTGATTATTAAAATATATTTTTAATAATATTTCAGGGTATTTATATTTTTCATAATTATTTTTTAAATTAAAAATCAATCTTTTCTTACAGTTTTAAAAGCGTCTTACTTTTATTTGCACAAATATGTAACTAATGTTTTATCTACTATTTTAGTATTTATTATATAAGGGTTCTTTCTTCTAAAATATTTTATTTTTGTCTATTTTATAAATACAATTTTATGCATTTATACTTAAAATAATAATAATAATAAATTAATCAAAAAATAAAAACTTACTTAAAACAGAACAAAGAGTAGAAAAAAGTTTTTAATTATCTGCTGGCAAACTGATTTTTGAAATAAGTCAAATACCATGTAACTAACAATGTAAGATTTTTTTTAAGATGATAAAAACTAGCATTTTGTAAATCATAAATAAAATGTTTATTATGACAAAATAGATTTTTTAAAATCTGATCAAAAGTTAGGAATAAAAAATGATGCCTGAAGGTGATTTCATGCTATTTTAGGAAGCTTACGGTTTCCATTTTCATATAACCAGTGTCCGATTTTATATAATACAAGTCAATGTTTATATAGGTATACAAAGGTGAATAAATAATGTTAAACTATCACTTATTCGGATACAGCCTATCGCTGTTTATCTGGTATTTTAAGAACAAACAAAATGTGAAAAGCAGAAAGGGGGAGGGGGGGAATTAAATAGAGTAAAGGCACTTTTACGATATATATATATATATATATATATATATATATATATATACAGTGCGTGTCGAAATGATAGGTCCACCAGTAAAACGAAAGTTATGTTGATAAAAAAGGTTTCATTGTGTACAAAGTACTATTTTATAAACTACATTACTTCATTCAATGTAAAATAGTACATGAATAATATACAAATAATAGGAATAATAAGGAAAACAAAAATTACATGAAAAAGATGTTTCAAAAAGATAGGTCCACTGAACCAAGCATCAAATTAATGCAGAATTAATAAGAAATATTTTCACCTTGTTTCAAAATAAGCTCATAAATCCTATTCGGCATGATTTCTAGAAGTTTCTGCAAACACTTTTTCTCGATTTTTGACCATTCGGAGGAAATAGCCTTTTTCAAGTCTGCAGTACTGTTGTACTGCCTTCCACCTGCACACTCCGCTGTTGCGAGTATACCCCACATGTTTTCTACCAGATTCAGGTCGGGGCTGCTAGGTGGCCAATCGATAACATGTACACCATTATCCAGAAACCATTCGAAAGTGGACTTTGCAGTGTGCACAGGAGCATTGTACTGTTGGAACATGAAGAATGGGCCCCCAGTGTGCTCTGCTTGAGGAAGAAAATATTGTTCAAGCAGCTGTTGATAGCCTGCAGTATTCAAACGATTGTCTACAAATGCTATACCAGTTTTTTCTGCACCTCCGAATTCGGCCCATACCATAACGGAACCACCACCAGCTTGCCTCTTCGAGAATATCTCTCTATCGTTACGCAGATCGTGCCAGTAGTACTGCCAGCCATCTGGACCATCCAGGTTGAATTTCTTTTCATCAATGAATATCACACGATGCCAATCTTGTTTCCAGGACATCACTTCATGTGCGAATTTCAATCTCTTTTCTTTGTGCTTTTTAGTCAATTTAGGAGCCGCTTTCCTCTTCACTTAAACTATATTGCCGAACTTCTTTACCACTCTATGGACTGTAGATTTTGATATTGGAGGGTTTTGTTGTCTGGCCACAGTGGATAAGCTCATATTTCCAGATTTTAACTCCTTTACGATAGTCCTTCTTTGTCGGAATGTCACTTTTGATTGGCGGCCAGATGATTTTTTACTGCCATAAGCATTTCTAAGTCGCAAATAATTGTTTACAACATTATGTGATCTGTTTAAAAGTTTACCTATTTCTCTATTCGACTTTCTACACGTTTTAAATGCATCAATTTTCCCCTGCTCAACCAGCGAAAGACTGCAACGGCGACCCATTTCGTTTGATTACAACGTGATGTTTAAATCTGTTTAAATACTTCCACAGCAGCCAGCATAATCCTGCAGTAAGACTAAGCAACGATATTTCTGCAAATTTTTTGGAAATAAACGTGATTGGTGCAAAATTTCTGAAGGCGGACCTATCTTTTCGAAACGGTCTGAAAAGGAAAATTTGCATAACATAAAAAGGAATTATTTATTTTTAAGTAATTTTTCAAAAATAGTTATAACAATTACTGATTAATTATCTCTACCAAAAAAGTGATTTTTATTCTCAATTAAGAGTCGAAATTTTGAAAAATGCAGGTGGACCTATCATTTCGATACGCACTGTATATATACATACAGTGAAACCCCAATCTATCGTTCACGCATCCATCGTTTTCCGCATTGATTGTTTTATTAATTCCTTTTCTTAAGAATGAAAGTTTATGAGAAATAACATGGAATTTTGAGAAATCATAAGGGTGGTGAAGGAATACACGAGCGCAGCGCTCATATATATGCATTCGTTTGCACGCATTGTGCACGGGTCCACGCTGCCGAAGGCAGTGGGGACCCGATGTGACATTTTTCTTGATTAGAATTTTTTTTTCTCTTTTTTTATCACATGATAAAAATTAATGCAATTTTGAGAATTCATTAATTATAGTGATTCATTTAAAAATAGTGACCAGCAAAGCGGGCGTAGCCTGCTAGTGTATAATAAAATATTTTTAAAAAGCAACATACATGAAGATGCACATTCAATTTGGCAGATATGTGATCAATTTACTGCTTTTGTAAGAGTGACAAATAATTAATACTGATAATAATAAAACAAAAATTCAATATTTGGTAAATTTTATCATGCAGATTTTCACAAAATTTTAAATGCAATATGCAATTTTACAAGAGAGAATTTTTTTTACTTATTTATTTAATAATCTATGAATATTTACAAATATTACACATTCTACTTATAAAACTAAATGTGATGTTATAAAGTATTTTTGGAAAGCTAATAAATTAAGAGGCACACTAAATTTGGCAGATATTTGATCAGTTCAATCTTTCAATGCTTAATATAACAGTGACAAATAATCAATACAGATATTTACAAAACAAAAATAATATTTAATATCTGGAAATTTTTCTCATACAATTTTTCACAAGATTTTCTATGCAATTGCAAAAGTGAGAATAATTTGCTTTTGAAATAGAAAACAGAAAGAGATATCATAACTGAAGAGAGATTTCACTGCTTTTTTGTAACAATTGGCAGCTTTTTTATAACAATTGTATATAATAAATACATATTTTATTCAAAATACTAAATAACAATTTAATCAATGTAATCTTTTGAAAATCAGTGTATATGAAGATGCATGTATTGAACTTTGACAGATTCTCTTTGACAGATCAGTTTATTACTTATTATTTATAACTGTGACGAGTAATAATAGATAAATATTTACAAGCAAACACTAGAAATGTAGAAACCTTTCTCCCACAAATTTTCACATAGATTTCAATGTAAATTTCATATGAAGGATTTTTCTCTTAATATTATAAATCAACATAAAAAGTTGCACATTATCTTGAATTGATATTTGATGAAGTCATTTTTAATTAAAAAAAAATTAATGCAGTACACTCCCAGAATGAATATCTGTAAATAAATATATTTTATTTTTTTAAGGCAAATTAAGAGTAGGTAATAAATGCAGTAAAAATATAAAGTTTATATCTACAAATTAAAATTTACCCCACAAATCCAAATTATAAAATGAAGTATAAAAATATTTAATGCAATATATATAATTATATATAAATTAACAGTTTTATTATAATTGACAAATATAGATATAACTGACTTTTTTTATGCTTAGAATTTTTTCTTGATTTTTATAGTCATTATTATTATTATTTTTTTTTTTTGTTCAAACAAAAATATTGTTGCTTAAAAAAAAAAAAAATTACTTAGGGTAAGGTGGGGTAGTGGGACCCCTTATCGGCATAATTTGACTTTAGCTGAACATAGCACCGGTTGTAATAGGCCTATCAACTTTTTTTTTTGGTAGTTCATTCATAGACCTATTATAAGAGTGGACAGAGCATTCTATTATTAAAGGAATATAAGAAAAGGTGCAAAGATGAAACCATGTTACTGTTGAAAAAGGTTACCTTTTTTGGCATTTATCGCGTTATTGGCGATTTTTTGTTCTGAACATAAATATTATTATTATTAAAAGATACAGCAAGAAAAACTTGCGTAAAATGAAACAGCTGCTGAAATTTATTTTTACCTTGTTATTAACACTCTACAAAAAGTTCAAAAGCGTTTATAACTTCATTTTGTCTATACTCGCTTTAACTCTCATAAACAGTGTCCGAAATTAGCAGTCATTAGTTGTCAAATATGACTAAATTATTGCATTTGACGACTATAAAATTATTTCCAGTCGTCAAATTTAATGCCTAGCTTTTTTTTTAAAGACTTATTTTTGTTTAACTTTGAAAGGTCCAAGTCCATATCATATTTCCCCCCCTACCGCACAGGGACTATGTCGTTTAGACACCTGGGCATTTCCAGCATATTTCACCCCCGACCCCCTTACAGAGATAAAAAAGAAAAATTTTTCTTTAATCCCTTTTAACCCATTTCTTACCATGATCCCCATTTGGGGATCATAGATAATTTTAATGTTCTTCACTCTAATTTCAGATTTTTCGCTTATTTTTAAAGTTGTATATTCACACTAAAGTCTACTCTTAATATATATAGCGAAAATTTTATGAGTTGCTGAAAAAAAACTATATATATATAACTTTCTTTAAAAGAATCGTTCGTAAATTACATATTTTTAGATGTATCAGTTTACTAAGATAATATGTGATACTTTATATTGAAATAATTATTTTTTTCTTATAGAGAATATGCCTGCATGTGTTCTAAATAATATGACATGAAAAATGTTCAAATTGTTTTTATTATAATTTGACCACAGCGAAAATACAGTGATCCCCATTTGGGGCTCACGGGTATTGTGATGTAAAAAAATTTCCTATTTACATTGAAATAGAACTTACCTTTTTCTTAAGATATTTGGAAAATGTCTCTAGAAATTTCATAAAGGGCGTTTCCTTGAAAAATGTGAAATGTGTGAGTTACAATAATACAAAAGAAACAGGAAGAGATAGGGCCGGAAGGGGAAGAAGGGGAGGGAACAATAAGCAGGTGTTGGCATTGTGAATCCTCAAAGCTATTTCCCCATCAAAGAGTAAAATGGAGACACTAACAATAACTGATAAGCAGAAAAGGGGGGGGGGGAGAAAAAGGATTTTTGTACAGGTGTTCTGAATTATACATGTTCTTAGTTGTTGGTGTGAATTCTCTTCACACATGTTTTTTTCAGTGTTGTTACAGAGTCTTTTCTGCTTTGAATTACCTTGCAATACGTAGTACGATTTTCATAAATACATAATAACTGTACTATTCTCATTTGTATTTATACAAATATTTGTTATTTATATTATATTTGGATGATCATGAGTTGCAAAAAATTTTCAACTCTAAGAGAGCTTGAAGAATATTGGGACAATAACCTTGATTTGACAGATGATGAAGATATTGATGGTACTATTGATATAGTTGAATTACCACCAGATACAGCGGATGCTGTTTCTGATATGGAAGATATAGATGAAAACGAATTAGAGGATACCATACCAAATGATGTTCCAGGTTCCTTAGAAATACATGGCGGGAAGTGTAATGAAGAAGTTGCGATTCCAAGAAAAAAGAAATCTAAAACAGAAAAACCTGCATCGAAATGGATTAGAAAACACGCATCATTCAATAATTCTAGTTATGGAGAAGAAGAATGCAAGAAGCGTGAAATGAATATGATTGAAAAAGTAAAAGGTAAAACACCAGTAGAAATTTTTGAAATGTTCTTTACAAATGAACTGGTAAATCATATCGTAAAAGAAAGCATATCTTATGCTGCTCAAAATAATCGTCACGAATTTACACTCTCTCAAGACTGTTTGAAAAATTTTTTAGGAATCTTACTGTTAACTGGATATCACTCCTTACCTCAAGAGAAAATGTATTGGTCAGAAGAAGAAGACATAAATGTAGCAGTTGTGCGAAAATGCATGCCGAAAAACCGTTATATGGAAATAAAGAGAAACCTACATTTTAGTGACAATACAAACATACCAATGATAAATGGAACTAAAGACAGATTATTTAAAATACGACCAATTATTGATGAGCTAAATAAAAATTTTATGCAGTTTGGAGTATTTTCGCATAATATTTGTATTGATGAGCAAATGGTGCGTTATTATGGACATCATTTTTTGAAACAATTTATTAGAGGCAAACCCATCCGCTTTGGATTCAAGCAATGGGCAATGTGTTGTGGTGTGACAGGATATTGCTATAATGCCGAAGTCTATGAAGGTAAGATAAGTAACAATTCAGAAACGAATACGAATGGATTAGGAATGTCTGTAATACTGAATAAAATAGCAATCATTGATAAACCAGAAGAACATTGCTTTTATTTTGATAATTTTTTCACAAGCTTTGATTTGATGAAAAATTTAAAAGAGAGAAATATATCTGCCACAGGAACGGTGAGATATAACAGGATGAATAATTGCTCTATAAAACCAGATAAAGAAATGAAAAAGGAATTTCGAGGGTCTTTCGATTATAGATATGATGAATTGAATGGAATATTTGGACTTGTTTGGAAAGACAACAGTTGTGTTAGAATGTTATCTAAT
This sequence comes from Salticus scenicus, assembly GCA_963930645.1. Classification (NCBI taxonomy): domain Eukaryota; kingdom Metazoa; phylum Arthropoda; class Arachnida; order Araneae; family Salticidae; genus Salticus; species Salticus scenicus. Next base: position 77,801,990 of record OZ005654.1, on the reverse strand, counting down.
CATTTAGAAATACTACCATTAGGACGTGTGTCAAGATGGTCTAGAACTGACAAAAAACAAATATCAATTCCACAGCCTAACGCCATAACAAACTATAATAAGAACATGGGTGGTGTTGACAAGCTTGATTGGAATATACAAAAGTACAGAATAAGAATCAGGGGCAAAAAATGGTACTTTCCCATTTTTACTAATGCAGTGGATATGGCCCTTGTTAATGCTCATACTGTGTACAACATTGGTAATGAAAAAATGCCATTATTAAATTTCAGAAGAGAAGTTGCACGATTTTATTTGAATTTACATTCTCTTTCTGATCCAAAAAACAGTGGAAGGCCATCATATAGCATGGCTGCCGAGAAACGTGTACCAGAGAATGTGAGAAAAAGTATTGAAGGACATTATTTAGAAAGAACACTAAATGGAAAACAGAGAAAATGTGCAGTTTGCAAAAAAAATGTTCGGAAACAATGTGTAAAGTGTGATGTTGGATTACATGTAGAATGCGTTATTAAATGGCATTCATAAAAATGTTATGATTATTTTACATGCAATGTACCGTAATCCCCAAATGGGGATCGAGTTTTAAATCAATAAAAATCATATATTTATTTCCAGTATCATAAAATTTAATTAACCATGTCTGTTTACATGCTAAAAAGTAACAAAATTTTAAAAAAATAATTAAAAAAAAAATCTGGTACTTAATGGGTTAATCTTATCAATTTTTAAAACTGCAATTTGCAACGCTCTCGCCACACATGCATACAAATAACCTATGGAACCAACACATTTATCTGTGTGCACATACTGATGTAATGTGTAAGAAAAATACTAGTGCTGCACCAAGTAGCACTTTGGCCGGAATACCGAGTACTCAGCCTTTTACTACTCGGCCGAGTACCGAGTAGTTGTAAGAAATAATAATTGATGCATATATGAAGAAATTTGCACATCTTAAAATTAAAGAAAAAGGCTTTTGAACATAAAATTTAGTTAAATGGTAAACAGCATGCTTTCATGCAGAACTTTTGTAGTGTACATACATAATTAGGTTCATTGCTATATTTTGATACTTTCAGCATAGTGGATTACTAAAACCATAACTGATAACTTTACTCTTAACATCTTTTTTAGATGCGAAATTATCATACTCAGATAATTGTTAGAGAATATAAAAGTTACTAGTCATTAAGGCTTAATTTAAGATACATGAAATTCACATATGAAAGGGTAACATTAAAATATTTTATAATTTCAAACATGATAGGCTTCTTAATCTTCAGATCGTAGAAATTTAAAATGACAGGTGGTTTTGGGAACAACAGATTTGTTAATGAAAATAAGTTTTAAATAACGTTTTAGTGTATTTACCCTTTTTTATATATAACGTAAAATGCCATAAAAGCCTTTATTTGGTTAAATGCCCCCTCCCTACTCTTTTTTATTATTTTTTTGTTCTTAAAATACTAAATAAACGCAACTTTTGCTCAACGGTAGACTGTATCCGAATAGTTGATAGTTTTTTATGTTATTTTATAGTATAAAATTCAAAATCAATCTTTTCTTACCAATTTGAAAGTGTGTTAGTTTTATTTGCACAAATGTATAACGGAAATTTTGTGTTAATATTACAAAGAGGTTATTTTTTTAATAAAATATTTTATTTTTGTCTGATTTATAGATACAATTTCATGTACTAAGCATTTATAAAATGATGCATATTGATATTACATGATAGTTATAATTAAAAGCTCAGATCATGAATCATCTCTATACTAAGTTTGGTAACAGCCCATTTTAACTGCAGAAAGCTGTTATAGCAAAAATTTTAATTATAAAGACTCTGTATTTATATTTTCATATTTTTTTAGTTCAGTTGTAAAATAAATATCTCTCATTAACACATTTCTATCAATAATGCATAAAAATAGTGAAATTTCCACAACTACTCAGTATTGGCTGAATACATAGCCTAAATTTGGCCAAGTAAGCCGAGTGCTGAGTATATACCAAGTACTCGGTACAGCTCTAAAAAATACATATAATATATTAAACTAGAGCTGTACCGAGTACTCATTATATACTCGGTACTCGGTCAAATATGGACTAAGTATTCGGCCAATACCGAGTAGTTGTAAGAATTTCATTATTTTTATGTATTATTGAAAGAAATGTATTCATAAGAGTTGTTTTTTAATAACTAAACTTAAAAAATATGAAAATATAAACATAGTTATTAAACTTTTGCTGCAAACAGCTTTCTGCAGTTAAAACAGGCAAGTATATTGCCACTAAACTCGATATAGAGACGATTCATGATTTGAGCTTATCCATTTTAGTTACAAGACTTTAAGTATAACCATCTTGTATGTGTGTAATATGCATTTTTTTTTTTTTTTTACAAAAACTTTGTACATAAAATTGTATTTATAAAACAGACAAAAATAAAATATTTTAGAAAAAAGAACCCCTTATATAATACTACTATAGTAGATAAAACTTTAGTTACGTATTTGTGAAAATAAAAGTAAGACACTTTTAAAACTGTAAAAAAAATATTGATTTTTAATTTAAAAAATAATTATGAAAAAGGTAAATACACTAAAATGTTATTAAAAATATATTATCAAATTTGTTGTTCTGCAAATTATGGCCCGAAACCACCTACCTTTTTACTCTTCTAGAATTTGAAGATTAATGAAGTCTATCATGTTTGAAATGATGATAAAATATTTATTTTAATGTTCTTATTTCATATGTAAATTTCATGCATCTTAAATTATTAAGCCTATAAAGAACTTTTATATTCTCTAAGAATTATCCGAGAATGATTCGCATCTGAGAAAGACTATATAATTAAGAATGAAGTTATCAGTTATTATGGTTTTAATAATCTACTAAGCTGGAAGTATCAAATATAACAATGAACCTAATTGTGTATATACACTACAAAAGTTCTGAAACATTTCATGTAAACATGCTGTTTGCCATTTAACTTAATTTTGTGTTCAAAAAGCCTTTTTAAAATTTCAAGATGTGCAAAATTCTTCATATATACGTAAATTTCAATTATAATTTCTTACAACTACTCGGTACTCGGCCGAGTAGTCTGTACTCGGCTACTCGGCCAAAGTGCTACTCGGTGCAGCACTATATTAAACTGTGTTCCAGAAATTTTGACGTGTAGTTCAGAAAATATTGTTTTACTCATAACCACTCTATTAGTCATGTTAAAAGCGAATTTCAGAAATTGCAACTAGAAATTTCAATTTGACGCCTAAAATATTTACAGCAGGCATCATATGACGCCTTCCCTTTCCTTTCCAATTTCTATCACTGCTCATAAATAATCATTGACATTTTTGAAATGATATAAAGTATAATATATTCAAACTAATTCAATTTAGAGAATTAAGTATAGCAATTATAAACATTTTATAAAAATAATTACTTAAAAATAACGAAATAATAAAATATTAAAAAGAATCTTACCTGTGAAAATCCTTGTTTTACATAATTTCTAGGGCTTTTAATATCTAATTACAATTTCTTGGTATAAAATTCTTTTTACATTCAAAACAATATAACTTTTAAAGAGAAATAAAAATTTTAAAAATAATTTTCAAAGAAAACGGAAAAATATCGCCTGCTTAATAAAAAGCAGAGTTTAGAGCATGGCGAGTAAATTTCAATATTGGCCAGTTTGGCGTTCTGTAGATCAAAAGTCACATGACCTTTTTTATGAGTTATCTTTGCCACTAAAAAATACTGCCATTGTCCCGTCCACTCTTATAATAGGTCTATGGGTTCATTCTCTCATATGTTGTTACTGTACCCATGGCAACCTTGAAACAAATTGGCAAATGATGAATTAAAAAAGAAATGTGGAACAGCTTTACTATTAGGCACATACTGCTGTTGCCGATGTACAGCTCACTGGATGAATCGATACTCTGAATCATTACAAAACTTAAAAAATACATTTTAAGAAAATAAATTATTTTTTCACTCAGGTGCTTGTTTTGAAATTCACTGAAATTAATTAAGCATATTTTTAAGATTAATAAAACAAACATATAAAACAGTAATAGAAATTTGAGTTACTTCACCACAAAAAAAATTTCGAACGGCTTTCAATCTTTAGCACATAAAATTCACTGTTGATCCCAGTGGCAGAACGTTTTGTAGCTGTCTGCAACAGGCTTTTAAAATTTCATAATCTGTCTGCAAAATTTGTGTGTAATCAGGGGAGAAAATGGCTTACACTCAAAAAGCCTGAAAGCTGATTGGAGGGGGGGGGGGGCTTAACATCAGTAGGGATCTTGTGCAACAATACACGAATACAATTTTACTGCAGAACAATATAGTATAAACAATTGTGTGTATTCATTCAATTCATCTCATTCAATTATATATTTTATAGCAATGTTTGACACAACACAATATAAATAATTATAAATAATGAAAGTATTAGTTGTAGTTTTGATACAGAATTTTTTTTTTAAGTGAATTGTTATTCGAAAGTTGCAGACAAATTTTTTTATCAGTGCGGACAAAAACTGTCCACAAGCCGTTTTTCTGTGTCCGCGACTATGTCGCCGTGTTTCTGCCACTGGGCTGTTAATAATGACAAGCACATAATATTCAGTGGAAATAATGATGTTAAATATATAACTCGAATATTTTCTACAATTTTTTAAAATTACAGGCTTGCATGAAATATTGTGCTGCATTGGTCAGTATCCCGATATTAAAACCAAAAAAACATCACTGGATACCCCTAATTTGTAGCGCATGAATCAGAAGATGTATAAAAATCTGTACTGCAGCAGTCAGGATCCCGATATTAAAAAAAAAAAAAAAAAAAAAAAAAAAAATCACTGGATACCCCTAATTTGTAGCGCATGAATCAGAAAATGCATGAAAATCTCTACTGCATCAATTACTAACACGCACTATTTTTTCCCTAAATACTAATTCCATTTATTTAAAAATAATAATAAAATACACTTGAAAAACTAATTTTTAAATCTTAAAAACACGTTAAAAAAAATCATTCAGCTGAGACGCATTACGATAAACACACATGAGCTTTCGGCACAAAAAGAAAAACAAAGTTCCGATACAAAAAGGTTACTATTAAAAAGTATCAATCTCGATATACTAAATCGGGAGTAAATTACGTGATTTTGGTCAAAGCTGAGAAAAATGTACCTTTCTTTATCATTGGGGTTAAGTTTTCCAACTCCAGACAAAACATAGCAACATTCGTTTTATGCCGGGTATCAGTCTAAAAGACCACATTTTCCCATGGAAAGTTGTTGAAATCCCTCTAATTAGAAAACAAAGCAAACTAGCTGACTAGTACTTTTTTCTTCACTGTTTGTTTTAAAACAAAAGAAACTATCGGATTTTGCATCACATATCAAATTTTGCTTGATTGCCATCTCATCTATTAAAGATGACGAGAATTTTTCGAAGCTATTTAGATTGTTCGATTCTTCCATCAGTCTTTCTTCTATTAAATTAGTAACACCAAGTTCACCACTAAAGGGACGCAGGTATCTCTGCAAGTTTAAACTAAGTAAAATAATAAAAATAACGCTTAACAGTTGTTGTGAGGCTTATAGCAGAACAGGAATCAAAACCCATTTCTCTCTGAAGTAAACAGTTCAGTAGAGAGAATGTAAGTACGAGTTGTTTTTATTTGTGCTATTATCACTGCACTACACATGAATTGTACAAGGGAGGATACACACATCACCATACAGTCATCAAAGCGTCAAACCACCTGACGAATCAGCAAACAGTACATTATGGCCACAACACCAAAGCGTGTCTGTACAGATACATGCGAGGATCGTTTTGTTTACTTATGCTACACCATTTCTCACCCGTAGAAAACACTTGTGTGTAGATTAAAACCAACATTGTGTATGTTTCTTGCTTTGTGAATTGCATCAACAGGAATGCACAAATAAGTTACTCTTCTTTGAAAATGTGCTCATTTAAGATGACAGATTTTGCTGGAATGACTAAGATTTTTGTGAAGGTACCAATTTTAGCTGAATGATTTTTGTGAAGGTACCTTTTTTGCCAGATTGATTTTTGTGAAGATACCTTTTTTGCCAGATTGATTTTTGTGAAAATACCTTTTTTGCCAGGTTGATTTTTGTGAAGGTACCCATAAAAGGTAGTAAACTCGACCTGTATTAACCCCTGTTTTGGGTAATTTTCGAACATACTTGGGCTTGCATTTTTATCCAATAGTCGACGATTTAATCCTTTTTTTAAAAAAGCAGCTTTTCAAAAGTCTCATTTCATCTTTTTTTCTACTTAAAACATTTTCAATGAAGCTTTTATTTCTTGCATTGCTTTCTTGCTGAACAGACAGAGGCATATTATTAAAATCACAAAATGAGTCTGAAGAACTGTCTGCCGACGAATCTTCACGCTTCCTTTCAATACATGGCTTTTGAAGACTCGCATTCATCCAATAGTCCACGATTTAATCCTTTTTTAAAAAAAGCAATTCCTGATATAGTAATCTATTGCTTATGACAGCAATCGCAACAACATTAACAACACACTGCGGATTAATACAGTGTAAACAATTAGCAGCGACATTAGCGTAGTGTCTACAGCAAGCGCGAATGATCTACGCATCCGGATGTAGTACGCATGCGCTTCAAAGACCAAGGACCATGGTATAAATTCGTATTCATGAGTACTTTAAATTTTTTCGCTTTAAATTTTTTTTATTTAGTATGAATAACGATGAAATAGAATATCTATAACTAAAAAATATTTCTTTTATTTTAAATATTATCTAAATACTTTTTTGATGAAATAGGAAATTTTAAAATTAAAAATATTTTCTTCATAGCAAAAATTTATTGACTGCATTCACGTTGGTCAGCCAACCAACGTGAGCAACTGATGCCTTGCAAGCAAGAAGTAATAACCGCATCACGGCCTTTTTAGCCGAAGAAACACATGTAATTGGCGTAGTAATATAGTTCCATATTTAAAGCGATTTATATAAAAAACAAGAGTTTTCCTGGAAAAAACAGAAACGTTACTAGATTCAGAAAGATTTTATTAACAACATATATTAATTATATGAAAATCCTTCGAGCCGTTTTAGAGATATTTTTCAGAATTTCAGTCCATTACTCCAATCGTTTTCCCATTTTGGCTTTAAATTGAGATTCAGATCTCAAAACATATTGCATGTAGAAATGTAAAATTTTCAGGATAGATTAAGACCGAAGATAAAATACTATTTTGAAAAGAACAGAACAAAATACGGCATATTTGCTGAGATATTAAGTGTCGGCTTTTACAGATCTCTTTGATGTCAAACTAGCCGTATATAAGAGTTCGCAGCGTTCAGTTTGGGCTTCCGCTTGCGTCACTCGAAAAACTGTCGTTTTCATGATCTTTGATTTTCACGTTATCTTTTTTTTTTTTTTTTTTTTTTTTTTTTTTTTTTTTAAATAACTGAAAAAAAAGAATTTTACATGTTTCTAATTTACGTAAAATATTAATCAGAAAATAATAATAATAATTATTATAAATATATAGAGTGATAAGACATATAGGGAATAGTCAGAATCTTTCTTTATATGCATTTTGCATTTACATAGATTTTATTTATATGCATTTACAATATAAAATATAAAAAAAATATTTCAATTTTATAATGGTAAGTGAAGAAACCGAATTTTTTACATGATTGCTTTAAACTGTTTTACGTGTTTTATCAAGTGTAAATCACTAAGTGGTTCCCAAAACATTTATTAATAAATAAATTAAACAAAGAATTTTCTTCAAATACATGTTCGAGTCTCTTCATAATTTTTTACTGATACTTTTCTCATCTTTCATGGCATTTTCCATTTATGATTTGTAAACGTCTTTGGACAATTGTTTTATCAACATTATTGTCTTATATTGAACAAATGCATGAATTGTAAAAAGCAAGTTTTTGTTCAATTTAAACCAACCAAATTGGTCATAATCGTTTGCAATTTACAAGTAAACCTTCTTTCTAGCACTGGCCGATCGTATTTTGCTCGGCTTTTCAACGACACTTCAAATTTTGCTCAAACGTTAACATGGGTCTATTCTTTCGAGCACTATTTAAAACTGCTTTTCGATGAGAAAAATTTCACTGAGAACATAAAGTATTCGAATATCGAAAAGATAACATATCATATAAAAACTCGATGAATATTAAGTCTTTCAATAATATTTAATATAAATACTCAATATTCATATCTCAAAGAACAATCAATTAATGCTGAAAATTTAGCTGAAGCCTTTGTTGTTATACGAATGAAATTGCAATGTGTCTAAATATACATGCCATTTTTACGATGAATAAATAAATAAATAAATATTGTATACATAAGTGATATCATGTGTTAAAGTGACAGGGCGTTAAAGTTACAGGGTTACAGTTTTTTTATGATAGCGGGTAATCCAAAATATTTTGTATGTTTTCTGCTCAGTTTTCCATACTGTATTTGTTTTGAATATGTCTCAGGTAACTCATAGGTGAAAAATTCTACCTATTAGGTTATAATCCCTACACTTCCATCTATTCGCATAAACTTACTTTTATGTTGTTTAATGTTGTTTATTTATTAGTTATCTGTGTTTTTGGTTTCAAACATTTACATTCTGTATTTCATAATTTTATACACTTTAACCAAAATTTTTCTTTCTTCTACCGTGTTAATAAAGTCTTCGGTTACAAAATTTAAACAGTAATGTAAAAAAATGTAGTGTTTAGATAAATATCATGTGTTATTTTAACTCCTTCATTGGTGAGAACAGTCCTATGTTTTCGCAAATCTAACCACCAGGACGTGGTGTGCATCAAAATTAATTATTTATAACTGCTAACTACTAAAAGTTTTCATTAACCCTTTCAGTGGTGGCTTAATGTTTTTTAAAAAGTCACATTCCCATGGAGGTTTTTTTTATTTAATGTGATTTTGGCATCGATTGATTATATATATTAGTCTTACAAAATAAGACACCCCTTCAGGATAGGGTTTTGTGCTTTGTAGAGCAACTTTCCCGGAAGTATCAGTTAAGCAGTTAAAACAGCTTCCACTTCTTCACAACGGAAACAATTCCCAAAATTCATATTCATATTCAAAATTCATATTGTCCAATTTTACCAAGTTTAATATATTCGAATAATTTACCCAGACTTTGGATTTTTTCGTGAGTATTTTCGAATATTCATGTTCAACAGATTTCCAGGTACTCTCCTAAATAATACTTTAAAACTGGTCCGACATCTTCATATTAACTCATTATTCGGATATTTTCTTCAGAGCGTAAAAAAGTAAAAAGTTGTCAAACGAACTAATATATATATATATTAAATTCATTAGATCTTATCGAGTGCATCGTTTACAAATTTTTTAAACCTCAAATCGTTTAAAAATATAAAAAAAAAAAGAAAAAAAAAAGAAAAAAGAAAACAAAAAAGGTGAACAAATGGAAGAACAACTTGAAGTTTTTTCCGAGCTGCTTATAGAGCATTTTTATATTACCAAAGAAATTCTAACCTCGTAGAAAATCAAGCAGTACGTTTTAAAAAAATCACGCTATTTAAGCAGACCTGCCCGCATTCTTTTAGTGATATTTTCATAAAATTAACATAAAATTTATATTTAATGTATGCAGACCCAGCGTAGATTTAGTTTAAAAAAAATTTATAAATTTTATTTTTTAGAAATAGTAATACGAAAATAATATAAAAAAAAGTCTCCTGGGCAGCCTTGTTTAGGGTATTTCTCTTCATATAAATTTATTTCGAAGATTAATTGTACATCTATCAATGTTCAGAACAAAGTTTTTAATTGCGTTCGCTAAATTTAAATATAATGTAATAAAATTTTCCCTTGTATTCTAAGGAAGGTTTATTTATACATAACAAATAAACACTACATAGAAAATAATCAAAGAACCTATCTTACGAGCTTATCTAAACATACAGAAAAAAAGAAATCAGATATGTTAGCATCAAAAACACCAAAGAAAAAGGAGAAATGTGATTCAATAAAATACAATAGTGTGTTAGAAACAAGTATTTTGAAAGAGAGATAACAAATTGTTTCTATGGACCTACTTCAAATAACGCAACTAGTGCATTGTTGCGACAATAAAACACATAGGAAATTTTCTTTAATTAAATTTTTCAATTGAAATTAATGAAAAGAAGAAAATAAACGAAAGGAAATTTTAAAATGTGATCATTTTTATTGGTATAATTTTAACAAAATTTAGGTTTATTTATAAATTAATTATAATTTGCTTGTTAACAATTACTTTTATACTGTAACTAATGGATATATATATATATATTTTTTTTTTCTAATTTACCTATCAGCAAAATCTTACAGTTTGTGTCTTAATTTCAGAAAATCAGTAAAAATGACTTTGGATATACAAAAATTACCATTTTGTTCGTATAAAACCAAATTTCTCTTTCCACAAAAGATTATAGAAATTTTGTAAAAAAAAAACCCTTATAAGCTTGTAACTCTAACACATTTTTGTTTATTTACTAAGATTTGTGAAATCATAATGGGTTTTTCCCAAAACAGAACTTTTGTAAAGTGACTGAAATAATTGGATCTTCAAATCAATTACGGCATGTGAAAAACTCTTTAAAAAATTTCAATTCTTGAAAAATACCAAAAATCTAGCTCGTTATTTTGCCGACAATTTGCTTAATTTTTACTCCATTCTAATGAACTTTTAACAAAAGCTACCCAATATATCTAACTTTCTCTTGATGCAATAACAACATTGCTAACGTCCGTGCATGTGCTGTTAAAATATTTTTTTTTATAAAAATGCTCATATATCATGCGATATTTAAGATATTTATATTTCGATTTTAGTATATTGTTTGAAAAGTGTTTTTTCAATTTATTTGAAAGTGCGAATAATTTTCGCTTAAAACTCTGCGTATTATAAATAAAAAAGCCTGCTGATTTCTTTTGGAGTTTTAAAACAAATGCTTAAATCTCCGTCATTTTAAATTCTGTTGTCAAGTAAATTCCTCCAGAAATTTTACTGCGATTATATTAATATATCCGAAAGTTACAGATAATTTCGTTAATTTAATGATACAATGTAATTACAAGCATTATTGATTTTGCTCATTTTGTTGCCGGTCCTCTAATGTTGTCGTGAATCAATCTTCACTGAAAACCATGAGGAAGACTCAGTTCCTTAAATACCCAATGTTTGAAAACATTTCATAAGTTTATAAATAAAAAAAGACTAATCGTTTGCAAATCTTGCTAAACTTTTGAAAAGGAGTGTGTTAATTTCCAATATCAAGAGCATCATGTGACGGGAATGTGTTTTAAAGAATTTAATGTGTAGACTGATCGCGAGTTGCACTCAAAGATTATACATGTATATTTAAATATTGTTTACCAGGTGATGATTTAAAAAAAAAAAAATAAAAGATGCATTTATAATATAGAAGATTTATGTGTGACCAAAAATGAATAATAATTTTTTAAAAAAAAACTTTAAATTGCTTACAAAATTCCATATTAGTCATTTCATTTGTATACATTAAATCTAACAAAAAAAAAAAAAAAAAAAAAAAAAAAAACCTGTTTCATATAAAAATAATCGTTAATTTTGTTTCTTTTTTATTGACGAAAGTTAATTTATTTATCCTCTTTGTTATTTTTTAAAAGTATTTCAGGAACATAGCGTTTGTAGACCTCAATAAACACAATAAATACGAATTATAAATCACGCAGAAAAAAAAAGAATTATTGTTGTCATCAGTGCTTACGGTCTTAATTTTAATAATAAACGAAATTTTAGTTTGTTTAAATTGATAGTTTTTTCTATGTCGTGCAGACAGAGGCTTGATTCAGAGATTATATATATATATATATACTAAGTGTTCCATAAGTTAAAAAAATCATAAAAATCGACGTAAATGATAGAATTGAACGTGGTTTGGAAAAAAAAATCTTTCTAGTAAAAAGGGATTTTTTTTTTTTTGTCGACGAAAGTTAGACGAATAGTGAAATTTTCCGCTCGATGTGCAAGGAGATTATGCAAATAAAAGCTCTATAAAGTGCACAATTTTACGATTAGAACAGTTTATTTCTTTATTTGCCTCCTACTCGTGCATACATGAAGTTTTAATTGCGATGCTGACATGGATTATAAAGTGTTAATGGTGAAGATGTTTTCCCTCAGGTAAGAACCGCGGACTCAGCTGCAGTTATTTGTTTTATAGCTCGTTTGAAAACTGTATTTGTGGTCAAAACGGACACATAGAAGATGATTTATATGCCTGTAAAAATTTTCATGCGAATAAATGTAGTTTTTTTATGGGATTTTTTTTTTTTTTTTTTCAAACCGCGTTTAATTCTGCCAATTCCTTCAAATGTATAATTTTTTTTTTAAATGTTTAAAGACATATTGGACACCCGGTATATATATATATATATATATATATATATATTGAAATATTGTCCTAGAGACAACCTTCTTTCAATCAGAGTCTAATTACACGGTCCTATTTCAATTTTTAACAGGTATTGTTGTACAGTAGATTGGCGTCATTGCTATTGTTGAACTTGATAATTGAATCAATTTGGGAAATCTTGTTGCTTTGTTTGGCGTGTGTATGTCTCTTTGGTGAATTGTTTGACTAACTATTCTTCGTTCTCATTCTTTGCTAATACTATCAAAAGGATGATATATATATATATATATATATATATATATATATATATATATATATATATATATATATATATATATATATATATATATATATATATATATATATATATATATATATATATATATATATATATATATATATATATATATACTGCTTTCATATTGCACTTCTCAGTGAGTATTATTCTAATTTAATTCTAATTCTCCCCTCTTGAAGAACATAATTCCTGTTGGCATTGTAAGTGAGTAGAAAGGGTATAGCAGCTAGCATATTTATTTAAATTCTAGAAATTTTAGGTTTATTAGGAAGTAGGTGTATTAGGTATATTAAGAATTTTTTTTTTTATGCATCTAAAAATTATTTATGATGAAACAAAATTTATAAACGGTAACTTTTTTAGCTCTAATCATATTTGAGTTTAAATATGAATGTTAATATGAAAAAAAAAAAAAATCAAAATTTTTGTGGAACTATAAACTAGTAATTTAGCCTTTAATAGTTTTTCTTTATTTTTCAAGATTTAATTTTCTCTTATTATAGGCTCATTTATTACTTAAATATATATATATAGCATTAAAAAAAATGTTAAATTTTTTTCTTCTAATTTTTATACAAGTTCAAAGAACATTTTAAAAGTTTATTTTACACTTAAATCTTCTGAAAATAATTAAAATAAGTTAAATTATGCTTTCGCCCTAAGTGAAATATATTTGAATGTTATTTAAAAAATACTAAGCCGGAAAAATACTTTTAAGACCATCTGCTGCACGAACGACCTTCTCCAAGGAGAAAAATATCACACACTAATTTCACTTTAGATTTTCGTATTAAGACAAAGTTTTCTTTCTGAAAGACATTAAGGATGTCACAGTAAGAAAAAATATTCAATGAAAAAATTTTAGATAAAAATAGAATACTTTTTTTTTTTTTTTTTTTTTTTTTGTCTTTTTTTTTTTTTTTTTTTTTCCATTAATAATTTTTAACAGGAAAAAAAAAGCGAAGAAAGAAATATAATTTTTTTTTTTTTGAGTCCTCTAAAGGAGTAATTGTACAGAAAATATCATTTTAAATGCTTAAATCAATAGAACATATACGATTGTTAAAATAACAGTAATTATTATTTTGTGCATAAAAGTATATTGTCTCTAGAGTTTTATTTAAAATTTCTTAAAACCAAAAATGCATTAATAATATACATACAATCACCTGATGTATACATGTGTATGTCTAAGAGGTTATATCACTTTTGTGAACTATTACATTGCAAAATTGTATTTTTTAAGTAGTTTAACATTCAATATTTTTACCCCACACATTGAGAAAGAAAGTGTATTTTACTTATAAAGTACAAGAATTTACTTTCACAAAAGATATTTTTGCTCCCGTTTAAAACCACTTTTACTTTTCCTTACCCATATACAGTAGAGAAAGTATTGTTTTGAGGTTTAATTTTCGAAATCAAGTTTTTGTAATATTTACACATTTTCTGAATCCGAAACACAAACTTTTTGAGCTGGTATGTACGTCTTTGCATGTGTATCCGTCATTAGCATATTTCAAGAACAAATTTTATAAGGAAGGTTAAACTCTGTATTTCAAATCTGTATCATATAAGAATGCTACAATAAACGTATCTTTGAGATCAAGAAAATCGTTTGTGTACAGGAACAACCAAGGTAATTTAAATACATCATGTCTTTGGACGAAATTCCCGATAGCTAGAGTCATATATATATAGGCTCTATTAAACCAAATAAAATGAATACATTTTTTTTTATATTTACATAAAGGTATGTTTCGTATGGAAAAGGGCATAAAACACATTCGCCAATTGTTTACATTAGTACTAGAAAATTGATGACAGTAAATTTCAGATTGCGCTATATATGTTTATTATAGAGCTATATTTAAGTATACAACTTCGTGAGAACATAATTTATAGAAAATACGCAAGACGCCAATTTAAGGGAACCCATTCTTTTTCTATAGAATGTAATTAATGGAAGCGCTCCCGGACATTTTATCATATCTGGGGAAACATTAAGGAATGTTTATTAATTTCTCATGTACATACGGTTGATAAAGTATTTTAGAAGTTACATTTTCAGTTTTTTTTTTTTTTTTTTTTTTGTCTAGTGAAAACTAATGTCAACTTTTCCCTGTGATTCCAGTTGGAATTTTTATATTTAAGATTTTCTGTCTTAGCGTCCTGAACTCCTACTGAGTCAAAATGAAGAATATTACAATGTATACACATTTTCATACAGAAAAAAAAATATTTTATACTAATTCCAATATCCCTGATGATGAATGAAAGGATGTTTTACTCTATTTTGATTTAAAAAAAAAAAAATCGGAATTAGTTTCCTTTTTTGAGAAATTTAAGTGAATTAACTGTTTTAAATATTTATTATTATTATTATTTTAATAATTTTAATTTTAATTTTAATTAACTGTAATATTTTTTTTCAAAATTTTTATATTTTTATTTATCGAAAAATTGCGATTTTAAATAACATCAGTGGTTATACGAAGTAAAAATAAACACCTCTTAGATGCTTTGTTAACTGTATTATTTGTACTTTACTATTTCTCATATATATTTTTTAAATATATATTTTTTTACTTTTCAAATATATTCATGACTAACTATAAAATTTATTATTTTATGGATGAACATATTTGAGAATGAAAGTGTTACATGTTAAATATTACTGAAAAAAAAAAATAATAATAATAATAATTTAACCGAAAATGTATTAGAAGGTAAGACGAGTTGAATTTTTCTTATATTTAATTTAAAGTTTATAAGCAACTTTATCTAAATAAACATTTCTTACGATTCAACATTTAATTAATAATTTATTTCGGTAAGGAGTGATGTATTTCTGTTAGATTCTGTTTTTTTTGTTAGTAATATTAAATTCAACTAATATACGTCAATAGACTTTTTGCTGATATGTAATATGTACATCTCAAAAAAGGTAAATAAAATTATGTATATATATATATATATATATATATATATAGATAGATAGATAGATAGATAAGGTATATCGGGTGAAGGCTATATATAAAGATGTTTTGCTCAGTCAGAAATCGAAATGAAAAGATATGAAAAAATACACCATGTTCTTCAATGTTTAATTAATTATGTATTCCTGTTATTTCCTTTCTATGTATGTACACGATTGACAGAATGTTAAGTAAACTCGAGTAATCGTGGCATCTTCCCCCATATATACGGAGAAGATGCCACCAATTATGAGGTAATATGCTGCACTACAGTAAAAAAGAATAATGAAAAAAACATCGGAACATTACCTGCGAATTAACAATAACTAAGTACAAACAAACAAATTTTTAAACTGTTTTTTTTTTCTTTTATTTACTGTCAACTTGCACAAAATTTCATTTAGTGCAAATGATCACTATTGCATTCTTCGTGCAATCATTACATGTCTTTGATGCACTGAATCCAACCACACTTAAAACCTTTTTTAGCTCAAAAGAATCCTTTACATAAAAAAAAAAAAAAAAAAAAAAAAAAAATCTGATGTGGGCACCACATTACTTCCTTATACACTTTTAGATGTATATGCATATTGTTTGAAAAGCATTGTTATTGGACCCGAGACAGTTGGCTAAAAATATTTAAAAAATGCATTATCACCGTGTTCTAAGCTTTTCTAAAAATTTCAAATGTCTAGCTAGTCGGGAATTTAGTTAAAAATCGATTGCAAAATTTGTACTGGTAACGCTAACAATGGCAGCAGGGACCCGAAACAGTTGGCTAAAAGTATTTAAAAAACGCATTTTCACCGTATTCTGAACTATTATGAAAGTTTCAAATGTCTAGCTAGTCGGGAAGTTAGTTAAATAAATTTTCTGTTGAATCATATAAACGCTGTTGAAAGCAGCAGGTATCCGAAACAGTTGGCTAAATATATTTTAAAAAATGCATTGTCAACGTGTTCTGAGCTTTTCCGAAAGTTTCAAATGTCTAGCTAATCGGGAAGTCAGTTAAAAATCGATTGCAAGATTTGTACTGGTAACGCTGTCGAAGGCAGCAGGGATCCGAAACAGTTGGCTAATAGTATTTAAAAAATGCACTTTCACCGTGTTCTGAACAACTCTGAAAGTTTCAAATATCTAGCTAGTCGGGAAGTTAGTTAAATAAATGTTCTGTTGAACCATATAAACGCTGCTGAAAGCAGCAGGTATCCGAAACAATTTGCTAAAAATATTTAAAAAATGCATTGTCACCGTGTTCTGAGCTTTTCTGAAAGTTTCAAATGTCTAGCTAGTCGGGAACTTAGTTAAAAATTAATTGCAATATTTGTACAGATAACGCTGCAGAAGACAGTAGGGATCCGAAACAGTTGGCTAAAAGTATTAAAAAAATCCATTTTCACCATGTTCTGAACTATTCTGAAAGTTTCAAATGCCTAGCTAGTCGGAAAGTTAGTTAAATATTTTTTCTGTTGAATCCTATAAACGCTGCTGAAGGCAGCAGGTATCCGAAACAGTTGGCTAAAAATATTTAAAAGGTGCATTGTCAACGTGTTTTGAGCTGTTCTGAAAGTTTCAAATGTCTAGCTAGTCGGGAAGTCAGTTAAAAATCGTTTGCAAGATTTGTCCAAACCGTTTTTTGAGTTATTACCGTTTCTCGATGGATTATGGCCAAATCCTTTGTATTTTTGGTCATTATGAACCTAATTTTCTTATATATCTCCAAAACGGAAAATCATACAAATTCCAAAAAGGGAGATACGCAACTAGTTATTATAACAAATCTGTGTACCAATTCGCAACTTTCTACGTCCAACCATTTTTGAGTTATGCGACACACACACACAGAGACACACATACATACAGACATCACAAAAAATCGTGTAAAGTCGCTTATATCTCTAAAACGACAGCTCGTGTTAAGACGACACTTGCAGGTGTACAACTAGACGTCGTGACAGTCACACGTATAAATTGGCAATATTCAATGATTATTCGTTTTCGAGCAATGGGAAATAAATTATCCATTTCGCAAATCGGGATTACTACACTTCCTTATACTTTGTATAAGAAAGTATAAGGAAAATAAAAAGAAAATCATTACCTTTTGAAACGACACTGGTAGTGGCGACACTAGTATCCAAAAGAATTTCTTCACTTCAGGAACGTGATATTACACGTCTTTTTTTCTTCTGTTTGTTTGAAGGTTTCTATTTATTTATTTTGCCTTGCCCCCGCATAGTTTTTTTTCCTTCTCTGCACTGTAAAAAAAAAACCTATTACCAGCTGCAATCTGTGATTTATTTTATCCAATCACAGAGAATTTCTTGCAAGAAATTCTCTGTGATTGGATAAAATAAATCACAGATTGCAGCTGGTAATAGTTTTTTTTTTTTTTTTTACAGTGTGATGCAATTAAGACCACTGTTATTTGTTTCTTACTCACGTATGGTTTAGATTTTCTGATCTGAGGAACAAGACTGATTGGTTGTAGAAATACCGTTTTCTGCGTTGGTGGAGACCACAGCTGATAACAGTCGATTGCTTCCAGCTCTGGTGGTAGAAGCAATCGCTGTTGTAGGCCCACGTGATCTGTTGGTGGAAGACACTGCTTATGCAGGCCTACTGTTTTTGGAAACATCAGCTGTATCATTGCTGGAACTATCAGAAATACGAAGAGCATGTTCTGAGATTGGTTGTGGGTTATAAGATTAAAGCCCAGTAGCTGAAAACCCAGACGTTCCATTTCTTACTGTTACTGCCTTGCTCCAAGCTGTATTCAGAAGAGATCAGTCTTGAAAGTTTACTAAAATAATATTATAAAAATGGTAATTATTGTAATATTATAATTATAATTATTAATTCCATTTATATTTTACACTATAATATATAGTACATAAAATAAAACATAAAATTTAAAAGTCATTTACTTTAATTGCGTCTTTTCGCAAATATGTTATGAAGATGCCAGGCACGCTTATTTTCGCAATGCTGGAAGGTTAAGACCGCTTCTGCTTTGCTTTTGTGTGTAATAGATAAAGAAAATCACTTCTATTGATAACATCTAATTTAAAATTAAACATCCCTTTAAGAAATTTAAATATGAGCAACCGAATATTATAAGGGCTTTACTCACAAGGTTAAATGCTCCCGATATCCAAAATAACGGCGATTTAAGGAGGTTATTTAAGATAAATTAACTATCCTCTTGCTCACTGGGGAAGACACTTCCCGCATGTTGGTCAGTACATAGGCTGTTCGCATATTTTTCAAACGTTTTGGTTAGCGGTAATAAAAAATCGTTTGCTGCAAAAGAAATAATTGCAATTGTATTATGTTTTTAAAAGTGAAAATTATCGTCTGCGGCTTCAGAGGTTTGTTTTTATTCAAAATGGCGTTTGTAACGAAGCAGTGATTCGAAGGCTATATTTATGCTCTTTCCAAAGGGAAATATTCATATTCCGTTAACCAAAAACGTTGTGGGAGTCATGGTTTTGTGGTATCTGAAGCATCGATAAGTAATATCGTCAACAAGAAAGGAAAAAAACGTCAAATTGGAGCCTCAAATGGGACAAAAATTCCAAACCAATATCCAAGGAAAAAACGACATCTTCGACTATTGCAAAGGTACGTTGTTTAATGTTAAAAGAAAAAATTCCTAGTCAAAGGACAGTTGCAAAATCATTAAAATCATCGGTGTCTACTTTAAAAAGAATGATAAAAGTTGATTTAAATCTTAAGAAAGCGAAAAAACGCAATGTGCATCGTCTTTCTCCAAAACATAGCGCTGAACGCAGGATACGCTGCAGAATTCTGTATGAGAAACAGTTATCCAAAGAAAAATGAAAAAAAAAAAATGTCCCGATAGAAGAATCATGGGTGTATTTAAATGATTGCAGAAAAAAAAAAAAAAAAAGAAAAAAAAAGCCATTTATTATCATAGAAAGGGAGAAAAAAAAATAAGTATATGGTTCAAAGAATCGAAAGAAAGTTTGTCTAAGGGATTCATGATTGTTGCTGGTTTTTCATAAAACAGCAAGTTAAAAATAAAGAAAGTGAAAAAAAAAAAATGTCAAGATTAACTCCAAATTCTATCAGGAACGCATTTTATCGCCATTTTTTTCTGGATGAAATACATCGCTTTACCCACACTGCCATCAATCTGTGGAACTCCATCAAGACAGAGCTAGCAGTCACATGAAAAATCCACTGTAAATTTCCTAAACGAAATGGAACAAAAAACCAGTATCTAGGTCATATCCTTCACTGATATCCCTACTTTATCTCCCGATATATCACCTATGGATTTTTATGGATTTTTTTTCGGTCTTTTAAAATCTGCATTATCCAAACGTCGTCCCACAACCCTTACAGGACTCTGGAAAGCTGTTCAGGAGGAATGGGATAGAATACTTCTTCTGACACTTCAAAAGGCATTATTATCCTGGAAATTACGGTGTCGAAAGATAGTTCAGAATAGGGGCTATCAAACAGAACATTTAAAACACAAAAATTTTATGTAATTTAGTTTGGTGAATACAATATACATCGTCTAAAAAATGTGTGAACATCCTCTGTATTACCAGCTGTTGACACATAAAAGAGCTAGGAACAAACACGCGTCTTCCTTGGAATTACCTTATTAATTTTTTTAATTTTAATCTTTAAAAAATAACTAGCTATAAGAATGAAAATAAGAATTTAATTTTTAATTTTTTACTGTATCATCTTTAAGAGATTTTTATGATTTAATTACTTAAAAAAAAAAAAAAAAAAAAAAAAAAAAAGCTTAAATAATATTATATTTTAGATGACAGTTGTTTAAATCATTTTACCTAAAAATATTTTGTGTAAGAGAAATTAATTCATGGTTGCAATGTATTTAATATTGATGCTATAAACTATCTTATTTAAATAGACATTTTTTTTACTGCTTTAAATGCTTAACAAATTATAGGAAAAATAATTGTGTTTCTCGTTGATATAGTATTGAAGAAAATTAATGTAATTTAAAGCTATATAATATGATATAAAGTTTCATTTATTTAAAAATAAAATATTTTGAAAATTGTTTTGTTAGATTTAAAAAATGATAATAAAGAAAGTAGTCATTATTTTAAGAAAAATAAATTTTCACACGATTCATAATTTACGTAACTTAAACTATTGTATATTAAATTACTTTTACAGATTAATTATTCATAATGATCTTTTTAAATCCTAATTTTACATATTATTGTCAAATATATTATATTTGTCTTTTTCAAATGAGGAATTTAATAGTTTACTTTTAGAACAATATAATTTATCAAAACTTATATAAAATAATTCATCACTAATTTTCAAAATAACAATGAAATGACGATGATTTTTTCAGATGAAAAGTATTGTAAAAAGTAAAATAATTAAAACATTTATAACCATTAATAACAGTAATAATAAATGATGCTTACTGAAAATGTTTATATTTTACAGAAAACAAAAATTTACTGAACAGGAAAATTAATACATGCATTACGTCAGAAATCTATATCTGTATAAATGAACTATTGTTTCATTTTAAATTAATTCTTCATATTTAATAAAGATTTACTGATCAATTCTAAAAATAACCTTAAAGGAGTAGTAGCTTCTGAAATAAAATGTATTAATAACAAATATTTTTTCTCTTGAAAATATTTATGTAAATATTAATAATATGATGACATTACTTCGCTTTAACATTACGCCCACTTACAGTCTTGCAAAAAGAGCTGCTGGTTAAGCAATTTCTCAAAATTAAGGTATGAAATTGACAGTGCGCTTACAAAACCTTTGAAATATGATACAATTAATTGAGCAAATATATTTCCGGAAGGTTTTATGGTTTAAGTCTACGTATATTTAAGGATGAATTGAAATATGATGTAATTAAATACAAGAAAAAATATTTTAACAATAGTACATTTAAAAAATTACATTTGTTAATATACTCTTACGTAGATTGTAATAATAATATCAATAATAATAATAATAAAGTTTCTTTTTTTGGTCATAAAATGATTTCATTTTTTAAGTTCATCTGTTTCACAGTAGTTTATTTGTTAAATAAATAAATAAATAAAAATATTTTCTAAGAAAACTATTAAATAAACTATTATTATTAATTATCATTAAAATTATTTTCTGAGAAAACTATTATCATTAGCGTATTATCGGGTTTTAAAGGTATCTTAAATTAAAATTATATTTAATTTAATTATATTGAAAACCCCCCCAAAACACGTAAAATAAAATTTTATTTAAAAGATGTTAAAAACTTTATCCGAAGCTTTTCGCTTTTAAAAAGAAAGCATCATCAGGGATGTTTTACTCTTTTTCAATGATTTCTTTAAATATTTTTTTCTTTTACAGTCAACAGTAAAGTCTTATAATAACGTGAATAGTAGCAAAGTAAATTTGAAGTCATTTTTGCTGTTATTCACGTTAGCAAAAGACTTAACTATTGACTGTCAAAGAAAAAAATATTTTTAAAACTCTCATTGGAATAGAGTAAAAAATCCCTGATGATGCTTTCTTTTTAAAAGCGAAAAGTTTCGGAAATTATTTTTAACATCTTTTGAATAAAATTTAATTTTAAGTGTTTTTAAAGTGTTTTCAATATAATTAACAAATGACACGTTTAACTATTTTTTAGAGATTATTCATTATATTTATTTGTATTTCTTCATGTAAGAATACATAAATTACTTTTATAATCATTAATTGTGCGTTTAGGAATATATTATCAATTAATTATATAATTTTATAATATATATTTATTCTTGCGTGTAT
Source organism: Salticus scenicus (assembly GCA_963930645.1). NCBI lineage: Eukaryota > Metazoa > Arthropoda > Arachnida > Araneae > Salticidae > Salticus > Salticus scenicus. The sequence goes on along the minus strand of OZ005654.1, from coordinate 77,779,405 downwards.
ATTTTGTTTGTTCTTTTATTTATTTCACCCATCTTATTTGATTACCATTTAAAAGAAGGTACGGCATAAAGAAGAAATAAAAAATGTGTAGTTTAATTATATTTTTCATGATATCAGTTAAGAGGATGTGGGCATAGAAAATCGGTCTTTCAAATTGCTGTTTCAGAATTTTGAAAATTTGCATGCATACATATTGAACTATATCAAAATTAATTATATTACAATTTCTCGAAAACTACTACACAATAAATTAAATTATAAATTTTTAGCTTGTTTTTTAAATTTGAAGATCTTAATGAATGGCCGTAAAGATTATAATCATGTGCATACTTACATGACTAATATTCTTGTCGGTGTCTGTAATCTCAGATGTTAAAGTACAAGCTAGATCATCTCCATGATGCCGAAAACATCCAGAAAGCTTGAAAACAGGAGAGGGTTCACTAAAACCTCGTCTTTTGTAAAATCTAAGTACTTAAAAATATAAAAGGGCGTGCCTGATCAGCTTTACATTAAGGGCACTCCGGAAAAAAATTACTGCCCCGCCAAAGAGTGACAGCTCTGATTTGCCCACTTAAGCGCCCGCTTCACTCAACAATGTTGTTCTATGGGAAATTTTTCTTTACAAATACCTTATTAACTTATACAAATTTTTAAATTCGTTTTCACATTCTGAAAATTCCCAGCTGTTAAACTGACGGACCTTTTTTCGCAATATATATATATATATATATCATTTTGAAGCTGCAAAATACGAATTTTCAATATGTGATTTTTTTTTTTTTTCATTTTGTAGTTTTAAAATAAAATATATATATATAAAAAATACATTTTTAAAAAAGGTCCGTCAATTTAACAGTTGGGAATTTTCTGAATGTGAATACAGAATTGAAAATATGTATTAGTTAATAAGTTATTTGTAAAGAAAATTTCCCCATAGTATAACATTGGCTCGGGCTTCCGGCGACGGTGAGTGAAGAGGTTCGTTAAGTAACGCCGGAAGGTCGTTTAATGTTTTCTGTCGGAATGGAACCACCAGAGCTCTTTTCAGTGTACCAATGCCGACTGAGTGGAGTTTTACTAATTTTAATCATTTCATTTTTTCAGAGGAAGGATTTTTCGCTGCATGTGATAATCCCGTTGGGTATCAAATCCTCAACAAAAGCAATCTTGGCCAAAATGTCCGTCAATCATTTCCTGAAATCTCGACATAAGATGGGACCCACTGAAAATGCATTGAGTAATCTTAATTTAAAATGAATCTTCTTTTAGTACATTGAAAGAACTGCACAGTAATAAAATCATATTTTATAAACACTAAAAGAACACGATTTTATTGAAATAGAAACTAAAATGCACATTTCATAATTTAAGATCAGTAAAATGTATCACCAGAATTCAAGTAGATGATCTGTAAAATATATAAGGTAAACACGCCAGTAGTGGACCCTGTACCAGTAGTAGACACTTTTAATTTTAAACTCGGAAAATAAGCTACTTAATAATTCTGAAGATTAGAGTAATGTTCAGGAAGGAATTTATAGTAATCTACTATTAAACCCTTTAACTAAAAATAATTCCGGCCATTAGCTTTAAAATAATGTTAGTTTAACTAAAAAAAATTGCCCTTTTTGTGATTTTGCCGTTTTCTTCTTATCACTTCGAATAAGAAAATTCAATTTTATTTGCTCTTGCTCTCTCTCAGCTTATTTTTAACTGTTTTCATCTAACTTTTGCTTTCATATGGCTCAAATAAGTATGCAGAATTATTTTCTTTTGCTGTTTTTTTAATCTTGTATTAACACATAGTATTTTTATGGGTGTCCTAAACTGGTACCAAAGAATATCATCATGACCAATAGTGGACAGCCCTGTCCACTACTGGCTCATGTGACTTTTAAGTTCAGATCCAGTAGTCGACTCAACTCTGTAATCTCACAGTTTTAGAGTTGAATTCGGTGTTTTTAAACGTCACTAAAGCTACGCATTTAGCAATTGACGCATGTCTGGAACTCACGCCTAGGATAGTAAGCAGACATGCTATCGTAATTTTGACCTTCTGCGAAGAAGGTGGATCCCCTCCCAAATTTAGAAAACTGAACAAAATGGAAATTCTCTTAAATTATGAGATAATCTTGGGACATTTTAATCTTTTTTATTAGCATCTTTTTTCTTTTTTTTGGGGGGGGGGGGATGGGGGAGGGTTCAATATTGGACTTATTGGTTAAGTTCAGTTCCTAATGAAACATCGACATTGAAATAGCATAATTGTGGTCAATATTTAGAGGGTTGAGCATGAGTGAATTTTATGTCGCAGTAGGGCTACACTATGGGCAGTTAAAGACGGTCTGAAACTCATCCCCTAAGAATAATCCGGAGACATTTGATAATCCACATAAGTTTAACCTTGATGGGAAAAAGGAGGACACTGCGGCCACTGGAAAATTGGGATGGGATGCCTGCTGACTAGCCTTAGTAGTTTTATTGGAGACTGTAGGGGTATGTCTCCAATAAAACTGCTCGGCATGCAAATTGCCCCCAACACCATTTTGGCAAATTCTTATGTAAAATCACCTCCTAATTCCGAATATGACGGCTATTTTGCTCTATCACTCCTATTTTTATCACTTTTCGATAATTTTGTGGCTATAAATTTTATTTTTAGGGGAAGGAGGGGGGGGGATTATTTTGACTTTTAAATATCTTCTGAGGAACTACAGAGTTGGAAAATTCTAAAACATGAACATTTGTGGCAAGGGGGAAATTTACAAGAATATTCGCCACTGAAATAATCTATTTCCTTTCTCACATCTGTAAATCTATTATTAATGTTATTAAATAAACGTTATGTTTTTTTTTTTTTTTTTTTTTTTTTTTTTCTTTTATGTGTTAAATTAATTCATTTTATTCTCCAAATGAAATTCATGGTCAAAATTACTGAACAGTGATAAAAATTAAGGGAGGGGGTGGTGTTTCTAGAAAATGGTGGGTGACTGAGCAAAATGGAGGTCATATTTGGATTCAGGAGGTCTTTTTACATAAGAAACAGCAAGAATGGTATCAGAGCTCGATTTTTTTTGAGGGGGGGGCAGCGCAGTGTAACCAATAGTGTAGAACTAGTGCGACGTAAAATTCACTCGAATTTCAGCCCTAAATGTTGGCCCCAACGGGAATTCATGTAATTGAGAACAAACTGCTAAAACAGGTATGTCCCAAAGACATAGAAATATTTGATCACCTTAATTTTAAAGGAAAAATTCAAAGGAGTCCACTACTGGAACAAAATAGGTCCGAGATTGGGTTTTTAGTGTGTCCACTACTGGCTCATTTTTAGCTCTACTCATTTTTGATTTTTTACATATATAAATGCTACTATTAACAATTTTCATAATACAGTAGGGTTAAGAAAGAGTTAGTAAAGGTGTGAAATATTATTATTATTATTATTATTTTGAAACTCTAAAGTTTAGAAAATTACACACAATATAGCCGGAAAACGCCCTTAAAGTGTCCACTACTCGTGCGTTTATCTTATATATATATATATAAAACTTTCGAGTATTTGGTGGGAAAGAGCAAAATATATCACACTTGCACTTAGCGAGCAACATACCTTCTCGTCAAACGCAAGTAATTTTAATAATTTCAAAAATTGTTTAACGTAGTATTAAAACAGTTTAACGTAGTATTAAATAACTTTAAAATTATTGGATGAAATAGTTGGTTACTTTATATATAACCTGCTACAATACACTGAAGTGATTTGCGGTTGGAAGCATTTAATTTAATTTTATAAAAATGTTTTTTATGGTATAATTAACAGATATATATGTCGGATAGACTTGAGTTATATGAATAGTTAGCACTTTATTTTATTTGAAAAATCTTTTGCATTTTGCAAATTGAAGTTAATAATTTATAATTATATTGAAGTTTTAAGATCTTATTTCAAAATGTGACAAAATATTTTAACTTTTAGTTAAAAGGAAAGGATTAAAAAAAACAATTACATAATTTTAAATCTTTAATTAAAAAAAAAAAAAAAGACAATAATAATAATTGTTGCCATTTGCCATTACACAAATACGGCCAAATCCTGTGTCACATACAATAGATTTATATATAGAGAGATGTTTAAAAAACAAAACAAAAAAAACAATAATAATAATTGTTGCCATTTGCCATTACACAAATACGGCCAAATCCTGTGTCACATACAATAGATTTATATATATATAGATATTTTTTATTTGCCCCTGGAACCACCTCCTGATAGGATAGACACCTAGAAATACTTGTATATATTATTGTCATTGATTATGAAGTCGTGTGCAAAATTTCAGGTTCATTGGACGAACAGAAGGGGCCGAAAATTGAATTAGAAGATTCCGTTACATACATTAATAGTTACATCATATCAAGTTAATAAAAGCATGTTAAAAACAACATTACAATTTAGCCGATTTCAAAGTTGGTTAGAGGTTTAATAGAGTCATTACGCGACAATATGAGGGAAACGCCCTGTACCTGGCTTATTTATAACAAATGTAATGTGTCGAGCGCATGATGCGTTCTGCTTAAAAATATTTATTCTTTACTAAAAAGTTTATTAGTTCGTTTTATATTCTGGTGCTACCTCATAAAACATTTGTGCAATTAATAGCTTTAAAGAGATTAAGTTATCTAAAATTATTACACAATCACATTCTTGCAATACTAATTACTTTTATCGGAACAGTTTAAAAAATCTGGTGTGAAACAATCACACGACTTCCATTACCCACTATTACACATATTATATGCATTTTTTGGAGATAATGTGATCAGAAGATATAAAAGTGACCTAAAGAAGTAGAAACTTAACATTTTTGTGGTTAGATAAACTTTATACACATGTAAAGACATATAAAACGAAGTACACATATAGCGAGGTAAAAAATAAGAAAAAAAAATGATAGAGTTATTTTTTGAAACACCAGATTTCGAGATTACCTAAACTTCTGACCTACCGAAACAGGGTAGCTGTTAATTTTCCTCTAATAACTACGTGATACGTAAGAAAGAAATGGATTTATATAACAATTTTCAAAAAAATCGTTATAGCCGCTTTATCAACTTTTACCAAAACTCAATTATTGACAGGAAAACAATAATTACATGCAAAAGCATATTTAAAAGTGGGTTAATATGGCAAGTTTGAAAAAAGTCCGTACAGCGGTTTTTAAAGGAACGCCCTTGCGAGACCTGAAATTGAGCTATTTATACAGGACGCCAATCAATTTTTCTGAACTAACCAACTATACCATTCGAAAGGACATTTAATAGAGTGTTTAAAAAGCAAAGTTGAAGAAATCGTTAGAGCCGTTTTTGCGATACGGACTTACGGTCCCACTTTCAGTTTCCGATATCCCACTTCTGTTTTTTCAATTTTCACCAATATTTGGAAAATTCAACTGAACACCAGACTTGTTTCAATTCTAAAGTTTCGTAGTTTTATCTTTATTAGTTTTCGAGATGTAATAGCCAGAATATTCTCCACATACAAACACATACAGAATGACCAATTGCCAAAAACCACTTTTTTGGACTCAGGAGCCCTTAAAACGTGTAAATCACGCAAAATCTCGATATTGAATTTTCAGACCGAATACAATACTTTCATTACCCTACGGTAATGGAAGTAAAAAGTGAAAGCTCAGAAGTATTATTCAATAAATTCAGCTCTCATCTATGAAGAAAAATAATATCCCTTTACAAAAAAAAAATCGCTGTTCAATAATCTTTTAGAAACATTAGAAAAATTTTAATCATTTCTTTTATTAATTTACCTGATGTTTTCTCCATTGAAATTTAACAATCTTGCTTGACAATATTTTTCAGTGTGTACAGCTTGTACAACTGTTGCTAACTGACTTTTATTTTTTCAGTAAGCTTTTTCACCAAGTAAAAGAAGAATAATTGTAACATTTAATGTTTTTGATCTGATACTGCCTATAATTTCCTTGGCTATTGAGTAAATAGAATATTTTTGTATTGAAGGATAAGTTCTGTTTAATATTTATGTTTTTTTTTAAATGTTCGTCAAACTCATAATTGTACTATATGATAGTTTTATTTTTTCTCTGTTTACATCTTTATTCTGCATCTTCATTTCTATAACGTGACACATTTATATTTTCATCTATGTTTAATGCAATTTCTTACTTTATCAGGTGTGGTGTTAATAATAATTTTTATAATTAAATATATTACTTTTAATCAAAAATGTCCATGGAAAATGTTTTAGTCATTCATTCGAAGGTATAAAAAATAAAATCGAGTTCAATAAATTTCGAGAAAGATGTCTATTAAAATCCTTCGCATTCATTTAACCTAGTATACTTAGAATTTTATAGTTTATAAATCTATCAAAACTTGAGAGAAATATATGAACATACCAATTTCAGGGGCGATATGATAGAAATAACTCAAACAAATTGTCAAAAAAAAAAAAAGTATTTTCATTAGAAAAAATGCAGTTCTGCAAGTTTTAAAAAGCAAACGAAATCCCCTCCAACCCCCCCCCCCCCCCCCAAAAAAAAAAATAAATAAATAAAATAAAATAAAATAAAATAAAATAAAAAATCTAAGTATACCATTATAACCTATAGAAATCAGTATATCAACACCAGTTGCATATTTAGATGACAATTCGCAGTGAAATTCATTTCTGTAAAATATGATATTTGTTAGATTTTGTCCTGATTAATACAAGTACAAATTTTTGTAACGATCAGTTTTATGGTGTAGCTTTGTATTGCTAATTAAAAATCCGAACAAATTCACCGATAAAATTACTGTTTTATATATAGAGATTACGTTATGAACGAAAATTTATATTTTCTTCAAATAACAGCATTTTACACGTAGGAAAGGGGACTGTTAGCCCCACAATATCGGGAAAAATTCTGCAAACTTAAGAAAATGAATTTTATTTTTATTTTTATTTTTACATACTATTATAAAATTAACTAAATTTGTATGAACCAAATTATGAAATTAATTTAATTGTTCATTCGTATAACAATATCAGAATTCATCAAGTTTAATAAAAAATATTTTATAACTAATTTTTTTACATTATATATAACTAATTTTTTTACATTATCGTTATCAGTAATAAGATTCTGTTGAAAAAAATTGTAAAGAAGAAAATAAATAAAACATTTACAACCATTAAGTGTTTTAATTATTATTATTTTTTTTATTGCACAAGGATAATTAACAACAACATATGCAACCACTCAGAAGTAATAATAAAGAAGACATACTTAAAAAAACAATATATTTTACAAAAAAATGAAATTGTACAGGAAAAAAAATAATGCACAAATTATGTTAAATGTCTATATCTGTGGCAATAAATTATTAGCTCATTTTATAATCATTCTTCATAATTAATAAAAATTTACTGATCAAATCTTAAAAACATTTCAAATGAACCCGATGGACTTTGTTGATAATAAAGCAGACACAAATTTATTTAAAGTTGCAGTAGCTATCAAGCTAAATTGCATTAATATTTCATATTTCTTTTTTCTCCTTGAAAAGATTTATGTAAATATAAATAATATGGCGATATATCACTGCTCAAACATTACACAGTCTTACATTCTTGAAGAAAGAGCCGCCGGTTAAGTCATTTGTCAAAATTAAGAGATAAAATTGGCATTGCACTCACAAAAGCCTTGAAATATGATACAATTATTTGAGGAAATATATTGCCGGTAAGATTTATGATTTTATTTTACGTATCTTTAAGGTCGGTTAGAACTATAATATATTTAAATTTGTGACGATTTTTTTTTCTTTCTTTTTTTAAACATAAGAATACATCAAAAAATACTTTGTGATACCCATGTGATTAGGACTATAGAGAGAAAAAAAATGGTCTTCTTATTGAAAATATCGTATATAAGAATTTCCAAGTATATCGTTTAGAAGAAATTCAATTATCCAAAAATATTCATAAAGAGTAATTTCCTAATAAAATTCTTTAAATTTTATTTGTAACAATTAACGATATTTCGAGGTACATTAATTTAAAATTACATTTATTTTTTTATGTATACACTAACAACTTTTTTTAAAATTCGAAATTGTATGTTTAGGCATTACTATATTTTAGGAATTACTATACTTTCTTATACTTTGTATAAATAAGTAATAACATTACATAATTAAATTTCAAAACTTTTTTACTGCAGTATCACAATTAGCTATGATGAAATAATATAATTGCATTCATCGTAATTGCATTTATCCTAACAACCTAAATGCTTTATTAATGTACTAAATACCAACGACAGTGGTAATAAAATGGCTATTTTTAACATCAACAAAAGATGCTTTCATTAAATTAAAATTATCTTTAAATATAGCCATAAAGTAAAATACATTTTTTTTATTAAGAATTACTTTTATATATAGAATAAATTAGAAAAAAATAAGTTTTAATAATATTAGGTTGTTGCAAAAGTTCGTGCGGTTTTTTATTGCTTCATTTCATAAAAATACATCAAATCAAATGACAATTTTTAATCAAATTACTCTCCATTACTTTCTACAACCTTTGCCCATTTTTCGGGAAACAAATGTATACCACGGCGATAGAAACTCTCGTCTTTGGAGGCAATAAAATGATCCACATCCGCACGAAATTTTGCAACGACCTAATATATATATATATATGAATAAATGTAATCGTAATATATATATATATATATATATATATATATATATATATATATATATATATATATAGTATAAATATTGATATTAATATTATAATAAACGTACTGATTAAAACATAAACTTGTGAATAGTTTAACATTGGAATAAGTTCTAAACTGCAAGAAAAAGTTAAAAAAAAAAAAAAAAAAAAAAAAAGACATTTTTAGTACTTTCTCAAAACTGATAAATTTTTAACATTAATTTAACTTCTTTAATGTCATTCAGATGGATTCAGAATGAATTTTTTGATAACTTTTTTCCTGAAACATCCAAATATTTATTACACTATACTGAGTATTAAATATGAGTGAGCAGAAACCTTATTTAAAGTAAAATATTAAATTATCCCTTCTGTAGGAACATAAAATTTTATGAAACCTGCATTAAATGATTTTTTTGAGCAGTTAGGATGTCCGAAAAAAAGTTGCTGATAAGGCAAATTAAGTTATATTCGCAGAATATTTGGGAAAAATGAGTTGCAAATGTGAAAATTTTTATTTCAAATAGTTTTAAAGTTTTTAAAGTATAAACTTAATTTCTATAACTACATAGAATTAATAAAAAATAGCTCATTTAATGTAAATATTTAGAACTCAATTAAATTAAGAATGCTTTTGCAGACCTTTTGTGCAAAATTTTTAATATTATTTTATCTAATACGTATATTTAATTGAATATTAAAAAAAAAAGAAAAAAAAAAAAAAAAAGATGATCACAACTTTCTTGTTTGTCTTTTATTCTAAAAAATAGATACGTTTTATTTATCAATTAAAATAAATGTGGTATCCTTTTCGACTGATTTTTGTTATTTTCTTTTATTGGATAATATCTTTTAATGATAATCGAAAATTTAATAATATTTTTATTAAAAAATAAATAAAAATATGTGTACGTCTTTGTAAATTAACGTTATAAGCGCTCATAAACACTGTTTAACAGCAATGTCAAACGTTACGTAGTTTCGAAAATGAATTATTAGTTGATAGTTCTTTGGGTCGACTCAATGCATTCGTCGTAGCAAGTGAAGTTCCTCAATATTGAGGCAGTTTACTCGCCACGACCATGTAGAGGAATGATACGAGTTGTAATTGCGTCATTGTATGCCTCTGATAACAATTCTCAACATGGTTGAAATAATAATTTTCTCAATAATGTTGTGTATTTATACACATTTTTTTTTTTTTTTTTTTTTTTTTTTTTTACAGTGTCGATAAGGTTATGATCTTAGTTACAGGAAATTGCGAACTGCATCTCTCGGTCAAGTTGTTACGTGTGGTGGATCCGAAAGTATTTTTCAGGAAATTTGTCCTTGCAAATATTTAGAGTGTCATTCCAGTATATAAAAGCAAAATTGCCAACATTTTAATCTATTAAAGAGCATTTTTAGCCGCTCCTTTATTTAACACCATTTTATTTATAGTATAAATATCTCCAATATATATAACTACAATAAAATTAAAAAGAAATACTTTTAAAAAGAAAAAAAGTATGAAGTAAATGTGGGGCTAATAGTACTCTGGAATAAATTAAAGTATTGGCCATCTGTGTAAAAGCCACTGGGCGATATCGTTTCTGAAATGTCAGCCATGTCGTAAAGACTATTTATAGTAGTTATAAGTTAAGTATTTTGTCAAATTCTGCGCTAAAAATAAATAACAATTATTAACTATAATAATTTAACTATAATAACTAGCAATTTCTCTATTGAACTTCTAAAGCAACTAAGTTAATTTTTAAATCTGGAAATACATCGATGATTAGTATAAGATATTTATCATTCACAAATATCTGTAAATTTGGATTTATTGCAGTAATTATATTGTGTACCATGTAATGCTTACTCCTTAAAATACTAGTGTACTACTTTATAGAATTGCATTCATTAGAAGTAATTTGAAAATATATATATATATATATATATATATATATTTCTTTTATAAAACAACTCCCACTGTGCTAAAGCAAGCATAATCATGCGAAAAAAAAAAAAAAAAAAAAAAAAAAAAACCTCTCTTTTATCGTTTCTAGACCTTTAGAAATGAATAATAAATAAATAATTCGTAGTATTTAAGAATTTCTGTGAAAGAGATTTTGAAAAAGATATTCCATGTCAATACATTTTCCAGATAAAATGAAATAGTTTGTGAAATTTCTAAAGGGTTTATAAAGCAATCTTAAGTAACTTTTCAGTAGATTGTAATCTTGGAATAAAAAAAAAAAAAAAAAGAGGCAAATATCTTGTATTTCAAAACATTGTAAAAACTTCTCTGTGTTTTATATTAAATCATATAATGATTTTCTAATTAACTGAAAAAGAAATACATTAAATTAACATAAATATTGCAACAAATATAAGAGGTGGAGGGAGACAAAATTCATGAAAAATAACATTATTCTTTCAAAATGTTTTAAAATTTCTATAGTGTTATGCATATTTAGACGTTCGAATAAAAGTATACTTTTAAACTTAATTTTTAAACTTGCTTTATTAATTTTACTGTATTTAACCATCGAATTTTTGTAATATAATTATAATTATTCAAGCTTTCTACATTGAGAAAAATTTCTGTAACTGACATCTAGAATCTAGATTGTGACTCTAGTAAAAATAGTTCCATTTCATCCTTGCAGATTCTAGTCTCTTTTGAATGCGAGTTTTAGAAACCCCTATTAGAATTCTAGAGAGTTTGCTATATTATCGAGGTCAAACTTATTTAGAAATCTCTGCAAATAAATGTGAATAAAAGAGGCGGGTTTTAGCAACTATAATCTTGGCTTATGATTCAATTCTAGAAAATCAAGCGAGAGTTTCTTGCAATACAAAGGATTCAGAATATTCAGAATATTGTTTCACCATCTAGAAATGCACAAATTAGAAATTCTCGAACATTTCGTATATACAGCTTACTGATGTGTCTTATACGCATAGCTCAGAAATTTATATTTCTAGTATAGGGATTTATTAACTGGCCACTTGCTCATTCTAGATGAAAGCGGTATATTTCTTTTCTTGGTGTATAGAGTAATTTAAATAATTTTTAATAAAAATCGTGTTTAGGCTTACTTTAATTTTATATATATGTATATATATATATAGTTTAAATGATAGTATAGAATCCATAGTTTTAAAGAGAAAAGTACAGTATTTGCATCGTTTCTGGTAAACAAGACACATTTAACCAAAATTAAGACAACCAAAGTTTTGTCATTTTTCATTTCTGTAAATGCATTGAACAATTAATACAGAACTATGTCAATTAAAATATTTTTTCTTCCAAAATTTGTCAAAACCATGACACTTTGAAAAGGGATGCAACATCTAAACGATATGAAAAAATATATCTATAATCATAAAACTCTTTGCATTTTTCACTTACATTTGATAAAAAAATGTCCTACGAAAAAGAAAATACTGCTTGTGTATACTTTAATGTGAAAATGTGGTTAAAAGGTAAACAATGAAAGTGGACTTTTATTGATTCTTAGATTCGTTAAAATTGCTTTGAATCACTCATTAAAACAAGAAATCATGGAGAAATTTCACTTATGTCTGTGTCACAAAAATAGGAAAAATTCATACCTTCTTTCACTTTATTATTTTTTTTTTTTTAATGTGCTTTGACTTTTTCAAAATTCAGATTTGGGGCACTTACCATCAAGCAAAAAAACCTTAATTTCAAATTAATTTTTATTTTCGAAAGAAAACTAGATACAGTTCCATAGACATATTATAACAGTGGACGAGACAACAGTAACATTTTTGTATGGCAATTATCACTTATAAAAAAGTCATGTGACACGGGTAACTACAGTAAGCCAAACTGGTCAACAATAAAATTTTCTCTCCAAGCTCTAAACTCTGTTTTCTCTTACACATACGATATCTTTCCTTTTTTTTTAAATCTTTCCTTTATCGATATCTCTGTTATCGATATTCCTTTTATCGATATATTTCCTTTATCTTTGCTTTTAGTTGTTTTTAAAATGTTTATTTTCCTTTAAAAGTTAGATTGTTTTGAATTTAAAAGAAATGACAATTAATAGTGATTAGATATTCTGTAAAACCCCTAAAATTTATGTAAAATAAAAATTTTATTTCACAAGTTTTTTTTTTTTAAATTATTATTTCGCACTTTTTAAGTAATTATTTTGTAAAATGCTTATAATTGCTATATATAATTTTTTAATTAAATTAGTGTAGATGTATTATACCATATAATATTTTCAAGAAAATCCATGATTATTTATGGGAGTTTAAGCGAGTATAGACTGACAGAAAACCGAAGCCAGGAACAATTTTGAACTTTGTTGGAAGGTGTCAATAACAAGATAAAAATAAATTTTAGCACATGTAGTGTTTTACACAAGTTTTGCTTGCTGTATCTTTTAGTATTAATAATATTAATAAATATTTATACTTAAAACAAGTAATTGTCAATACGTGATAAATGCCAAAAAAAAAAAAAAAAAAAAAAAGGTAACCTTTTCACAACATTTCCTCTTTCTCTCACTTTCTTATATTCCCGTAATAAAGAAATACTCCGCCCAATATTAGATTTAGTCCTGCCAAACTAAAAAATTACCGAATTAACTCAAAAACTACCAGACCAACTAACAAATTAACTAATTGAACAGTTTACACCAATTTTGTGGTTTACGCAAACAAATCGTGTTAAATACTGTTCATGAATACCAAAGTTTATTGTACCTAAAGTATAAGTATGGTGTTTAAAAAATGGATATGATACTGCATTTCAATTCAACATAAAAAAAAGAGAGAGAGAGAGAAAGAAAGAAAGAAAGAAAAACACATACTTATGGTAAATAAAAATGATTGAACAGATTAAAAAAAAACTAATAAACATCACTTTTTGAACGGCTTGTAGTGGTATTTTAAGATTATCATAAATATTTCAATAATGAAAAAAATAAATAAATATATGACTCTTTAAATAAATCCTTAAATATTCATGCCATTTCAGATAATTCGGTTCTTATAAACTTGTATTGGAGATTATTTTTCTATTAAACACAGAAAAAGATTTATAATGAGTTACATGCGTTATTTAAATTTAAATATATTGTAAAATCTATTTTTTTTTATTTAATAATCTTAAATTAAGATTAGATTTACACACATCAAAGAAACACCAGAAAAAAACTAATTTTCGAGATTGTTTACACATGCAGAAAAGAAAACAATCAGATATATCTGCATCAAATAAAAAGACGAAATGTAATTGAATAGAATACAATACAGCGTTACACAAAGAAGTATTCGTAAAGAAAGATAACAAATTTTTCCTATGGGTCTACTTAAAGTAACATAGCAAGAACATTATTCCGACAATAAAATAAATAGGAATATTTTTGTATTATATTATATGCTTTAAATTAATACATTTTTTTAGAATTAAAAGGAAATTCAAAATTGATATGTATATATGTCCAGTAGAATTCCTGGGATTCAACTGTAGAAAGGTCCCATTAATTATCCAGGTCCTTATAGTTGAAAAAGAAGGCCGTTGAAACAAAAAGAACTAATAGTTCGCAGCAAAACATATTTATTTTCTTTTGTAGAGTTTCATAAGAAAATGAACAGTACATTAATAGTGTAATTTCAGCATGACCATAAGTTACGAGAATGCAAAAGATAGGGGTGAGAGAGAGAGCTACGGGGTCACATGTTATACTGTCAACAGTTGTAGAGCGAATTCTGAAGTTGACTCTACTGCCATTAAGATCAGACTGTTGAATTACGCCAAGAATTTTGAAAAAGTGCCAAATTTATAGCCAAAGATATTCCTTTGTTTGTAGAATAATTTAATGTAAATATTTTGAACTTAGCACGACCGTTAAAAAAACTAACGCCAATCCTCAATGCCAAACTTTATCGCCAGAAGGCCGTTATTTAAGGGAGACACTCAGACTAGGATTTATTGCAAATCCCGTGATAAAAAAATATAAATTACTCTTTAATGATATTAGAACGGAAATGTATTGCTTAATTTAGCTTCGAATAAATAAACATACGCAATTTAAAGGAATGAAAATGTAATTATGTATCCAACGGCTTATGACTGGAAATAATATTATTTTTATATTTTATTTATTAAATGATTTAGAAGAGCTTATAAATGTCATTTAAAAGGAAAGTATTATTAGAATTAAGATATTTATTATAGACAAAAGCGAATAAATAAAAGTAATTTAGAATTTCGTTATCTATTTTTATTAGCCATTTAATTTATTGAAAATATAATAATTACTTAATAAGTTATAATTAAAACTCATATATGTGAAGGAACGACTTCACATATTTCTCCCCAGCGACGAGGAAAAAAAAATTGTCAAACTGGACGAAAATTATAAAAATATAGAACGCTCTCTCTCACCTTCACAACAGTGTAATACAATTCCAAAAATTCTGCATACCATTGTGGAACATCTAAAGTAACCTTTTGTTAAACAATAAAAAAAATTGTGGCATACAACAATAAATTTGAAAGAAATCAATAATAATGACAGTTATGAAATCATGAGACATATTCAGTCATTGTCATGCCAAATTGACATATCTGAAACAAATTACATAATCAATAATTTATATAAATATGATATATAAAATGCGTAAAATATTAAAAAAAACAATCATTTATTACAGTGTATGTATGTTTGATAATAAGGAAAAGGAAATCAGTAACCAGAAATATGAAAATCAAAAAATTTTTGTATTTTGTTAATTTTCAAAAAAAAAAAAAATTAATATTCCATTAATATGAAAAAAAATCAAATATTTTTGATTAAGAAGACCATTATCGTACACGTGAAAAATTAAATTCTAACAAAGTGAGCCAGAGAGTGTGTAATAGAACAATAGCTATGACAGATATGATGGTTTTGTGATGCCTAACTGAACATAGCGTACTGAACAATATGTGAAAAGCAGAAGAGGCTTCATGTTGTGCAAAAATGACAACCAGCATTCTGCAAAGTGACATAATGAAATGTCCCTTGTATGTGTAAAAATATGTGTAATAAAAAAAAAAAATCTAGCCCTATGTCAGAATAAAAGCGCACATGTAAGAGTTCAAGAAAAAATATTTATTCTATTTTATTTTAACTTTTGTCTATTTTTATGCCTTCTAATTTATTTTGTTTTGCATAAATTTATGAACCAACTTTATTTCAATAGCTTGTGTTGGTAAAAAAAAATATTAAAATTTACTTGTATGAAATAATTTCCTTTTCCTGAACAAAATTTTTATTAAATGAATTAGCATTTGAATTTCTCACAAAAATATGATCTCAATAATAATATAATTTTTAATGCATAAACTTCTGAGTAGACCTGAAATAGGTGATAAGAATATAACTCATAAAAATTGTCAAAAATAGCAAAAAAAAATCTAAATATACTATTGTTTTTTTATAATTACAATTGAACTATTATTTTATCGAGCCCAATTAATATTCAATATCTTTCTTAAAAAGGATACTGTATGTTATACAGATAATTCCATAATACTGCTCAGTAAGAAATAGTCTTTAAAAAAAAAAGAAGAGTGAACCAGCCACATACTTCTGCACAGACTACTTCTTACAACGCACAGATGATTTCAAGGCCATTTAAAATACATCTGTGGTGCAAACCTTACAAAAAGAAATTATTTTGATTGAGAAATTTTTAAATAATTAAATATTTAATTTAAGCTGAAAGAAAACTTTCTGCAAGGGTTTTACTCTTTAGACAAGAAAAAAATTTGATAAAAACAAAATTTTAAAACGTACAGACTATGTACGGAAATTTCACTTTTTATGTATTTCTTTGAAAAACAAATAGGCTCTAAAAAACATAACAGCGTTTATTGCAAGTTGACAAAAAATTTATTTACTTTTGTGTATGTGTGTTATTGTAACTAGTCTTTTGTAAAAAAAATTCGTGTGAAAATTTAATAAAAGAAAATGTAATTATCTCCACATGTGAACCAATGAAATGGCAACCAAATAGGTCAGATAAAATTTTGTGAGAGTGTGTGTGTGTCAAACATTGGGTTGTGAGGCCAAGTTTGAGAATAATGAAGAAAAGCATGGAAAACCATACATGTGAAAGACAATGGAATACTATTGAATAAATTTGAATTATGACTGACAAACTGAGCAGCCAGCCAATAATACAATAAATTTCTGACCCAAAAGAAAACATATACAGGAACACATGTAGAAACATAAGGGAAAAAAATGAAATATTCTTTTTGGTGTGTGTGCGTGTGAGAATTATTAATTATAAAGTGTTTGCAAACGTTAAAATAAACTGATCATGTTATTCAAATGAGATAAAAACATAGTGTGAATTTGTTAAAAATGAATCTTGTGAAAGAGGTGATGTGTTCACGCAAAGAATCCTTGAAACTTTGACAACCAATAAAAATATAATTAGGAAAAATATACAATCCAAATATTTCCAAAAGTCACATACATCCTTATGTTATTTATTTAAAATTTAGTAAGTAATTTTATATCAATATCTTTTTATTTATTATTATTTTCATTATTTTCATTATTTATTTTGTCACCCGAAATATTTATAGAACATGTAATCATGAATTATAAGTGTACTTGGAAACCAATTAAACATAACCTTCAAAAATTGTTGTGAAAGTGTGAAATCCCCTACACAATTACAAGTGTTGAAACCAATATAATGGTCAAAATCCATAGATTTTAGAAGTCATTAATATACTGACAACCAGAGCAACACAATTGTGCTTAGAGGGTAAATGTGTATATGTGAAAATTAAAAATATAATCAAACGGGTGATATGTTATAATGTTTAAAGAATATTGCAAAAAAGGAATATCAACTGAAATAATTTGAACTATTAAAAATTTAGTATATGTCTGTAAGTGTTCCAAGAAATATTAAAATTGAAAAAATTAAAAAAAATGCCACAAAAATAAATTTCCATTGCCGCAGATGAAAGCGCTAAAATTGCGAATTTAACGTGCACAGAAAATTATAAACAAACAGTAAAAGCAAAAAGTCATGACTAAAATAACAGTATTATCTACTGAACTGAGCATATATGAACTGAGATGAGCTGAGCTGAGGTGAGATGAGCTCAGATGAGGCCTCAAAAATTAAAAAAATGCGCATAAAGTAAATATATAAATAGCTTCAAAGGCTATAAAATTGCTCAGCAAAATAATAATATAAAAACTCGAGTACAAGAAGTGTAATCTCACTTCAAAAAGGTGAATAAAAAGAATTTCACCAAATCAGCTGATAAAAGGAACAGTAAAATAAATCTGTTCACACACGTGCAAAATATGTTTTTTTTTTTTTTTTACCTTAAAAAAATACTGCAATTATTCAGCAGTGGGCCCAATTTGATGTTAAAGTAAGCTTACTATATATTTTGGTGTGATAATTATTTGCTAGCAATAGTAATAAAATATTCCCATATATATAAGATAGACATATTAAATATAAACACCAATAAACAAACATGAAATATCGAATAAATGCGATAAAATATATCATATGTACAGTAAAAATAAAAAAAAAACTCTGCAATCAACGTGTTTGAACTGAATGAAAAAAATATATCACTATTATTATTATTAGAACACAAACAAACTCAGGCGGAATGGCGAGAGTTTATTTCTGTTTAAAAAAAAAAAAAAAAAAAATAAGCAGTCTTCCGTTTCTGTTTTCTTTTTTTTTTCTTTTTTTTTTTTTTTTTATCTTATCACGATTACTCTGAAACTTTTCTTTTTTTTTTTTTTTTTTTTTTTTTTACGTAAATGAACGAAATAAAACTATTATGCACATAAAATAAATTTCGTATGAAAGGTAATTAAGGGTTAAAATTTTAGAAAATGATGATAGGTTTCATCTAACAAAATTGAATGAATGTGGAAAAGAAATGTGTGAAATGAAAAATTACATTAGATGTCAATGTTCACGACCAGCATAATAATACCTGGATTTATGCGATAACATCTAACCGACAAAAAAATATAATGTGTTATAAAATTTCTCAAAGTTTATGAAATTAGAAAAAAAAATAATTAAAAGATTTGTATTAAAATGTAATATTTTAGTTAAAATGGGCAAAGAAAATACTGCGTTATGTTATTATAAAAATTAAAACTTGAAAAAAAATTCGACAACCAAAAATAATATTAGAATAAAATTATGTTTATGTGTTTAGGTATCCAAGATATACAACCAATTCTCTTTCTGTATAAGTGATTGTACATGATTATTTAAGAATGCCTGGTAAGTATAATAAATAAAACATTGAACCTTATGTTCAAGACTAACAAATTTGTTAGGTTTACATGAAAGTCAATGTACATAATATCCGAAAAAATTAGAAAAGAAATATGTAAATTTGAAAAATTGTGTGTTAAATTTATTCAGGACACTTGCATGCAACAAGATACGGCCAGTATAGATTCATAAAATATATTATGTACTGGATTTACGTATTGTCCTGAATACATATAGTGTTAAAAAATGAAAATTGTTGGAGATACAATCAATTAATAAATATTTATCCTCAATATTTTATTTTATTTATATATTCTGTCACTGTGTAAGTGAGTATGTACCTATGCGTTGTGAGAAAGATGTTTTTATATAAACAATATTAGTAAACAATGAAAAAAAAATGTACCCTAAAGAAAAATAATATCATTCGATTTCTGTAAAATATGTTAAATTTTGTGTAAAATTTAAATAGTAAAAATGTAAGTTAATTATAGGAATACTCAAATTAAATGAAGTTTAATGTAAAATCATGCAAACAAAGACAATCAATGCAGATCCCCTCACCAAGAAAAATTTGGCCAGTAATTCAAGATAAGGAAAAAAGCATTGAATGCCAACAACACAAGTGCAATTAGCAGCGCTACTAATGCACATTGTGGCACAAAATTACATAAACTTAAATCCTAACATATTAATTGTGCCTCTTTTAATTCAAGGACTTAAATTAAATGTATAAACCTAAATTATTTATTTGTTTAACTATTTTTAAATGAAAGGATAAATAATGGTATTTAGAGAAAAGTGTAGTGTTTTGACAGTTAGGTTTTGAAACACAGTGATGCATAAGATTATACAGCCCTTATTTTTAAGAAACCAATTGTAAAAAAAACTTGATTTAATATAACCATGATAAGAAAAATAAACCCATTATCTTTAAAATAAAAAAAATGAATCTCAATAATTTATGTAAAGGTGTGAAAGTTATGTAACATATTAAGTAAAAAAAATATCAACTAAGTTCTCTAAAATATATTGCTAAATTTTGCTTTAAACTATGACCTTAAAAAGTAATAAAAAACATATAAATTTATGGAACAAAAGTATGAGAATAACTGAAATTATCACTCTAGTTATTTTATTTATTCATTAATTTGTTATACAATGGCAGTTCCAAGCAGGCTAAAATCAGTGAACAAAAAAAAAAAAAATATATATGTGTGTAAAAAGAGGAGAAATAGGTGTCAAGATACCGACTGATATCAAAGCAAAATTTTGCGACACATCTACCAAAAGTATATGTATGTGTATTTCCAACCTGCCTGGAAAACACCAACATGAGAAATAACTCAAAATTTAATTCTAAAATTAAAAAAATTAATTAAATTCAATTATTGACAATAAACAGAATAATAAACATTTTTCAAAAGGAAAATCTGAATATGAAAATAAAAAATATACTGAAAGGTAATGCAAATTTGTATAAAAATTGCACAAAAAAAATTATTATTATTATTTTTCCTTTTTGCATTATGAATAAAAAAATCAAGAAATTTCTAAAAATTTATCATCACGCGTTGTATATCGGTATTAGCATAAAAAGGAAAATATGAATATGAAAAATATAAAATACTATAATATGCAAATTTCTATATATATATTACACATAAAATTTAAAAAAACAAGTCTCTTAAGAGTAAAAATATGGAAAGCACTTACCATACCTTGGCAAGATTTTAAATCTGAAAATGAAATTATATTCCATGAAAATAAGACACAACAAAATTATAATTTTTTCGGGCTTTCCTTTTTTTTTTTTTTTTTAGAACGATGTAAAAGAGAACCACTATAAAAGAAAGTAACATAATTTATCACCAGCGTAACTAATGTTTTTTCTTCATTGTCCGAAATGCGCGGCAAGAAGTGTGTTTACTCATTTTTATATTCAATAACGTCGTCACAAATTCACACGCATATTAGACGAAATTCTTTCTTCTTCTCTGTTTCTCACTCGATATATAAAATTTTCATTCACATGTTCTTTATTGTCTATTTACGGAGAATAATATTTGATCCATTGTAAATGTCGTTCAGTAATTGTAACTGACATTATTAAATAAAACTAACTCCGGAGCAATAATTACTTCACATGAGCCAGAGACGGGAATTGGAGAAGCGCATCTGGAAATCTCTTGATGAAAGCAGAAAGAAACTACGGCTGGCATTTGCAAACTCATTGCGTTACAGAGCGAAAGATCGGAGAGCAGATGGGTCGAGCGTAACTTAAAAACACAGGCTGCCATTCTCGGCGTATTGTCCCATACACAGTATTTCCCGAAGAGAGTATCAGAAGAGGATAAACTGCCGACACGATGCGTCTAATCCACAGCCGTGCTCCAATCAGTGATATTTTCAATGATTCTTCTCACAATTTAAAAATATGACGAGTCATAGATCAAAATATATCTCTCAATTGAGATTAAAAAAATTGTAGTAAATAAGTTTCTATCTTCTTAAAAAAAAAGCAGCAATGATTTTATATTAACTCATAAAGTCATTTTAAACAAAAATGCCCCTCTCTCTCACCAATGCATCTCGAACTGGTTGGTCGCTGGTCTAGCACCAATATGTGTCCAGTAGAATTCCTGGGATTCAACTGTAGAAAGGTCCCATTAATTATCCAGGTCCTTATAGCTGAAAAAGAAGGCCGTTGAAACAAAAAGAACTAATAGTTCGCAGCAAAACATATTTATTTTCTTTTGTAGAGTTTCATAAGAAAATGAACAGTACATTAATAGTGTAATTTCAGCATGACCATAAGTTACGAGAATGCAAAAGATAGGGGTGGGAGAGAGAGCTACGGGGTCACATGTTATACTGTCAACAGTTGTAGAGCGAATTCTGAAGTTGACTCTACTGCCATTAAGATCAGACTGTTGAATTACGCCAAGAATTTTGAAAAAGTGCCAAATTTATAGCCAAAGATATTCCTTTGTTTGTAGAATAATTTAATGTAAATATTTTGAACTTAGCACGACCGTTAAAAAAACTAACGCCAATCCTCAATGCCAAACTTTATCGCCAGAAGGCCGTTATTTAAGGGAGACACTCAGACTAGGATTTATTGCACATCCCGTGATAAAAAAATATAAATTACTCTTTAATGATATTAGAACGGAAATGTATTGCTTAATTTAGCTTCGAATAAATAAACATACGCAATTTAAAGGAATGAAAATGTAATTATGTATCCAACGGCTTATGACTGGAAATAATATTATTTTTATATTTTATTTATTAAATGATTTAGAAGAGCTTATAAATGTCATTTAAAAGGAAAGTATTATTAGAATTAAGATATTTATTATAGACAAAAGCGAATAAATAAAAGTAATTTAGAATTTCGTTATCTATTTTTATTAGCCATTTAATTTATTGAAAATATAATAATTACTTAATAAGTTATAATTAAAACTCATATATGTGAAGGAACGACTTCACAATATATATACATATATATTAAAAAAAAAAAAAAAAGAAAAAAAAAAGAATAATTAAAGGAAACAGTTTTTCTTTTTTATTTCTTTTTTTAATGTACTAATTAGTGGAAATTTTAAGGCAACTAATGGCGTTATGTTATTCTTATAGTTTAAGTATCTAAAATAACATCACTGTTTTTATTAAGCCTATTTGTTTAAGACAACAGTAGATAAGAGAAAAGAGATGAATAAGATAATTTAGAGATGTGCGAATATATATATATATATATTCAAAGAAAATCAAATTTACGTTTCCACTAATCGATTATAGAAATACGACTTATCCCATTTCCAGGAAAAAGAAAAATCTAAATTTTGCCGTATTTCTATAGCAATAATGAAATTACTATTTGGATATGTTCCCCATATTTATGGTTTTAATACAATTGTAGTTTTTAAGCTATATTACAGCCACTTACTGAACTTGATTTGTATTTTAAATATTAGTAAGTTAATAATTATGATTTAAAATAATAACACCAATAAAAAGATGAGATATGATATTATTAAAAATAGTCTTACTTTCTGCCACTCTCTCTCTCAAAATAAAAATTTAAAGCATGCCCACTATTAAGTGCGCAGTAAGAGAAAATATAAAGCACCCCATTTGAAGAAAATCAAGATTTTGTAAGAACTTTAACAAAAATAAAATTATTATATTGATATTTAACTCGGGTATTTTTTTGCTTTATATGAAAACCCATAAAATAATTAGAACTTGTCCCTGAACCCTATGAAGTAACAAATTAGATGTTTTTTAATGTAGTAACAATAACTACGGTGTAAAATACATAACAACAGCTTTACACGTTTTATGATTTATTGCCAAAAAAGTACCTTAAATCTGAGGGATATATTACCTCCACCATTTTATAAATGTTTATTTATAGAAAAATGTATTTCAATCAGCTGCAACAGTTGCTCTCTATTCCTTAATTACATTAATTATACAAATATATTTTGCCCTATTTCTTCACACACACACGCTCACACACTTACAAAATAATAATAATAAAAAAATTGTTTTTGATCATATATTGAGCCCTTTTATTTAAACACATTTTATAGATATATTTCTGTATAATGAACATTTATTTCAAAATAAAAACCACACTACAAAAAAATTATGTATGATACATAAAATATAAAAATTTGGACGACGTATATTATATCAAATAAATTATTATTTGGCTTTTTACTTTCCGTACACTATAGTTAGGAAAATATTGTAAGTTAAAAAAAAGTATAAGTATGTTAAAAAAAAAAAAAAAAAAAAAAAAAAAAAAAAAAAGCTCTTTATTATAATGGCTTATTGGCTCAAACTATTTAAAGTGCGATAGCGTCTGAACGCCTCATTCGATTAAGCTGAAATTTTATTTAATTGTTATGGGTGCCCGTCGTACGAACTGTATAGACTTTAGTGAATCTAGCATTTATAGATTTTTACTGGGACACAACGAAAATTTCTTAATCATTATGATCTATGCTCAAAATATTTGAACAGCAATAGCGTTAATTTAAAGAACATACCACATAGAGAAAAATACTTATATATCTTATTATAATTTTCTCTTTTATTATTTAATGGCATGTCTTCCTTTTTTTATACAACCGTTAATTCCTTAATGTTAGGAAAGTCGAGTGGAGTCACTCCAGATTTTTTATTTCGATAAGAACAACAACAACAACACACACAAAAAACCTCTAATACTACTACCCTAATAGCATAGCTAGTCTATGTGAAGTCACTGTGACGTCACGCGACGTCACATACGGTAACGGTGACTTCACAAACGTTCACGGTGCTATTAGAGTAATACTTTAGAAATTCGGAAAAATAACAGAAAACTATTAATTAGTTAACAGTCACAACATATAACACTAAATAACCGATATAATTACGTATGTTATATAATTTCCTCTTTCATTATCATGTTACAACATTTGCATTTAAAACACAAAAAATCTTTTGGAAAATTGTTCAGGGATTGTTTTAGAATTTTATATAGTTTTGTGTTGTATATATTTCATATTTGAAAGAGTCTATTTTATTCGTTGCGTTTTCTTTCAATATGAATTTTTCTCATTTTATTCTAAAAATTCTCTAAAATGAGATTATCATTATAATAGTTCTGATAATTTTTCCCTTCAATATTTAAGGAAATAAAATGTATCTAAAACGAATTAACCTTTTGAATATATATATATATATATATATATATATATATTTAGTAGTCGATATATACGTTTAGATATGGTATGTTAATCTCAAATTTCATGTTATTAGTCAATTGAATTTTTAATTTGTTTGAAAATATTCTAAAATAATAATAATAATAATAATAAATAATAAATAAAACAAAGATATTATATTGTGAAAATAAATATGTTCCTTCCAATAAAACATAAAACAATATTCTATCAGTTATTTATATATTTTTATTTATCTTAAGTAGCATATCAAAATACTGAAAAGAAGGAAAATCAAATTAACATAAAAAAAAAAAAAATACGGTATTGGTTATCTTATTTTCTTTGTTTATGCTGACGTCTTCTCTTTAACATTTCATACACTAGAGAATATTAAATTATTTTTTCTTTTTTTATTATTTTATTCTATACAGTTGAAGATACGATACATGTACGCGATACATGTTTAATAAATTACGCATGTTAAAAAGAGTCTTAAATTAATTTCGGAGATTCGTGTTTTAAACATTATTAGATTACATTTTTTTTTTCCTGTTGTACATTATTGGTATTTTAGAATATTCAATTACCAAAAAAGGAATAACAATGTTTTTAGAAAAAATTAATTTTAGTTGCGTAATTAATGAATTTTGACAGAGGAATCTGATATGCTTATCTACCACTACATTTTAAGATAAAATATGCTTTGTTAAGCTTATTGTAGAAATTTAATTTAATTTAGATTTAGATTTTTCACAAGTAAATGTAGAAAAAAAAAAAAAAAAAGTGTTTTTTATAATTAAATTATTGTACAGCAATAGACGTTAAAGTTGTATATTATAAATTAAGATGTCATTAAATAATTTTTTATTACATTAAAAATCGAGACATTAAAAAATATACAATTTAAAACATTAAAACACATTAAAAAAAAAAAAAAAATAAACGTTTCGAGCCTCTTACAGGCTCTTCATCTGTAAAAACATCAAAAAGTAAACGCTGAGAAGAACAACAGTTCTTCTTTAAGAAAGTACAGCGTATTCAGTGGGGACTGCGCATGCATCATTAAGCGGTGATAAATGCTGTTTCGTATACCAGCCTTCCAGGAATCGAAACTTTAAATTTATATTTTATGTGTTTTAATGTTTTAAATTGTATATTTTTTAATGTATATTGTCTCGATTTTTAATGTAATTAAAATTTAATATAACTCTACGAGATGTAATAATTTTTAAATATTTCAATCTTTAAATGTAATAAAATATTTTCTCATCATTGAAAGTCAGTGTCCCCAGACTTGGGGACTTTTATTCAATAGTCACCAACAATTTTGAAAAGTGATATTAGATATACATAACCGACGATTAATCTCCGAAGTGATTAGGCAATCGTTACAATTAACATTCAGCTGTAGATAATGAATAAAAATTTTTCCAAATCGAGTAACACTGCTGAAAGTGCTTGTGATTGAGTTGCTCACATATCATTTAAACACATCAAGTTTATTTCAAAATTATTGAATATATAACAATAAATTAAATTATATAACTTTTAGTAACATTAAGAATAGTTTCTGTAATAAATACATTGATCTCCTTTTAAAATAATGTAATTTATGCATGATGGATCTAAAATGTAATTTAATTTCAAATTCCCCGAAAAGAATAATTTTCATTTAATTGTAATTCACAAAAAATCTATTTATATTTCTAGCTATTGAAGTACATTAAACGATTTCCTTTATAATTTACTTTTAATTTGTTTAACTCCAAAAAGCTATTAAATATTCTTTCTGACCATATAAGGATATATTTTATCTAAATGTTTTATTTCCCAGACTTTCTGTAGCAATGACTATGCTAATTGCTTTTTATAAGTGCACCTGTTAACGGTCTTTGTTGGCTCATAAAATTAAACCAAGTTTAAGGTTTCACTATTTCTACCGACTGCCCTAAATTCAAAATTTCTAATTAGATTATCATTAAGACAAAAAAAAAAAAAAAAAAAAAAAACATTTTATTGCCACTTTTGGTTGATTGAGAGATGGAAACAAACCTGGTTCGATTTGTCACTCTTACTCAAATCGCTTGGTCACAAAAGACGTAATTAAAAGTGCTCTCTCTCTCCGACTTTATTTTAACGGTTTCAATTAAGTGACGAGCCTGACACTTATTAATTCCTTTAAATTGATATTTTAAAAGAATGTCTATAAATTTTAAATAAAATCTAAGTTATAAGTTAAAGAAATTATCGACTCCGTTTTTATTGAAGATTAGAATTTATTTATTTTAGCAATGTACTTAATATATATATGTATATATATATATATATATATATATATATACACCTATTCGTCATATGTTTACCCAAATTCCACTGTACAGTGCTATGTAAAGAATGTGGATACGTTGGGCCCTTGTCATGCATGATACAAAGTATGCGATGGACGCCTAATGGCAATAAGAAATGAAAAAAAAAAACAATCTAGTTCGAAAACTAATGATGATTTAATTAAATTTATAACCTATTTAATCGCGATATATTACTGTGAAAAAACGACAAAAATTTCTGTATTAAAAAAGTGGAAGCAAAAAGGAGGAAATTTCTCATTCTCAAAAATGGCTTAAAGAAAGGGTGGGGAATATAAGGTTGTGATTCTAAATTTACTCCAAACAACTCAAAATTTCCTCCAAATAACTCATAAATATTTTCGAAAATACTGAGAATCCTGTGCATAAAAGGAATAATGTAATATTTATTTTAAACGCAAAAGAAAATTCACATAATATTAGAATATATGTACTTTAAAATATTTTACATTAAATTATATTTATAACTTTACTGTTTATAATTTGTCTTTTAATTCTTTATGTTCTTCTTTGCTGTTCAATATTTTCTTTTAAAATAAATAAATTCTTTCTAATTTTTTGTTTTAAAGTTATTCAGAAACTCATCAACAAAATTAATTATCTTCTTTTAAATATTTCATTCCTACTGAAAACCGATCTGACAATGATGGGATATTTGACCTTGTTCTTCCTATAATTTGGCTTATACTGTTCAAGCTAAGAGGCGTTTCAAATATAGCTGGATATCCATGAAGCATTTTACATATTAAAAAAAAAAAAAAAAAACTTATGTTAATAATATTTCTTTGACACCGTTCTTGTCTGATGCTTGGAAATTACTCACATAGATTCAGTTTTCGTTTAGTTTTGATATATATATGCGTGTGTGTGTGTGTATTATAGATTTTTAGATTTTATTTTTTTTATATTAATTAATTTATTTGTTTTCTTGTTTCATTTATAATTCTGATCACATCAGTATCTATATTTACGTTTGACTTTATTTGTTTTTGCTCTTCACCTAATCGTTTTTGTGCTTTGTTTGCAGCACTCGTGCCTACTTTGTTCCTCTGATGAAGGGTCACCTTTTCTTCCGAACCGAAACAATTGTTGTCAGTTATTGTATTTTGTAGCACTCATTAAAAGTTTTAGTCTTTTTAATTTTAAACGCCAGTTCTTTGTTGCAATTAATAATGCGACATGAATTTTACTTGTGGCGTGATTTTCAATAACTGAAGATTTTTCCTGACAATCGAATTCAAAACTATAGAGTAAACCCTTTTTCACACGTTTTCAAAGTTAAAAATAATAATAAATAAATAAATAATGAAAAAATTTTAACTTAATTCACTTGGTCTATTTTCTTTTTGGAGCTGAAAAAAAAAAAAAAAAAAAAAAAAAGTACAACTACATGAGTTTTTATATAAATTAGTAAAGTAACTAATGCTAAGGATACTACCTTTTTATTTAAAACGAAGAATGGATCTATTTCCAAAATTGATATACGAAATAGTCCTGTTGTATTAAATTAAATTTTGTCTTTGACAGTTTCTTTTTATTTAATAACTTTTGAACGAATTATTTTATAGAAAAAAAGAGTGCGTTAGCTACATTTTGTCTTAGTTAATAAGAGTACTGTTATGAAGAGTACTGTTATTATAATGTTACTGAGATTATGTTATGAAATAAATTTTAAATGTTAAAATAATATCAGAATACACATAGGGAGGAAAGCTTGTAGTTCCCCCAATATCGAAAAATCCCGGTAAACATAGCAAATCAGTTTTATTTTTATTTTTTATACTATTGTTAAAGTAATTAAGTTTGTTAGTTCCAATAAAAGAAATTACTTTGTTCATTCGTATAAACAGCAACAGAATTTATTAAATTTAATAAAAAATATTTTAAAAGCAATAATATTGTTTTCTTTGAAGGAGTTGTAAAGGGTAAAATAAATGATAAATTTATAATCAGCATATATAGTTACGCTCATCAGTGCCTGACTCTGTCACGCTTTAGGCTTAAGAGATAGGCTCAAGAGATTTCCTTGGACTCTGTCTTCTAATTTTCATAGTTTAGTTATTAAAAAAAATAATTGTCCGATCGGTTAGCTATTTAATCCGACAGATTCAGAAAAACCGCCCCATTCATTTAGCACCGTATTTGTAACGAATTTCTGATTAGATTATTTAAAATTAATTAAAATAGAAAAATAACAACTTTATAATAGACATTTAAATTTTTAATTGTTGTCTTTTATTTCTTTTCTTTCTTTCTTTCTAATTCTTTCTTTTCTTTCTTTTTTTTTTTTTTTTTTTTTTTTTTTTTAATTTCAGCATAACATGAAATATGTTTTCACTTGAATATATACATAATATAAAATTTGCTCATGCATAAGAAAAAAATGACGCCTATAAAATAATAATAATAATTTTAAATTTTAAAGGTAACGGAGAGATAAATAAAGTGCGGAATTTTCTCACGGGCTTGCTAGCAAATGAATTATTTGAAGTCAGAAATGATTAAAGTGCAATGATCATTTTTCAACAAGCGCCTGCTGGCCGCTGTTCCTGCTGGCTTATCGAAGTGCTGTCCATGAAACCACCGACAATACTCCAGCCCAGATGCTGTTTGGACGTGAACTTCGTATCCCATGTGATCTCCTGTTTGGTTGTCCTCCCGATGCGCCTTCATCGCCCGAGGAGTACGATTTGAGGACGTACACAACTTTGCTCGGGAGCGGATTCACATGGCAACAGAGAAAATAAAGACAAGGTACGATCACACAACATGAGTTCCAGGAGGGAGACAAGGTCTGGTTGTGAAATCCTGTTCGACGCAAAGGAATCTCTCCCAAGATACAGAGCTGTGGTACTCCGCAGTGGTGCAAATCACTAAAACACCTTTATCAAAACGAAAGGTGGTGCACTATAACATGCTAGCCAAGTACCAAAATTTACGGTATTATTAAAATTTAAAATGTAAATACTGGTAAAATTTGCGCATGCGTAATGTAAATATTTGTATATAAATACTTGTACATATTTGTGAATTTTGTAAATATTTCTCACTTGATTTTTGTTTCTATTTTATCGTTATATGCAACTTAGTTTTTGTATTTTAGATTGTGTAAATTTGTTTAGTTTCGCCTCTTGACCAAGGGTTGCACAGCCCGGGACGTGAAGTCCTTGGGAGGGGGGCAGTGTTACAAAATTGTAAATAATTGTGTTTATTTTTTTATAAATTCTTTCAAAGAGGCTTAGTAAGATGATAAAGTGCTAGTTTTGTGCATTTCTAGTCGTTTTAGCGTTGAAATAGCCTTATTTTCCCTTAAAAACGCATTAAAATGCCCCCAATAAGGCAGGTAATAGATTTGGCGCCTATTTGGCGACTTTTTCCCACCTTGGCGATTTTTTTAACGACCTTGGTGAGAAAATCCTTATTAGGGATATACCAAATATGGAAGCTCTAATCTCATTGGCTGATGAAATACGGAAATTTCTGGAACTTTCCACACTTTTCTAGAAGGGTTTATAAAGGCTGTTTTCTTCGCCAAGGCTAGTTCAGTTCAGTTCTCAGCCAGCTTCGCTAATGCTTGCATTATTTTGAGCCTCTTTGAAAGAGACTTCCTTTAAGTGTTATTGCTATACAGTTTTACTGTGGATTTGCTATTGACAGCTGTTGTTTAAGCGGTGTTTACTGGTTGAATTGAAGCTGATACTTGGTTTAAAGACCTGTACTTTTCCTGAACTTTCTGTGAATAAATTACTGAATTTTTGTAAGTTTTGCCTATCATTCTCGGACAACTCACGAACCCCCAAGTACGCAACAATGTACACCACGTATAATGTTGTTCATATTGTTGCGTACTTGGGGGTTCGTGAGTTGTCCGAGAATGAAAGGCAAAACTTACAAAAATTCAGTAATTTTACACAGAAATTTCCAGAAAAATACAGGTCTATAAACCAAGAATCAGCTTCAATTCAGCCAGTAAACACAGCTTAAACAACAGCTGTCAATAGCAAATCCACAGTACAAACTGTATAGCAATAACACATAAAACAAGTCTCTTCCAAAGAGGCTCAAGCAATGCAACATTGACAGAAGCTGATCTTAGACTGAACTAAATTAACTCACCTTGGCGGGAAAACGCTCTTATATACCTCTGTAGAAACGTGTGGATGGTTCCCGAAATTTCCGTATCTCATCAACCAATGAGATTAGAGCTTCCATATTTGGTATATCCCTTATAAGGATTTTCTCGCCAAGGTCGCCAAAAAAATCGTCAAGGTGGGAAAACGTTGCCAAATTTGGCGCCAAATCCATTACCTGCCTTATTGGGGCTTTTTAATGCGCTTTTAACGGAAAATAAGGCTATTTCAACGCTAAAACGACCAGAAATACACAAAATTAGCACTTTATCAACTTACTAAGCCTCTTTAAAAGAATTTATACAAAAATAAACACAATTACTTACAATTTCGTAACAATATGTAACTGGCATTCAAATATAAAATTGCTACTTCAGTTTTTTAGATACTGTCGGTTTCGAAACTGTCATCTGATGAGCACGCTAATGGAAGTCCACTGGTAAGCTATTGTCACAGGCAATAGAGACAAGCACCCGAGAGTCTGCGAATGAGTGTGTCGCCGTCGAAGGCAGCGGGGACAGGAAGCGGTCTCTTGAGCAATTTCACGATTTTTATTTATTTATTTATTTATTTTTGGTTTAGAAAGCGATGAAGGAATGAGTTTCCTTTAAATATAGTGACCAGAGAAGGAGGCATAGCCTTCGTTGATTCACTACCTTAATTGATTTCACATTCCGTCATTCTTGACGGGGTTATAGTAATAATAACTATAACAATAATAATAATAATAATAATAATAATAATAAAAACCTCAGTAAATAATTTAATATTTAAATATGTTTTTAACTGCAAAAGATAGTTAAAAAAAAAAAAAAAATTATATTCTTCGAGAAGAAATGTTTGAACATTAATTTAACTTAATAAGATTTTTTTTTTTTTTTTAATATGAATTCTGAATGAATTTTTTGATAACATTTTTCCTGGAACATCCAAATACACATTACATTGTACTGAGTATTAAATTAGAGTATGCAGAAACCATTTTTAAAGTAAAATATTAAATTACCCCTACTGTGGGAACATAAAATTTTATGATACATGCATTAGATGGTTTTTTCAGCAGTTAGAACGTCAGAAAAATGTTGCTGATAAGGCAAATTAAGTTATTTTGCAGAATATTTCAGTAAAAACGAGTGCGAAATTCGAAAATTTTATTTGAAATAAATTTAAAACTTTCTATGCATATTTAATTCCTATCTCTGCATAAAATTATTAAAAATTGCTCATTTAAAATAAACATTTAAAACGTTATCAAACTAAATGTATATTTTTGTTTATTATTTTTTATATATATTTCATTTGTTTCTTTTTTTTTTTAACGAAAGATATATGTATTTGAGCAAATATTTGAATATTCTTTCATTTAATATTTATTTAGTTTTTATTTTTTTAAAGTATTATCTAATATTTTATGTTTTTTTATTTGTCTTCTAATCTAAAAATAAATAACATGAATTTTCAATCTAAAATCAATATCAACTTTAAAATATAAAATACTTATCAACTTTAATATATAAAATACTTATTACTTTTAAAATATTTATCCACTGGAATTTTATATTTATTATCGAATGATATCCGTGCAAAATGTTTGAAAGTTGAATGAGTCATTAAAATAAAATTTGCTGACACAGCATTTGAAAATTTTTAAATTAAAAAATGACCAAAATTTTGCTATTTTTAGGATAGAGGCTTAAAGATAGCTTTTTTTTTTTTAAGGATACAAATAATATTTGAACTTAATTTTTCTTACACCCAGAGATATTTACCTTCAAAAGTGAATGCATAAGTTTTAAGTTTTATTCTGATAAACGTTACCAGATAACACGACTACATTTCTTAAAACTATGAAAGTGCTTATTTTTTCAAAAAAATATACTTTGAATAAGAAATGTATCCTTTGACAATGTTCCACAGAGAAAAAAAAAAAAAAAAAAAAAGAAAAGAAAAAATAATAATTATTTCTATTACAAATATGCGATATTGAATGCCGAAATTGCAATTCCAGAAATTTTTCGTTGTAGCCCTTAAAGTAGCATAAAGCGTTTGTGTATCCCTGTAAATTTTAATCCTAATCATCAATATCGTCTATAGAAAACATTCCTTGTGCACATAAATGATACATGTAAATTTCATTATGATTTGTACAAAATTAAAGTATTAAAATGTGATTTATAAAAATAACTCTAATGCAGCACAGTGCTTTGGAACAATTTGCGTGTCCCTGTACTTAAACCAGTAGCTGTATTCCCATCATTTTAAATCAGGAACTTCTCACAATAAAGTTTAATAACATATCTCTGTTTCAACAAATTCCATAAACATTTAGGGAAGTTAGAGAGCGGACAGGCAGATGGACAGAAAGACATATAGACGAATTCATATCATAATCACTCTTAATCATCGTTAGCAATTGTTAAAAATGATTAATTCAAACAAAAATGCGCTTTCAGAGATTTCCAATTATAGAAATTAATGTAACTGAATATTTTTGTGTGACCCTGTAAATCTTAATGCTAATGATACTACATTCTAAAGAAAGCATTTAGGGATGTAAAAAGCAGGTAAGGAGATGCTGAAGGTATTGGGGCTCCAGACTCGATATGTGACGAGCCGGAAAACCGCCGGCGAAGGTAGTGGGAATTTTAACTTAGATTTTGACTAATTCCAGTGTTTTTTATCTTTTTATATATATATATTTTTTTAATTATTATTAATGATTAGGTATGTTGAGAATTCATTTCAATTGAACCCGTGAAGCAGGCAAAGCCTGCTAGTATTTTACAAAATCAAGCAAAATCAAAGTATCCTGTAATAGTAATAATCACCCATTCTTATTTTATATTATTTAATTGATTAACCCTCCCATTCATCTAGCCAAACAATACCACCCAATCTCTTTAATCAAAAATGCACCGCTCTCCTAACCTTCCCTTTTATATACTTTTTATTTATCTTATGTATATATATATATATATATATATATATATATATATATTACATTAAACATGTATAGTTTTTTTTTTTTTTTTTATTATTATTATTATGTAATACATAGACAATTATTAAAATATTATTGAATAAATACAATTCTTTGGAGAACTCATTTTTGTAGCAACTTTAATGATGTTGTTGATATTTTTGTTTTTATACTTAGGTAAATAAAGAAAATTTATTCGAAAGTGGTGATTGAGAATGATATTTCGATATATGGCTCGATTGACTCGCTACAAAAAAAGTTACGTTCAACCCCCCACTCTATCTCTATCTCTCTTTCTATATCTATGTATATATATATGTAAGTAACTGATAAACCTGTATTATATCATTGACACTCATAAGTAATTGTAAGAAAATTTCGTTCAATTTAATTGCATCCCATATCAGATTTTTTTTTTTTTTTTTTTGTGTGTGTGTGTATAACCCTGTAAATTAATTACAAATTATATGCCCACAATTTTCCACAGAGAAACATGCTTTTGAACATTCTAATAACACTTCCTTGTATTTAATGGTGTATAATCTTGTTAGAATACACTTTTCAAAAATAGCGTCCATAGACTGTAATGGTACGAAATTCTTTTTTGTGTCCCTGAAAAAGGGCACTATAATTATTATATACAACAACAAAAGGATGCGCCTAATTAATTATAATCCATTAATAATTCAACCTAATTTGACATCGTTTAAATGATTATAGTATATCATCAGAATTCTTTTGTGTGTTCCTGTAAATAAATTATTTAGTCTACGCTATTTTTTATTTATTTATTTATTTATTTATTTTTGAGTAAAGATGTTTTTAAGCATTGAGTTAATTCCATTATGTTTTGTGTAACATAATTGCATTAAAATGCGATGAAATAAAATTTGTCTTATGTAACGAAATTCTTTTGTGTGTCTCTGTAAACATACTATGAACATTTTATACACCAGTAAAAACTATTCAATTTATTCTATGCTTTTCATGAATATTTGTTCTTATTTTTACATAATTGTGATGGTTACGTGACAGTGTCAGGAAACTTTTTGTAAGACTCTGTTCATTAACTATGAAGCTTAAACATGACCTTAAACATAGCGTCTAAACAATGTATGCTAATTTCATTTTGTTGAATGCAGAGTAACGATCTTATACTGCATTTTAACGAAATTCACCCAATAGGCTGTAATGAGAAGAAAAACATTGGCGCGTCGTGTACACAATCTATAAGCAATATAGACATCCAAATTTATACAGCTATTTCTATACAGTGCCTAAATGTGTGTACCAATTTGCAAGTCAATCGAATAATTTTTACGACCACTAATGCGGTACATAAAATTTCCGTCCATAGCCCATAATGAAAAGAAAATATTTGGTATATCCATGTAAACTAACTACAAATGGACTACACACCTAAACTATACAGCTAATTCCGTGTGGCTCATGAACATGTGTACCAAATTGCAAGTCAATAGCGTGGTTTTTGCGGTAGTTATCACGAAACAGACAGACAGAATCTTTTTAAGTCCCAAAATCTTTCTAAGTCTCTACATGGAGGCTTCCACTGACGCTTTGGCAATAAAGTTAACTTATTTTAAGGTTTAATCTTCAATATTGAAAAACAAAAAGTATTTTGAAAGTAATGGCTGATGTATATATTACACTGATGATTAAACGTCACAACCATAGATATAGTAATAAGACTTAGATTGATCAGCGAGAGGGAAAATGTGATACCTTTTCTTTTTCGAAAAAAATCACTCTATTGGCTGCCTTTCCCCGAGTAAATTACACACAGGAATACACACGGATAATTTAGTAAATAAAATTTATGAATAATTTATTTACTAAAAGTGAATGAAAAACTCCAGATACAGTTTAAAATTCATTTATCTTTTTATTCTTTTCTTCAATACTCTCTAATGGCTGATTTTAGAACTTTTTTTCGGCATCAAAATTTTTTGATCGATAACGTGGGGATGATAGATCTATATATATTACTATATCTAGGGTCACAACGTGTACGCACAGAAATATTTTTGAATATATGTGAATCATATGTTTTATTTCTTTATTCTCAGCCAAATATATTTTGATTGTAAAATATTTTTTCTATTGCTTCAGAATGCAACATTATTATTATTATTATTAAATAAATAATACAACGCCTTGTCTTCTTTTTTAAAAACATACACAACAATAAGAAAAGCTTTTTTTTTTTTCAAATTCCTATCCCATTTTCTCATTGTTATGAAATTTTTTCGTATTGGAAACAAAATATCAAAATAGAGAAGAAACAAAATCTTTTTGTAAAAAAATAGAACCGACTCCAAAAGAGAACTACTATTCAAACAACTAAAAATGAAAGAAAATTGGCAGAAAATGGAACTGTAGATTGCGCCTAAAAGTATAAAATAATTTCCTTCGCCAAACAACCTATAACACTACAATTAATCATAACTTTTGAAGTCGGCGCAAAATTAAATAAAATTTAATTAGTGTTTAAAGGTTTGTCTTTAGATCGGTAGCAACAAATGCTGTCGTCTCGAATGATCCATTTTCATGTTTCCATTATTATTTTATCACTGTATACAATTGGTCCATTAGTAGCATCTGCATAGAACAGTGAACATTCGTCACAATGCGGTATTTATGTTTCTACGAAGTTAGACCATCCTTCATGGCTTTTGAATTTGGCGATAAAAACGTAAGGCAAAAATATACACGCAAGATGTATATTTTCATAATATATATTGTACGATGTGTTGTTTCATATTCTTGATTACTCTCTTGATATACCTTATTAAAATAATCATGATATCCCAAAGAAATTAAATATGTTTGCCAGATAATTTTGCGATTTTTCGTTCACCAAGGACGTCAGATACCAGCATCTTCGCCAACTTTTGCTGCTTACGAAATCTTATTTGATTTCTTGAATCAAAGTAGTTTTCGGCTGCGTTTTGCAGGTAACAATGTGAGACGTGTATTTTGAATAGGATTTGATTTTTGTATTGAATAAAGGTATCAATTTTTATTTAATTTTGCGCCGACTTAAAAAGTTATGATTAATTGTAGTGTTATAGGTTGTTTGGCGAAGGAAATTATTTTATACTTTTAGGCGCAATCTACAGTTCCATTTTCTGCCAATTTTCTTTCATTTTTAGTTGTTTGAATAGTAGTTCTCTTTTGGAGTCGGTTCTATTTTTTTACAAAAAGATTTTATTTTTCTCTTTTCAGAGAAAACTTATTTATATAGCAGAGCATCATAAGACGTTCGACGGAAGTTTCACAAATCACAACTTCCAAGAAAAGTGACATTACTCAAAAAATGGTTTATGTCACTGAAAAATACATTAAATGCACCCAATGTGAACAAAAAAGTTACATCTCCATCTAGAAAGTTATCCATTCGAGAGACAGTTGTGCCAGTTTTATTCTAGTCAAGTTTTTTTTAAGTTGATTTTTCTCAAATGCTGCATTTTTAAATTGTGTCACTTTTCTTGCCTTTATCGGATATGACTAAAAAACTATCTATTGAACGAACATTCGTTAAATTAAAAAGTCTTTAGAGATGTAAAGAAAGGATACGCTGTATTCGTAACCGAAAATTCTGTTAGGCATATATATTGAACTTTACAGTAAATACGTGTCATCCACTGCGCTGGAAATTGCGCAGCGTAAAGTTCAAACAAAGAGCAAGATATGCATTGCAGCTGATAGACAGAAGTTTCAACATCGATACTTACACACTGCTTTTACCAGTGAGCTGCTTGCATTCAGCAGTTAGAGTGAGAACAGACTTTTGTGAGTATCCTGTAATTTGTTTATATCTTAATGAAATCCTAATGAAACTTATTTCAGGCCAAGATCATTACGACAACAAAAAAAGTATTAAAATCAAATCATCTCTTACGAAGTTATAAGCTAACAAATTTCAACAACAACAACGAGAAACATGGTTTGTATTGAGAACCTCTTCCTTTATGAAGTCGGCTTAAAACGCATATGCGTTAATCGATGTGACCGCTTACAATAACCATACTTTGAATTTTACATAGCATAAATGTCACCCGCTACGCTACAATATATGCAATGTTTTTCTAGTGTGCACAAAATAGGAAATTGTGAACAAACAAATGCACGTTTTAAGCGTTCTGTTTTAGCATTAATGTCTAAACTATCTTTGCGTACTTCATCGATGATGCTCTGCAATTTTATAATTCACTTTTTTCCCCTGTCTTGAAACGTTTCCGAGATAGGATCGCTAACTCCACTCTTTTACACCAGGTGGCGCTTTAAGCGGTTGAATCGCGTAGCACATGTCCACTTTACTGTACCTACATACCACATTTATGACTATAGCTGCAGCTGTTCAGCAGTTAAAAGAGTCGGGACTGACTTTTTTGGGCACCCTGTATTTTCTTTGATCGTAAAGATCTTACAATGGGACCTATTTCAGACCAAGACCTTTACAATAAAACACAAAGTATCAAAATCGGATCATCCGTTCAGAAGTTATGAGCTAACAAACAAAAAACAAAAAAACATACGCTTTGAATTGAGAACCTCCTCCTTTTTTAAGTCGGTTAATTAGAGCATCTCTTACGAAGTTATAAGCTTACAAACACCAACAACATATAGCAAGAATTAAGAACACCCTCCTTTCTGAAGTTGGTTGAAAACGACTTTGCGCTAATCGATGTGACCGCTTACAGTAACAGTACTTTGAACCACAGAGTATACGTGTTATCCGCTACGCTGTAAAGCGTGCAATGTAGTTCAAGTGTGCACAGTGTAGGAAATTGCGAACAAACAATTGCACGTTTTAAGCGTTCTACTTTTAGCAATAATGTCTAAAAACTGTCTTTTCGTAGTAAATCGATGATACTCTACAACTTCGTAATTAACTTTTCTCCCATCTTGAACCGTTTTTTGAGATAGGAGCGCTAATGACGCTGTTTTTCACCAGATGGCGCTTTATTTTCTTTAGATTGTTAAGATGTTATAATGGGACCTACTTCAGACCAAGATATCTACAACAAAGCAAAAAGTATCAAGTAACCGTATTTTGAACTATACAGCGTATGTCTCACCAGCTACGCTACTACGCGAGCAATGTAGCTCAAGTGTGTATAGTGTAAGAAATTGCGAACAAAAAAAGGCACGTTTTTAGCTTTGTACTTTTAGCATCAATGTCAAAACTATCTTTTCGTACTAAATCGATGATGCTCTGCAATTTTATAATTCACTTTTTTCCCCTGTCTTGAACCGTTTCCGAGATAGAAACGCTAGCATGAATGTCTAAACTATCTTTTTGTACTAAATCGATGATAATCTTCAAGTTTCTAATTCACTTTTTTTCTCTAGAACCGTTTTCGAGATAGGAACACTAACTCCACTATTTTCCACCAGGTGGCGCAGCAAGCGGTTTAATCTTGTACTGCAGGGCCACTTTACTATACTTACATACCATTTTTATCACTATAGCTGCAGCCGTTTAGCAGTTGAAAGAGTTGGGACTGATTTTTTTGGGCACCCTGTATTTTCTTTAGATCGTAAAGATATTACAATGGGACCTATTGCAGACCAAGACCTTTTCAACAAAACAAAAAGTATCAAAATCGGAGCATCCGTTCAGAAGTTATAAGCTAACAAACATAAAAAAAAACATACGGTTTGAATTGAGAACCTTCCTTCTTTTTTTGAAGTCGGTTAAAAACGCTTTCATTTTTTCTATATTTGTTACTAGCAGGCAACGCCCGCTTCGCTGGTCCCTATTTTTAAATGAATCACTATAATGAATTCTCAAAATTGCATTAATTTTTATCACATGAAAAAAAAGAGAAAAAAAATCTGAGTAGGAAAAATTTCGCACCGGGTTCTCACTGCCTTCGGAAAAAATTCCCAAAATGCTCTAACACTTATTTCTATTATTTTCCCACTTCGCCCCCCCCCTCCTGTCTATCCTAATAATTTTACAAATTTGAAATATCCGCAATCGATTTGTAAGTATCAAAAACCTCTATGCACCAGTTTTGAACGATATATCTCTATTTTTATTTTTTTACCACTCTACTCCCCCCCCCTTCCCGCCCTCCCAATAATTTTAAAAATTCGAAAATATCCGCAATCGAATTGTAGGTATTGGAAACCTCTATGTACCAATTTTGAATGATCTAACTCTATTTTCT
This sequence comes from Salticus scenicus, assembly GCA_963930645.1. NCBI lineage: Eukaryota > Metazoa > Arthropoda > Arachnida > Araneae > Salticidae > Salticus > Salticus scenicus. The sequence goes on along the minus strand of OZ005654.1, from coordinate 77,738,949 downwards.
TTTTTTTTTTACCCCTCTGCCCCCCCTTCCCGGCCCTCCTAATAACTTTATACTTTCAAAAAAATCCCCATTCGACTTGCAGGCCTCTAAAACCTATCTGTACCGATTTTGAACGGCCTAACTGTATTTCTATTTGTTTTTTACCATAGCCCCCCCCCTTACCGCCTCTCCCCCTTCCCGCCCCACCTAATAATTTTAAAAATTCGAAAGTATCTGCAATCGATTTGTAAGTATCGAAAACATCTATATACCAATTTTGAGCGATCTAACTCTATTTTTATTTTTTTGCCCCCCTCCTCCCCCTCCCCTCCCCCTTTCCCGGCCCACCTAATAACTTTACACTTTCGAAAATATCCCCATTCGACTTGCAGGCATCTAAAACCTAACTGTACCAATTTTGAACGGCCTAACTGTATTTCTATTTGTTTTTTACCATAGCCCCCCCTTACCGCCCCCCCCTTCCCGCCCCACCTAATAATTTTAAAAATTCGAAAGTATCCGCAATCGATTTGTAAGTATCGAAAACATCTATATACCAGTTTTGAACGATCTAACTCTATTTTTATTTTTTTGCCCCCCTCCCCCCCCTCCCCCCCTCTCCCCTCCCCCTTTCCCGGCCCTCCTAATAACTTTACACTTTCGAAAATATCCCCATTCGACTTGCAGGCATCTAAAACCTAACTGTACCAATTTTGAATGGCCTAACTGTATTTCTATTTGTTTTTGCCCCGTAGCCCCCCCTTGCCGCCCCCCCCTACCCGCACCTCCTAATAATTTTATAAATTCGAAAATATCCGAAATCGATTTGCAGGTATCGAAAACCTCTATATACCAATTTTGAACGATCTAACTCTCTTTTTATTTTTTGCCCCCTCCCCTCTCCCCCCCTGCTGCCCCACCTCGGGGCTGAATTTCTAAAATTCCAGAAATTGGTTTTTAGATATTTGCATTAGCTATATTTTAGAGCAAAAATTTCACGCATATCTATTTTTTTGTTTGAGATATATAGGATTATGCGAAATCACGTTTTTACGCATGTGAAATCACGTTTTGCCCCCCCCGCCCCCCTTGGGGACCGAATTTTGAAAATTCCAGAAATTGGTTTTTAGACATTTGTGTTAGCTATATTTTAAAGCAAAAATTTTACGGATATCTTTTTTTTTTGTTTGAGATATGAAGGATTTTGTGAAATCACGTTTTTCCCCCCCTCCCCCCCTTGGGGGGCGAATTTTGTAAAATCGCTTCTTAGTGGATGCCTATGTCATGGAAAGAACATTGTCACAAAATTTCATGCTTCTAGGTCCACGGGTTTGGTCTGGCCGTTGATAGATCACCCCCTCACTCAGGAAGTCTTCTTTTATATATATAGATTGGTTTTTAACTTAAAATAGAAATCAGATAAGAAAAAACTAGAAGTATTGAGAAAACCATAAGAAGTTCATTGCACTGGTACCAAATCTATAATACCTTTAAATATAATCAATTTTTAATAGAACATAAATCTGAATATAAGCATTTACAGATCATTTTGAACTAGCTAAAGAATTCTAGTTTTAAGAGTTTGTTTTAAATTGAATTTCGGATGAATTACTTGTTTAATAAAATTATTTATGAAATTTCTTTTATATATAAGAGACGTAAGAATTTTACTGTACAACGTTCTTATTTTTATTATTAAAATCTATTCCTCATGAAAGCAATATTTTTTTTACAATTATATTAAAGGTGTTCATAATGGAAATTAGGTACATTTTTACTAACCAGGATGAATACATTTAAGTGCAATTTAAGTGCTTATTATTAATAAGTTTACAATCCGCAATAAACTAAGAAAATTATTGTTATTATGAAAAATTCGAATATATGATTTTGGTATATTTATACGTTTTGAGGATTCCTGAATTTATTTTTAACGTTTTCATGAAATGGTCCCTAACAGAACACCTCATCCACAAGACATTCTCAGGATATCTTATGGATGAAAGTACATCCAAGCGACATTCTTAGGATGTACTATGGATAAGTGTGCTGTCAGAGGTATGTGCGTACGTGTGTGTGCAATGATAAGTATGTGTGAATTAAATTGAAAAGAAGTGAATGCTTTGAATATTATAAAAAAAAAATTATGTATATATATATATATATATATATATATATATATATATATATATATACATACATATATTAGTGTGCAACAAAAAGTTCTTTTAAAGGGTTAAAGAAGGAAATATATTTTTTATGTACAGCCTATATACAGAAATGTACATAGGCTAATGCTTTACCAAATATTATTGAATTCGGGAGTTGTGTTACGGATTATTGTCATCTTCATGAGTTGCGACTTATATATTAGGGTGGTTCGAAAAAAACTTTTTTTTAAATTTCAGATCGCTATAGTGCGCAAAAGTTGCCATTGGTATAGACATGTAAAAAGCACTAATTATTATTTTTTATTAATTTGTCTTCCGGTCGCGCAACGCCATCGAAGTTACCAAAAAATTGTGAAAAACCTTAATTTTTCATATTTTTTTAAGCACGCCAGATGGCTTTAATTGCGTTCCTATCCTATGAATTAACTACTAAAAGTATGTGAAATAAATATATATGCACTTATTATACATTTGTTTCATATCTTCCGGTCGTGCAACATAGTACAAAATGAGTAAAATTAGTAGTTTTTGCAAAATTTCAAAGTTTGACTGTTTAGTATATTTTAATCATATGACTTTTAGAGATGCTATAGTTTAATTCTATTACAATAATATATTTAAAATCCAAACATGTAAGATAAACGTGGCTATAAGATAGGCGTGGCGTACTTGACGAATGCCAGCGATGCCAGTCGCAGCCATTATCGTTTACGCTTCAGTCTGCTCATGCCGCTACCTCGAATCAGTACTAGATTGTGTTGTACTTAAGTCCTTATTTTTCTGTCTACTTTTGCGTTCAGTGTTTGTACTTGAATACGACAGTTATTGATACAATGGATGTGCCAAAGAAAGTTGGTATAGGTACAATAACTAGAAAAGATTTTGAGTGCCCTATTTTTGGTCACCCACGAGACTTCTTACACAACAAGCTTCCTACTCATGAAGACGTCCTTCGCTGCTTCTTTCAACAGAGATTCAACCTAGCTGTGACAATAAACAACAAGAGTGTATATTTTTCAAGAGTAGCCTCAACAGCGGCAAAGAAAATTATCGGTTTATATGACAAATCCTCGATCCCAACTGTTACGGAGTACAGAGCAATCTAGCTAATTAGTTCTTACTACGAATCATATAGTAAACTCAAAATGTCGTTTCATCGTGACAAAGATAAACCAGCATTCAAACTTAAACTTGACAATTTCAAGAAGAAAGGATGCTCTCTTTTTAATATCGCGGCGTGTAAATGTGTAATTGTTGCTAATGACTGTTCATATAAGAAATCTCTAGATACATGTGTATATCCTCTAAGTGTGAACTGCATTTGTGAAAGAAGAAAAAAATTCCACCTTTGGAATTAAGGTTTATGTACTTGCACATCAAAAAGAGAGCATCCTTTCTCCTTGAAATTGTCAAGTTTAAGTTTGAATGCTGGTTTATCTTTGTCACGATGAAACGACATTTTGAGTTTACTATATGATTCGTAGTAAGAACTAATTAGCCAGACTGCTCTGTACTCCGCAACAGTTGGGATCGAGGCTTTGTCATATAAACCGATAATTTTCTTTGCTGCTGTTGAGGCTACTCTTGAAAAAGATACACTCTTGTTGTTTATTGTCACAGCTAGGTTGAATCTCTGTTGAAAGCAGCAGCGAAGGACGTCTTCATGAGTAGGAAGCTTGTTGTGTAACAAGTCTCGTGGGTGACCAAAATAGGGCACTCAAAATCTTTTCTAGTTATTGTACCTATACCAACTTTCTTTGGCACATCCATTGTATCAAAAACTTTCGTATTCAAGTACAAACACTGAACGCAAAAGTAGACAGAAAAATAAGGACTTAAGTACAACACAATCTAGTACTGATTCGATGTAGCAGCATGAGCAGACTGAAGCGGAAATAATAGTGGCTGCGACAGGCTGCGCTGCGCGCGCATCGCTGGCATTCGTCACGTACGCCACGCCTATCTTATAGCCACGTTTATCTTATAGCCACGTTTATCTTATATGCTTGGATTTTAAATATATTATTGTAATAGACTTAAACTATAGCATCTCTAAAAGTCGTGTGATTAAAATGTACTAAACAGTCAAACTTTAAAATTTTTCTAAAACTGCTAATTTTACTCATTTTGTATTATGTTGCGCGACAGGAAGATATGAAAGAAATGTATAATAAGTGCGTATATATTGATTTTACATACTTTTAGTAGTTAATTCATTGTATAGGAACGCAATTAAAACCATCTGGCGTGCTTAAAAAATTATGAAAAATTAAGGTTTTTCACATTTTTTTGCTCACTTCGATGGCATTGCGCGACCGGAAGACAAATTTATTAAAAAATAATAATTAGTGCTTTTTTCATGTCTATATCAATGGAAACTTTTGTGCACTATAGCGATCTGAAATTAAAAAAAAAAAAGTTTTTTTCGAACCATCCTATTATATATATATATATATATATATATATATATTACATACACATTTTAATAGTGATACAAAGTAGAATTACTATACATTACCGTCTACGATATGTTTTTTTTTTTTTTTTTTTTTTTTTTTTTTTTTAATTTTTATTGACAAGAAATTTACAGAAATAAAATAGAGAAAAAGTTAGATTATTTTATCTAAATTATGATAATTATAGTAAATATATAAATTTTACTTAAAAAAATTATTAATTCTGTTTGCACTGATGCTTGAAATTTATATATTGCATCATGGTAATTTTTTAAGTACATTAAAAATTAAACCATCCAAAACATAATTTTATTGATAATTCATAAGTTTTTTTTTCCACATTATGGACGTTATAGTAACTTACGTGGTAGCTAATTATAGTTTGTTTGTAGGGTCCAAGAAACGAATTTAGACACATTACAATATATTGCACAAATAAATGAGATGCGTAAGAAATTCTCAATTACCCTAGTCGTTTTTTGTGTATTGACAGAACTACCTGCTGTTTGATATTTATTATTAATTCTAGTAAACAATATATATTCAAAAATTTCAGTTAACTACTTACTCTAGGTATTTTTATTGTCTATTTAAGATTAAAAAATTCAAACTTAATTAAGTGAAATTTTATCAAGAACATCATTTAGGATAACACAAATATCTCTTTAATATTAAAATTTCTTCTTAAAGGCCCTTTTTACTCACCGCGCCGGAAGCCGAAGCTAATGTTATTCTATGGGAAATTTTTCTTTACAAATAACTTGTTAACTAATGCATATTTTTAAAATCTCTTTTCATATTCTGAAAATTCCCAGCTGTTAAATTGACGGACCTTTTTAAAAAATATATTTTTTTATTTTTTTATATTTTATTTTGAAGCTGCAAAATACGAATTTTCAATATGTGATTTTTTTTTTCATTTTTCATTTTGCAATTTCAAAATAAAATATTAAAAATTTAAAAAAATAAATTTTTAAAAAATGGCCGTCAATTTAACAGTTGGGAATTATCTGAATGTGAAAACAGAATTTAAAACTATGTATTAGTTAATAAGTTATTTGAAAGAAAATTTCCCCATAGAATAACAATGGTCCGGGCTTACGGCGGCGGTAAATGAAGAGGGCCGTTAACATTCAGGCTTTTTTTTTCTATTTACATTAAACATTTAAATTTGATTAGGAGTTGAGTGCAGTGTGTGTGTGTGTGTGGGGGGGGGGGGTAATATCGTGTTATAGCTACAGATTGAGTCTTTTTTATAATCTGTAAATTTAATTTGGAAAAAACAACGTGGTTTTAATATAGAATTTAAGTAGTTTAAAGCGTTATTAGTTTAACATTAGTTATTAACATTTGTTTAAAACCTTCTTTAACAAAATTTCAAAGCAACTGGAAGGAAATTTCTGCAATCTCTAGTGTTTGTTCAGTTCCGGCTTTCCCTTGATAGAATTTGAAATAACAATCAATGATTAAAATATTAAATTAATTATATATACATGTATATATATATATGTATATATATATATATATATATATATATATATATATATATATATGTATATATATATATATATATATATATATATATAATAACAAAGCTACATTTCATGAAACATAATTTTCCTCCCTCTCAACTAACTCAAAAATAAATACATGTATAATACATTGTTGCATACTCGGACTCGGTGTTCATGAATTGTTTGTGAATGAAAGACAAATCTTGCAGAGACATTCAAATTTTCCAGAAGATTACAAGTCTGCCAAACATGTATCAGCTTCAGTTTCATCAGAGAACACAGCTTAAATAGCAGCTGATAATATAAAGTTTGCAGCATAAACTGTGGCATACGCATAACTCACAGCATATAGCTTCAGACAATCAACAGCAAAAGACCAGTCGGAGGGCTCTTCACACCAAGCAGCTGAACGTGAAGAGTTTCCTGACTGGGCATCTGCTGTTTATTCAGTGCAGGTATATGCTGAGATTTATGTTTACCGTTATTAACATCTTCGGACCCGAAGCTATAATAACAACATAAGTTACATTTGATGGCTTTTAGACATATTCGTTCACATTGTACATTACAAAAAAGTATAATTTTATTACATTTATAATTTAAGGTGCTAGTAATGTACGATACAAATGTATGGCTTTAAACAACTAAACTCTAAATTATAAAGTTACATAAATCTTCCTAACTGTAACATTATTAAAAATTTGATGCCCTTAAATAAATCAATCAATATTAATTTTCTTTTTATTCTGTCTAAGAGTGTAAGTACTTAATAAACAATTATAAAAATTGCGTACTTTTCTTTGACCGGATGGTCCACTACTGTTTTAGAATCTTTTTACGAAAGTTGACAATATAACATTATATTTCAGACATAAATTTAGTTTCATGCTGCCATATACTGGTACCTTTTTGAATCCAATTTATTCAGCTTTTTATTAGTTTAGTCAAAACATAAAAATATTAAATGGTATAGATCTTACAAAAGAAAGAATAGAGATCCACATATGTGGACCTCTGGAGCGAAGAGGTTACAATAAATATTTTTATTAGTTGAATATATTTTGTTCATCAAATTTCCTTTTTTTTTTTTTTTTTTTTTTCTTTCAAGTTTAGTCACCTGGGTTAAGAAAAAAAAATCTAAGAAAATGTTACAAACAGGGATCAATATTTGACTGCGTGGTTACTTATTGTTGTTATTAATATTGGTCACATGCCACTGTAATTATGAAATTTATATGGATTTATTGATTTATTGTACGAACAAAATTGACAGAAATATTAAGGTGAATATATTTATACATTTTCAACTTTATTACCTTACTTATGGTAAATTTAAAAGTAATTACGATTTAAGTTAATTACCACTTTTACGCCTTGTAGTAGATGTTGAAAACCAACTAAATACTGTGCTTAAAAAATATAGAGGTTGAGTTAACCCAAACTATATAGCATTTGTCTACGTTCTTATTTCAAATCTAATTAGTTTTGTTACAGGTGCACTTTCAAATAAAATAATACTGCAACCGTTAAATTGAAGATACTTTAGCGAAAATTTATGAAATTCTGTAAAAATGAATACAATAAGTGGATAACTAGAAAATAAGTACTACCCAGTTTTTGTCACGAAGAAATAATTTACTTTTTCAACTGTGTATGAGTAGGACACAATATAATATTATGTTTGTTACAGACCTAAACCTGAGCTAAGTGAAATAGAATTTTGTTCAGCCACTTTCAGGTGATTCTTGGTCGAATAAAAAACGTTCTATATGCCTCCACACCTCCCGTGAACACACAGAAAATATTCTGAAACCACTTTTTGGGTTCCCTGATGTATGAAACGTAAAGATAATGCATTTTGTTTTCATTTAATGCGTTTTACTGACAAAAGCCTTATGGCGCTTGCGCAAACTTTTTATTTATATTTTAAAATCCATTAAAAAAATTTAAATTTTCAATATATATAATTTTAAGTTGGGTAAAGTCCTAAATTCCTGCAATTTGTCGTTGAATTTTATCCAGCCGTTCTCGCGTGATACCCACACAAAAATAGCGTTACAGACATACTGACACAACAATAAATACACACAAAAAATTTTCTGAAGTTATTTTTGGCTACCTTGGTGTGTGAAAAGTGAATATATCACATTTTTTTTTTTTTTTTTTTTTTTTTTTTTTTTTTTTAATTCTAACAAATTTAAAGTCTGGTTTTATTAATATAGATTGTTGAGTCATAAATATTTGGGAGAATGATTATAGTATTGTGTTTATTGTTTCTAAAAAAGTATAAAAAGATTTCATTATATTAGATGCATTTTGCATAGTATTTTATGAACTTCCTAAAATAAGATTCTCGGTCCTTTATGCCTTAATATATGCGACAACTGAATTATCTAATTTTTAAATTTATTGATCAAAGGGAAAAAAATCACTTTCTCTACAAACATAATCTTTCTATTGTATAAATACAAAGAAAACTACACTGAAGAAGCAATAAGCTTTGTTGACATGAAAGTAGTTGATCGAAATTCTTTTAAATGTATTCGATATTGGAAACACTTCTTTAATTTATTCGGTCACTGAATTTGTAAGGTCAAAGTACACTGTGATCGATGAAAATAATGTTGGATAGGATTGAATATTCTTACGAGGATATTTCTTTTAAATAAAGTTACATAAGAAGTTCTTATTACATAATATAAACGTATTATACGTTTTTCTCTTTCATTCTTTCTTTTCTTTTCTTTCTTTTTTTTTTTTTTTTTTTTTTTTTTTTTTTAAGTAAAAATTATTTTATATACTTTGTTTTCAGAAAACACCAGATTGCAAAGAAAATATGCATACAGTTTTACATTATATACTTTAAGTGACCACGTTTTTAATAGAATTTCGTAATAACTTTATAAATATAAATCTATTTTGCTAAATACTTTCATATCAGGTATAAGTTCCTTATTTGTAGAAACATAAAAAAAAAAAAAAAAACTCTTAATAACATTATAAATTGATTTAGTGACTTGTTTAAAAAGCACATTTTAATTATTAACAAGAAATGCAATATCAAAAACAATTAACAGAAAAGTGTTAACAGAAGTTAACGCTTTTGTGTTAACTTGTTAACAGAAATATAATATATGTTAGTTTAGAATAATATACATATATATATATATATATATATATATATATATATATATATATATATATATATATATACATATATATATATGTGAAAAAAAGAGAGGTTCATAAAAGAAATACCATGAGTGAATAATTTTAATTTGTTTAACGACAAATAAATAGAATACATGCAAAGAAATACATTTTTTATTGCATTTTTTTAATACAATGTTTAAATTAAAAAAAGTTTTTACTTTCACTCACAAATTATTTTTCTGCAAATAAAAATGCTTTCTTCATTAATACTTTCTAGGAATTAGGAAGACGTTTACTGATTCATATTAATTACATTTTTTTATCAAATGTTCTGGAATTTATTTTTACATTAAATTCGAAGAAGTAGGTCTTCTTCGAATTTTAAGTAAAAGGAAATTCCAGAACATTTATTAAAAAATGTATTTTCTAACAAGTTTTTTTTTTTTTTTTTTTTTTTTTTTTTTTTTTTTTTGTATTTAATTAAAAAAATAAATAAAAATAACTTGCTTTTAGCCAACTCTAAAACATTAACTAACTTCAAAACATGATTTACTACCACTACATTAAATTGTCTGTGGTGCTAATCTTAAGGTCCATATGTTTGGCAATAAATAATGAAGTATCATATTACTATTAATTTAGATTTTTAAAATTTTGATTCAATTTGTTAATTCGTTTTTAATGAAATGTATTCAAAAAATAATAATATTAAAATAATAATTATAAACATCAATTGAACATGTTAAAGTTAAAATATTGTTTATTTATTTCTTTTACTTTTAATATTTTATGTCACAGTAAAATTTTCATACATTTCTATCATTGAGCTAAAACCGAGAACATTTTTCACGTTTATGTTACACATATGTATATATATAATGTTCAACGTACATAAATAATATGTTTCGAATTACAGTATGAATACAAAATCGTAAAAAAACACATGGTTTTCTGCTGAAGTAGGCAGTTTGTTTATTTAGTTGTTGCTTATTTATTTATTACAGAAAAGATTTATTTTTCAGAAAATATTTTCAGCTTATGTAAAAGTACTAGACACACATAATAAAACGAACAAAATGGAGACATTTATGTATAATGGTATGAAAAATAACAATTTTTAATTAATTTCTAATAGTTTAAAAACGATTTTGACCCGTTTGTGCATTAAATAATTAATAATGTAAATATTAGTAATTTAATAGTAATATGTTTAGTATTTCTTATTAAAAAGTATGGATTATCTAGCAACAAACTCTTTAATTGTTTATAGATTCAAACATATTATTTGTACAGCAAGTGTTTCGCAGTTAAAATGAAGATAGTTATTTTTGATAAAATATAAAATATATTTTTTATTTTGAAATAGTTTGTTATAAAATTTAACTATAGTTAGCAATTTATTTCCCTTTTACGGTTGAAATGAAATGAAAATGTACATTCTATATTTACATAAGGCCCTGGAAAATATTATAAGGTCGATTAAAAACCAGGTAAACTAGGATTTATGCAATTTTTTTTGGATGGGAAAGCAACAAAATTACAAAGTATGCAAATGATTTGTTAATTATAATACACTTTAATTAAAATCTAATTTAAATTAAATAAACTAATTACCATATTAGATATTTTTCTTATTTGCTGAAGGAAAAAAATGTATAAGGTCGTCGAATTTTTTGAAGGGGCATGCAAATTTTCTGCGGTCTGAGAATGCAAGAAATAGAAAAAGGTAACTTAAAAATGCAATTAGGGTTACTTTAGTCTTTCTCTCTGCTATTGGCAACGATGCCGAGTTAGAAATAATTATCCGATGCAAAACGCCATAAAATCCTTGGAATAGATGCGAGTGGAATGAGTGATGTAGCTATTTCCAGGTCTATCGGTTAGTCTAAATCGGTAGTCAATAATTTTTTTTAATAATCTTTCAAAATATAATAAATGCAAGCGCTCAAGAAGGCCAAATGCATTTTCAAAGCGCCAAAAATGGACCCTTTTTTTTGATGGACATGCGATTAAAAAAATGTCTTCTTTAAAAATAGTCCATGGTTTAAGTCTACCATGTACTAGCCGAACTATCTGAAGTGATTTAAGTTCCAATCCGACTGCATAGTTCATAAAATTGCAACCTTGACAACTCTTAAAAAAGAAGCATAGATTAGCTTGCTTAGAATTTTCTAAAAAATATGTTTCGCTTTGTGATAATAGGAAAGATTTACCTTATTTTAGACGAGAAAACTTTATTTTGATAGGTCAGACGGCTTTAAAAAATAATGGTATGATATATATATATAAATATACTCTATTTTTCAAAGCGGTGATATGGAGGGGAATTAGTAATTGTATGGAGAGTGTTTGTTAGTACTGGTACGTTAACATTTGTTATAATTTATACTTAAATGAATGCAAATAGTATCAAGATATGCTGGGTGATAATTCGCTTCCCAATACCACTCTAGTTATATCAGGAGATTGGATATATCAGCCAGGATAATGCCAGTATACATGCTGCTTCTTCAACAAAAGCTTGTTGGAAGCAAATGAGGTCCATCTGCTTGATCGGCCATCCTGCATTCAGTATTTAAACCCAACTGGAAGTATTTGGAGCATACGTGCGCAGTCTGTTTATAATGACATATGACACCATCGAGGAGAAGGCAAACTCATCAATGCGATCAGATATACAAGGGGAAATATCAAAAAAGAAACTTCACCTCGACCTGAATCAACAATGACTGATCGACCGATAAATGCCATTGAAAAAAACGTCAATTTGTAGGTTGTTGATTTTATATTTTCATTCGCAACTCCTCGACCTTATAATTATTTCAAAGATGAAATGCCATCTGATTTCTAAATTGTCCTTTAATGCGTTGATTTATATATTACACACGTTCATAACCTATGTTTATAGTTTTAATTTCATTTCTAAGAAAAAGTGATTTTAAATGTTTCGAGTTTTACTATGTTTTATACATTTTGTTAATATATTTTGCGATATTATACTTTTTTCCAGGGCCTTGTGTATAATAAATAGTTTTGTAATTTTTTCTTTTTCGCCCTACACATTAATGTAACTGTTACCATGATTTCATTATGAGTACTTAATAACTCGAAACCATTTCTACACTTGTATCTGTGATTCGTCAATTTATCGATTCCTTAAGTTACATCAGCCAAACTTAATATACATATTTTATGCAAGTTCAGAGAATTTGCGATACAGATAACTGGAGAAATTAATGCGACGTAAATTTGTGGCATAAGGAGTACGGCTCCAATTATTTAATTTATTCCGTTTAAAACTAATTGTAATTATTTAAAATATTTTCTATTTTCTTTTTTTTACTCTATAACGTAAAGCTTAAAATAATAGTAATGTCAAAGTATACTGATATGCAAACTTAAATGTTAAATTTAATTTACAGATTACATTTTATAAAAGAATATATATATATATATATATATATATATATATATATATATATATATATATATATATATATAGGAATATATAAATGTAGAAATATATAAACAAGTGAATGAAAATAAACCCCAAAAAACACTGAGATCTTCACCAGGGAGGCCCCTCAGTGTAGGGGTGAACGAGAAATTTCTGAAAGGACAGTAGCCATAAGCTAATAACTATCCTTAGCCCCCAACTTCTCACCAAACAGAAAACCACCAATAACTGAAAAGAAATCAAACATACATATATTGTATAAAACTACAAAATTTTTTTTATAAAATTATCAAATTATATAAGTTACAAAATTGCATCAATTCATTAAAAAATATATACAATACAATAATGAATTACTGAAGGTAAACATGAAAGTATAGAATGAAATAAAAATACAACCTTTCATCTGGAAAACAATCTTCGTCCAACGGGGCTACTCGTCGGTACTTAAAAATCGCCCTTTAATGAGGAAGTAGAACAAACCGAGATAGGAAAACTCTGGAATCTCACAGTTAAAAATTGGGACGGGTAACAGTTAATTTGCAAGGTACTTTTTAAGTCTTCAAGAGCATATTTTTAATCTTCTTCATTAATGCAGATAGTATGAATTCTTTTAAGCTGTGCGAACATAATATTTTTTAAAACTTTTCTACTGATATTTGAAAACCAATTAGTAAGACTATTAACTTTAAAATTAAAATCCTTTCTTTTATCATATAATCCAATGAGCCATTTATCTTCATTTCTCTTTACATTTAAATCTAGGAAAGAAATTTTTATCAGTATCTGTACGGTTTAAATTTAATTCTTTAGGATATATTTTTCCAGAAATATGTCTACATTTATATATTCCTACATCTAAGTTTTGCATTTCCTTTCGCTGCAATTTTGCGCATTGGTTTGTAATTCTCCAATTGGTTTTTCTAATCTGTAAATCTTATATATTTATAAATTCTTGTCAATAGTTTTCTATATATATATATATATGGAGAGAGAAAGAGAGAGAGAGAGAGAGATTACATTCAGTAGTAATATAATATTATCAGTGCAAACGCTTGAAATTTAAAGATGATTTAATTAAATACAACATTTTAATAAACAATTATTCTGATCAAAAACGAAGACCACCCAAATCAAACCAAAAAGGAAATAAGTAAAATCTAAATGAATTATAGAATATTGGAATGAGAAAAAAGCATTATTTGCATTCTAACGTTTTCAAGGGCCTGGTAGAATGCAAATATGCTAAAAAATGGATGTTTTTCTGTAACATTGATTTATGAAAGAAAGCAAAAGCTAAGAATTTCTTTGTTCTCAGGATATATATATATATATATACATATATACATATATATTTCTTAAAGCTTAAAATGTTAAAACAGCTCTGTGGTATCTTTATATAATTTTTCAATAGGATAAGAAAACAAATCTGGAAATCCTGTAGACACTGTTTTAGAATTTATTTTTAAGCACCCGTCCATTAGAACCTCTTCAACTACAGGGTAATTAAGACAACACAATTTAATTTTCCAATATGTATATATTGCTTTTATTTGAAATCACCATAAGTTTCTGATGGGTCAAAAATATTTTTGCAGCCAGATAGTGAAACTTTCCGAAAAATTCTCTAAATATTATAGAGTAGAAAAACCAAAATCTACACCTACTTGCCCTAGTCTCCCCTGTACAATAACGAACAAGGCTATAATTCCCCCCCCCTTTCAGTTTTAATGCTTAAAAGTGATTAAAAGACATTTTTATTTATGTTTTGCATTTATGATATGTATTTATTGTTTTGTATTAATGATATGTATTTATTGTTTTCTATTTATGTATTTATTGTTTTGAATTTATGTATTTATTGTTTTGTATTTATGTAATTTTTTTTTCATTAAACTACGTAAATACAAATATATGCTTTTTAACAAACATGCGTATTAACTCATTTTCATTAAAATATGTGTCCCATGTTTAATAACTCATGAATGTTTCAAAAGATAAAATAAACCTTACAGAAAAGTCACAATCTTAAAAAAATAATATGAATACACAGAAATAAAATTTAAAAATAAATAAATAAAAGATTATTTTCATATATGGTCTTTCTTAAAGTACTTGAAAAAATTTCTCACTTAAAATTCCTGACAGTCATATAAAAAAAAAAGATTTCATGTTGAGAAATAGTTAATAAGTCCATATAAATTCAAGTGGTAAAGCATGAAAAAGGTAACTGTCTTTAGAAAAACAAGATAACCTCAATAAATCTGAAAAAGCTCTTTATGTTTTCCTTAGTACAAGACTCTCATCTTCAATTAGAGTGACACTTGACATTTCTGCTATTCTGTTTTATTTTCAAATCCTAAAGTACATATTTTAATAATAATATTCTGTTTCCACTCTATATTAATAATACATTTATCTTTTATTTTGTTTTTCTAAACAAAATACAAATATTGGAAATAAGAAGAGAATATTTCATGTGTTCTATGTTGAACATATTAATTAGTGAGTTGTCAAATATAAAATTTACAATTTTTATTTAATATATATATATATATATATATATATATATATATATATATATATATATATATACAATGGCATTGTCATTAACAAAAAAATTTGAAATGAATGAAAAATATTTCTTATATGTATAATAAAGATGTTTATAATGCAGCTAATATGGAAAATAAATTTAAAATGATAGATTTTATAAATTTATAAAAAAATATTTAATTACTTACACATAAATTCTATTTACGAAATATCTGCTATATTCGTTTGTTTCGATTTATTATGTAATCAGATTTATGTGTGTTATAAATAAGAGTACATAATATATATATATATATATATATATATATATATAAATACATATATTATATGAAATATTTAATAATAAAATATTCATTTTAAAAGAACATGTTGTCTTTATTAATAAATAATTCAAGTTTATTTATTAAAAGAAATTTTAAAGCAGTTATTGAAATTACTCCTCCGAAACAAAACTACTCACATTGTGAATATACTGATGTAACACTTTTTTTTATAGAAAATAAGTACTTCTAATTATGATGCGTATTAATATTTTGGATTATTACGTTTTTAGATGTATTTTGGCTTTAATACATAGCTTTCGGTAACACTAGTCGACAAAAAAAAATAATAATAAAAAATAAATAAATGTAAAATAAATACATAAATGGGGTGAGGGGGGGGGGTGTAACAGAAATAAAATTAACTATTTTCAACTAATTTTGTATTGCAGAGTTAAAAAATCATAGTGAAATATCTGTAACGCGTACAGTTTTTTTTCTTATGATTATTTAATGTGTACTGGATGCAAGGTACAAAAGTCTTTAGAAGATATACATTATTACTATCAATATTATTAAGTTAGCATGGAATACTGTTAATATGGAGATAATACACTAGTTCTCATTATTATAAGGACACCCGTTTTTCTATATTAACTAAACACTAAACACCATTATTTAAACAAATATTTAAAAGTAATATTTAAATTAATATTTTTTATTAATTTGAATTTCATTAATAGACTATATTTACAAAGTTTTATCTTTTTTCTACCTTAAAAAATTTTAAATACGGTCAAAAACATGAATTTTCAGGTGTTCACAATTATAAGGACAGCTCGAAACTTAGTATTTTTTTTTTTCAGTTATTCTTTAAATTAATATTTTATGGGGTCTCTTTTTAGGGTGAAACATTCAGCCATTCTTTCTGATATATATATATATATATATATATATACATTTTTTTTTTAATATTCAGTTTCAATACCATTTCATACAGCATAGATGATATTCTGAATACATTTAAACTATTTAAAATTGCTTTCCACATGCATGCACTTTTCTAATATAATAAGTTAAGGTTTTTCAACTTCTTGGCCACGGGAAAGGCAATAATACAGAAGTTTCTTTCCTACAACTATTTCCTATTGTTTTAAAAGTAGAACAAAAATGTAAGTTTTGTTGAAAAAATTATTATTACCCCCCAAAATCTAACACAAATCTGAGAATTCCACGTTTAAAATTTACGGATATTCTCTTGATATTCATAATAATAGAAAAAATTACTAAATTCCTTCTGTCTTCAGTAGAAACAGCTCCCCAGAGCACCAAAGATCTACCTTTAAAATGCCCGATTCTTATCTTCCTTTAAAAAATCTGCTCTGTCTTTCGCTATCTTCAGATCGTGCCAGTAACTGTTAAATCCATTTGGTTAATCAAGATAAAAAGTTTTTCATCCGAAAATGCAACACTTTACAATTTAATATTGTCTTTATTCAACTTTAAAGCAGACGTTCTTTCCACCCATTAAATGCTTATTGATTATTACAGGTTTTTTTTATTCATTTTAACATATTATTAATTATTTTAAACATGCATAAATGTGGACCCCAAACTTTCGTTAAAAATTACGAGCAAATTCAGCAGCAGTCATTAAGAGTAGAACAGTAAGAGGAATTATGAGTCTTCGATCTCTGTAAAACAACTTTGATTTTGCATCAGATCTCTCTCCTATCGTACCAGTAGTTCAACGTTTGATCACATTTCCTTCAGTAATTTTAGATCTTCGAATTTCATTAGAAATTCGGCAGATTGAAATCATTCTTCCACTTAAAAAACACATTTATCATACTTCACTACATGAACGTTCTTTTTTTCGAGGAATTATCAGTGATGTTCGTCCAAGAAAAATTGAAGGCTTATATATGAATTAATCCAGCCCAGTAGTTAACAAATTCGCATGTCAACTGTAATTTATCCGCTAGTAAGTTAAATAAAACGAAAAAATCTTGATTGTCCCTATAATAATTATAAACATCTGAAAACGTGGAGAAAATGTTTTTGTACATTATCTTTTATTAATTTTGTTTTATATTAAGAAAATTATAGCAGTTTTGGTTTTTAGAGTACTAGATATATTAAGTGCACTTAGTATAATCTTGTTCACCATTATTTTTTTATTAGTTATTTCAAAAGATAAAGTGTCCTTATAAATATGAGAAGGAGTGTATACATATTGTAGACTAAGTTGAACATAAAAACATGGAAAATACACTAAATGATTGAATTGTTATTATTTGTTATTTTCAAACCGAAAAAAAAAAAAGTTTTTTTACGTCTTGTATTAAATGTCTACCTTGTGATTTTAATATGCATAGTTAACAAATACAGCAAAACTTATTGGTTACTGTTTTGCTAGTTCTACACTGAAAACGTGCCATTTTGAACATGAAACTTTAACTATAAAATAGCTTAATCATACGTAACAAAGAATATATGTTAACTAGGATACCAGAAAAAAAAAATATATATATAAGGTCCGAATACAGGGTTGGAAACAGGGGTTACAAGTAGAGAGGATGGCCGGGAGACAGCGCTGATTGCACAAAGGGTTACCATGTGTGAAACAGTCGGCACCAAATGTATCTGAGCACTAGGAATTATCCTTGTCTAAAAAAGTACTCTTAATACTGCTTTGTTAAATAAATCCTTGTCGAGTTCGACAAGGATTTATTTAACAAAATCGTATTAAATGTACTTTTTTGATATCGGAGTTATTGGCTAGTGCTCGGATAGTTTTGCTGTCGACTGTATTGTAAAAATCATAAAAACAAAATAGTAAAATTTGTCATTTTCTGATACTTTAACGAAAACAAAAGTAACACTTATGTTTGCCGGGACTCTGATTTGCCAGAATTCTGTGTTGTCAGCAGGAAGGGTTACCACATGTGATACTGTGAAAATGATAAAAAAAAAAAAAAAAAAATCGTGAAAATTGTCATTTTCGGATACTCTAACAGAACAATGTGACGTGGTGGGACTTATTTACTTGCAGATGTTTAAATAAAAAATGGAATTAATAATAAAAATAATAATTTGACCGTTGTTACCGAACTACTGTAGACTAGTGTAATTATTCATATTTCTCTATTATATATTTTAAATTACTTCATGTTTTGTTTTTTTGATTTTTAAAAAGAACGGTTATGTAACCTCCAACATGATAATAAATTTAATCGTAACATTTAGAGAAATTATCTTCAGTTTTTTTAGTCAAGTACTGTAATTATAAAGAAACGATGTTCTGAGCCATCGTACGAAAATTTATCTATGAATTCGATAAAATCCTATAAAAAAGGCATGCAATCTATTTTTTTTTAAAGAGATTTAAATAAAATTCCCCATCATTCAGTAATGGAATTTCTTCCAGCACTGTACCCTATAAAAGTACTAACCATCCGTGCTTAAAGGTGTCTTATAACAAATCAAAAAATCAAAAATTCTGTTTTTCTGAAGCTTGTCTTCTTGATTTCAGCTTGCCTTCTTGACTATAGTTTGTTTCTGAAATATATATTCGTGTAATTTTATTTTCTTCTACATAAATAAAAAGAACATATTGTATTCATATAAATTTTCTATCTCCGGCATTCGATATGTTTCTACTTTTTGTCAGAGCAACATTCGAACTCTATTATGTGATGGAACACTTCACTGGGCTTGTGTGTGTGTGTGGGGGGGGGGGATGTTGAAATTTCATTACCAAAAACAAATTAAAAAATGTTTTCCTTATGTTATTATATATATATATATATATATATATAAATATCCCATTGAAAAGTAAAACCGAACGCATATTTAAACATAAAATTCAAGAAAACAAGTCAACAAAAACTTAACGAAATTAGCAAACAAACTAAAACCAAATTGAGTACGAAAAATATCTCTAACATAAACCAAAACTAAATATGAAACAGAGCAAAATTAAATTTAATATGGAGACAGGCGGCATGGCTTACAACATACTCTGCAGGGTTAAACCAGTTTTACGCATGCAATGTTCCCCTCACCTGTCAAGACCAAATGAAAAAAAACTCATGAAACCAATTCTAACCCATCCTTCCTTTCAAACAACATTTTCAGCTCGGTACTCCTTTTATACTGATTCACGAATTGGTACATCATACCTTTCACCAAATCTCTATGGAAACCCTGACCTATGCTCTGACGACACCATTCTACCATATCTTCAAACATCTCTTCCAAGTCCGAATTTAATCTAGCAATACGTATTAAACCATTTCTAAAAACATTCTTTTTAACTGAAATATGTACGTTAGATGTAAAATGCATTAGTTTTATTGTTTTAAAATTAGTCTTTTCTTTTGTCATAAATTCTAGTTACTAAATTATCATTCTCTAATTTTATATTTACATCTAAATAATTTATATTTTTACAATTAACTGAGGAGGGCTCTAGTTTTAAATTCTTAGGGTAGTACTGAAAATCAATATCTGTATTTTCACCATTCAACCTTATCAATACTAGGTCATCGATGTATCTACAACATAAAGTTTCTCTGTTTAGTTTATTGTTCTTTTCATAAATATGTAAGTAGATATCAGCTAATATAGAGCTGCAACTCCCCCCCATTGGGATTCCGAAAACCTAATATATATATATATATATATATATATATAATATATATATATATATATATATATATATATAAGTAGGAAATTATTTTAATTTTAATTTACAAATTTAGAATGCCTTTGTAATTACAATCTTTATTTAAACTTAAGCTATCTCCAGGTTTCGACCGCCATTTAATTATTAAACTTATATCCAGTGTTCACAGATCTGGCGGATTTTTTATTCAATAGTCACCAATAATTTAAAAAAGTGATATTTGACATACATAATAGACGATTAATCTTCGATTTGATTAGGCAAACGTTACAATTAAAAATTTTTGGTAGTTATTGATATATCTACATATCTGCATATATCTATCCTCTCACTTATTATAGGTTATAGTAGTATCTCACTAAAATGACGTATTGTATGAATTACATCAGAAAATACCTTTGAATTTGAAAAGTTAAAAAAAAAAAATCAGAAGTTTAGATTTGTGAGGTTTGCGTTGACGCAGACCCCATCTTAACTTAGTTAACTTAACTACTTAAGTATTAAATATTAAATTAGCAAAGAGACTCAGATATATAAAATAAAACTAAGAGTTTATTCAACTAGAATAATGGGAGGATGATCTAGATTTTGTAGCTCAGTCAGCCTATATAAATACTTTAACAAATAAATGAATAATAACTAATTTAGATAATTTGAAATATCTCACCCCAGAATTGTACAAGTTATAGAGACGGTGGCAATCCTTTACTTAGATACCGTAACTTCCAACAGATCCGCGGATTCCCGGCAGAATCTATTTTTCATTCATGAATACTCGCACTGTAGCACAACAACACTCATCAAGCTACTTAACGTAAGCACAACTTAATCTCAGCTACCAAAATATAGCTTTTCTCCAGACTCTAGGCCTTAGACTTTGTCATAGACAGACGTCGGACAAGACTTCACTACACCACACCTTTTACGAACACCATCTCCATCTTATACCACTTTTCACCAACTTCCCTTCTCTTCATTTCAACCAAACTTTTAAAATCGCTTCCAATTCATTTACATCTCGCAACCTAATTCCTTTGTTGCAGCACCATGTCGACACAAAACTAATCCGACCCAAAATCTCACCGAGTCACTGGCGCCGAAGCGATTTAACCGTCCCAACAGAATACTTTACTGGATCCAGCTCAATTTTAGACAAGCTGTGGTGACCTTCTACAGTCTCAACCTCAGAGGTTGAGTGATAAAATAGAATCAAAAAATAAATCTGTATATTTAAGGTACACATATTTAAAAGAGAGATTCATTATTTAGATACACTATGGTTAGTTACATTTTCTATCAGTAATTGTCATTATCAAAACATTCTTTTTCTTACACCTTTATTCCACTTTGTTGGGAGTTTTCAATTTACAAGTATAACATTAGTTTAACATAAGTAATTAGATATTTTATTCATCTATGTATTGGAATTTATCAAAAAATTCAAAATTTTAAAATAAAAAATTATGTTACAACAGCAAAAAGTATTATCGGGAAAGAAAATAAAGTATTTTTTATGGTAATATTTTCCAATTGGGAAACACATTAATATTAAAATATCAAACGATTTTTGAACTAATACATAACATTAATACATATATATATACATATAATATAATCTATTATCTACATATTAACTCACGTATGTGTTTATTTTACGCAATATCATTTCTTTTTAGTTCGAAGCATGAATACACACATCCAAACATACACACAAATACAGATGGTGCTAATCTCTTATTTATTTCATAAATATTTTTATTAGAACAAAAACAAATCACAAGTGTATGTAAAAACTAAAATGCTGTGACCACCATATGACTTTTTTCTATATTTTCCTATGCAAATTCACTCAGTAAAAATAATTTATTAAAATTATTTTCCATGATAATGCAGTATGATTTCCATATTAGAGAAGTAGAATAACACTAAATATCCAAAAAAATTTATTTTATTCTGGACATCGCATTAAAAAAAAAAAAAAATCGATAAATTTTCTATTTCTCCCCCCCCCTCCCAGGAGGGAGGCGATGCTCCTAGATATACAACTTTTTTTTTTCCCGGTTGACTACTTCTATTATAAATAATTACTGTAAATTCCATAATAATTATTAAAAAATAATTCTCTTTATGCACATTTATACAAAATTTTGCCCTATCCCACCATGTTAAAATTTTAGAAAAAGCGGGATGGTACGCTAGCTATTAGACAATTTTTACCAAAAATGGATAGGCACTAATTTATTTCAAGGTGTAACTACATACCAATTTGTAAGAATTTCTGTCAGTAGTCCCCCAGTTACACTTGCTACAAAACTTTGTCACACACACACAGACAGACATAGAAACAGACATTTTCTAAAAAAAAGGTCAATTCTTATTCCACAGCTCTCAAAACGCGTAAATCCATCAAAAACCCGATGTCGGAAATGTTTACGAATCCTGTACTTTCTTCTACATAATATAGAAGAAAGTAAAAAGGACATAATTTAGGACTATATTTATGTATTGATATTTATGAATGTAAAACAAAAGTTCTACCGATATGTTTATACAAAGTTTTCAATGTTTTAATTACAAACTAAAATGTATACGAGTTTATCCATTTCAGTTATAATTGTTTTTAAAACCCGAATAAACTACTACGTCAGAAACGTCAAAGAAAAATATTTTTTTATTCTTTTTGCACTGAAGACTGCCTAAGGCTACCGAAACAGCTGTATGCACCTCAAATATTTTTCTTTGGCGTTTCTGACGTAGTAGTTTATTCGGGTTTTAATATTCCAACGCCAAGTCTCCTGTTATTATAATTGTTTTTAATCGTATTTTATGTAAGAGTCTTTAAAGCGTTCATCCATGTGGGAAAATTTTGAGAAACTGATGTGGAGTTAATTTCAGAATATTTGTCTTTTCGTGTACCCAGAACTTTAAAGGATACAAATCTTAAATTTTGAATGCAATATTTTCAGTTTAACAGTATATAAGTTTCAATATAATTTTACATAGTAGAAATGTTTTGTATGATGGTCTGTAAAAAAAATCAAATTTCGAGTTTCTTGAGATTAAATATCCTGAACTTTTCAGTTTATTTTATTACATTTTGTATGCTTGTTGCGCAATTAACCAACATAACATGTACGTTCGAAATAAATATTTATAAAACAAAACTTAGGGGAATATGTTTGTATCATTTGTATGTACGTATTTGATGTGTTTGTGTAAATACTCTCATAGACGCACCTCACACATATACTATAAGTACTATGTGTATAACATCGATATTTTTTTTAATACAAACATAAACCAGTATGTTGTGGCCACCACAAGACTTTCTTCTATATTTTCCTTTACAAATTCACTCAAAAAAAAAAAAAAAAAAAAAAAAAAAAAAAACTTTTTTTCCCCAAATTTTTTAGGGGGGGGGGGGGGGGGCAGGCGGAGCGATGCCCCCACACGCACAATTTTTTTTCCTAAATTAACTACTACTATTATCAATAATTCATATCAATTTTACAATAATAGGTTAAGAATAATTCTCATTATGTATATTTAAACGACATTTTGTCCTATACTGCCATGTTAAAAATTTAGAAAAAATACGATCACAGCCAGTGCCTGATTATCCAAAAGGCTCAGGAAGCACAAGCTTCCCCTCTAAAATTTAAGAGGGGGCCCCATAAGGATTAAAAACAGGGTCTTGAATTTTTTGTTTCATATTTTCACACTGAGATTGAATTTTTTCTGAGAAAAGTTGCCTAAAACAAGACAAAACACTCACTATCTCAGGAAAAATCTATTATTTAACACCAATAATCTGAATGTTAATTAAAAAGTTGTATGATTTTAATATTCTGTGTAGAAACCACCCAGATGTATGAAAAAGAAAATAATAATAATAATAATAATAAACACACACTATTTTTTGGTCTATAGCATTTTTATATTGCAATATGTAACACAAAACAAGATTTTCCGAAATGAAAGGGGGCCCCGAAATGATGCTGAGCTTCCCCTAGCTTCAAAGCTTAATCGGGCCCTGATCACAGCGCCACCTGTTGAGCGATTGATCCCCAAATCTAATTAACACCAGTGTATGTCAAGGGCCAACTAAATACAAAGTTTGGTTAAATTTCGTTAAAAATAAATAAATAAATAAATACGATTTATTTAAAAAATACGTTTTTTTCGTTAAAAGTAAAAAAAAAATCGATAACTTTGTTTTAAGTTATCACAGATTTATAGTCCAACCATTCGTTTTAAAGGTATTGACGAGACCTTTCGAAAGATACCCATCTTGAAAATTTACTCCCCTCGAGGGGAGACTTCTCCTCCAGAGGGGCTGGAGAGGAAGTCTACACATACAAAAGCCCTACACAAGTCCTACACATACAAAAAAAAATTTCCCAGTTGACTATCTCTATTATAAATAATTCTTGTAAATTTCATAATGATTACTAAAAAATAATTCTCTTTATGCACATTTATACAAAATTTTGTTCTATATCACCATGTTAAAAATTTAGAAAAAGCGGGATGACAACGCAACACGTAAGAAAATTTTTACCAAAAGTTGATAGGCACTAATACATGTCATGGTGCAACTACATACCAAAGGAACTACTCTGGAACTACTCTGTGCAGTAGTTCCTGAGATACAGTTGCCACAAAAATTTGTCACACACACAGACAGACATTTTCTAAAAATGGTCAAATCGTATTCTACAGCTCTCAAAACGTGTAAATCCATCAAAAACCCGATGTCGAAAATTTTTACGAATCCAATGCTTTCTTCTATTGAATATAGAAGAAAGTAAAAACGATATAAATATTGTGTATTTAAAATATACAAAAATATAACTCCGCATTTACAAATGAGAAAAATTCACATTTTTAATGTAACAAATAAATAAAAATAATAACAATAATAACAATAATTATAATAATTAAAAAATAAATAAAATAAACTGCATTTGTTTGCTGGTATTGTTTAATTTCACATATCGACCTGATTTCCTTCGAAATAATTACTATTGATTTTTCCAGAAACTTTAAGATTTAATTTATTTAGTGAATAATTTACATTTTATATACTTTTACGTAATTACATTATAGTGTTTAAACTTTAATGAGATTTTAATGAATATATAATGACCTTGCTTTCTAAGACTAAGTTTATTCGCAGAAATGTCCAATAAATTTTCTTCCGCATATGTACCTTGCGGTTGAGCTACTGCTAACTCACGTGAGATATGATTAACATTTTGCATTTTGGAGAGGTCGTCCAAGAGAAAGTGAGAAATTACATACTTTCATAAGATATAAATGGCAGAAACTCTACAATTCTGTAATTAAAGAAAAAAAATAGTTATTTATTATTTATCCATTTTTCTCGTTATTATTTTTGAATTTATTAATATGTACTTTTTTTTAGTCTTATGAATGAATATGAATGAATAATAAATAATATATATATATATATATATATATATATATATATATATATATATATATATATATATATATAATGTTTAAAACACTAGTTTAGAGAAAATAAAGGTTTTCCATGAGGAATGGTACAATTTTAATTGGTTAGATGGCAACACTGCGTATTACTTTTTCTTGAGTCATTTTTGTTTATTATGCTATGCCATTTAATCATGCAAAGATACACGCTTGAACAACGTTTCGAAATTATAAAATTGTTTTATCAAAATAAGTGTTCAAATGTGAATACTGAGAGAAATTTGAGAAGAATTCATGGACGACATTATTCAGTTAATCGACTCGATCGATTTCTTTGGGGATGTGTTAAGTCCCAAATTTCTGCTCATAATCCAATAACAATTGAGCAATTTAAAACCACATTGAACGTGTTAGTCGTAAAATAACACCAAATTTATGTGAAAGAGTGATAGAAAATTGGATTGACAGAATGCGGTATGTTCAGAGAAAGTCGTGGTGACTTACTGGGGATGGAATGTGCTTTACGGTACTGTTTGGCGACTTGTTTCCGATCGCGGATAAAGATGTCAACCTTGGTAACCACGGTGTTTATGCAAAAAGTCACCGAAGCGCAGTGCTAGTGCGATGTTAAATGGTACCTTACTGGCGTATCTCCGAGATTGTCGGCGAAGCGTAGTGCTAGTGCGATGTTAAATGTAACATTACTTGCGTATCTCCGAGATTATCGCCCATAACGCAGTAGTAGTGTGACATTAAATCCACTCTGCTTATCTGGATTATATTTAAGGTTATTGTTGTATTCTTTGATGTTTTTTTTTTTTTTTTTAAGTGGGAGCCATCCCTTCCGCGAAGGATCAAAATTGTGATGGTGTGTCCCACACAGTCGCCAATTGCCCACCTGCGCAGCACTAGTGCGACGTTAAACACAACCAACCAACCAGATGGTTTGGTAGCGGTTTCTTTGATATTAACCGGTTGTTTTAATCGTTTTGCTGTTGGGGGATATTTTTTTTTTGTGCCTTATTCTTGGAAAGTTTTGTGCCGTGAAGGGTGAAAGTTTTGTATTTCTCTTTGGTTCCCGTTTGTCTTGGATATTTTCTGGTTACTATCTGCTGTGTTAAAAGAGACGAATGAATGCACAACAAAGTTTTATTTTCTGTTGGAAATGTAAGGTAAGAAAGAAATACTTCAATGGTTTATGAAAGGTGGTTTGATTGCTAGTTTTTCTCTTTGCCCCACGTGTGGTCAGAAAATGCGATTGAGTGAGCGAAAGAAGTTAACGGATGGGTATGAGTGGCGATGTGTATGAGTGGCGATGTCTACATCGCCACTCATACACATCATCGCCACTCATACCACCAGCAAGGAAAATGAATGCGCATGATGTGAAGAGGAGTGTCAGGAAAGGTTCGTGGTTCAGCCACAGCCATTTGAGTTTATGTAAGAATATGTTGATTACAAGGTACTGGTTTTTGAAAGTGGCGAATGAGTCGGTTATGCAAGAGATAGGAGTACGGTTTGGGTACGGTTGGAAATTGTGTTGATGTGGTTGGTGTAAATGATTAAATCGAAATCTCCAGAGGAGATTATTTTCTTCGTTTTTTCAAGAGTTTGTTTCAGTTTGTCGCTTTTCTGATGTAAAATTGTAATTTGTTCTTTTTGTAAAATTGAATATTTAGATTGAGTATCCTAAATAAAAAAGCTTTTGAGTAGTGTTTGAAGTGGTGTTAGTGTGGTTGGTGTCGCGGTTGTCGCTTTTCTTATGTAAAATTGTCATTTATTGGTTTAGTACAATTGTATGTTTATGCTGATAAAAGCTTTGGATTAGTGTTTAAAATGATGTTAATGTGGTTGGTGTACATGATTATATCGTAATATGCAGAGGGGATATTTTTGTTTTTCGAGGAAAGTGCTATTTTTTACGGAAATTATGAAACGGGTAAGTAAAAAAACTTTCTTTTTTATTTAAATGCTTATTTATGTATATTAAGTTATTTGTGCTGTTTTTGTTTTGTAATATTTCTTAGTTTTAGTTAATAAAAATCGTGAAAAATTTGTATTTTTCTTTACTCAAGTATTTGTAAGATATTTCTGACGCTTTATGTTTACATAATTGCTTTAAAACACGTAAATCGGCCCTTTTCGAAAGGATGGGTATGAAAACCGTGCTTCCAGTTCAGCATTTTGGAAAGGACGGGAGAGAAAACCGCGACACCGCGCCAACTTGGCGAGTTCGGAAAAACTCGCCAAAAACTCGCCATAAGGACCGTAAAGCACATTTTCCCCACTTACTGGCATAATGCAAACTTTCGAATAATAATAATAATAAAAAATAAGTGTGTCTCACTGAATAATTTATGCTTTTTTTTATTATTATTGTATCACTCTTAATGGAAAAACCTATAAAAACTAATTGTTTTTTATATTTTGAAATGTTTTTCACCTTTAGTAGTATAATTATTTTAATCTTTAAATATGATTGCAACAATTAATAATAATTTCTTTTTAATATTTAAAACAATATATTTGAGAGAATAAATGTTGACCGAGTAAAAAACGGAAAATTACTACAAATATTTATTTTATCTTCTGATTTCTGTGAAATACCTCAAATTCGTAATACCATTCATAATACCTCAAAGTAAAATATTTAAATAATGAACTGCTTTCTATACGTTTACTTTTTTTTAACCTACTTAAATTTGCCATCGTAAAACATTTTTCTGTATCCATCGTGACAAAAACGCTACCTACTGGAACAAATGTTCAAATCGCTTATTCCTGACCATTAATATTTTGTGTACGTGAATTTAACACTGGATACAACAATACGTTAAGGGGACCGGAAATTAATGTCTTTTTTTTAAATATAAATTCAAACAGATAAATCTTTAACAAGTTCTTATTTATAATCAACGGCGTAATCAGTCTCGTTATCATCAACTTTTTGCCATATACTGTGAAAACTTTAAATCCCGGATAGTTTAAAAATCATTGGTTTTTGAGAAAAATATCCTGTCATCACATTTCGGTCATCATCCAAATTGTTAATTTTTTGCGTATAAGAGAATTTTGAAGCGATCGGAATAAGTGAAAATCCGATGGCACAATATCGGGCAAGTATGGTGGGTGAGGCAATATTTCCTAACCCAATTCGTTAATTTATTTCTGGGTTCGTCATGCACAGTCTTATATTACTGTGTTACCGAATAAAACTTTATTTTACATAGTCAATGAGATTTTTTCCATTAAAAATTGATTTACTAGATATTATTGTTTATAGTAAAATTCTACATTCATAGTTTATCTAGGTTTCAATACTTCAAAATAAATGATCCCGCAAATACTCCACCAACCACACAAAAGCTCCTTCCTTGGTTGTAAATCTTGTCTTAGCTATACTTTGTGGCGATTCATTCGTATGAAGGCACTGCCTTTTGCGTTTCGAAATATCATAAAGAACTTAATTTCCATCTGCAGTAATCAAGCAATCAAAAAACGTTTGTGTATTGTGTCGTTGGATATATAATTTGTATGTGGTCGATCGGTTAGCCTTGTTTTCTTCAGACAGCATATGTGAGACTAAAACAAATGTTCTGTTTATCTTTCGAACCAACTGAAAAGATCTCACTTTAAATTGTGGAAAAAAAATAATAATGCTTAAATATTCACGAGTAAATAACTCGATATAATCTTGAAACGTCTCTGACAAGAGTTAAAGTACACAATAAGCTGACAATTGACAAGAAAATGTTGACATACGTAAAAGACCCTACATTCCTCTCCCCTAATAATTATTGAGAATATCAGAGAAAACTAAGTAATATAATAACAAATTCTTGAATGATACGGTCTAAAATTTATAACATACTTCTTTTTCCTAAATTTCGCCAAAATTAGGGATTATTCAAATACATTACTGTCGTATCTATCTTTATTTTCAAAATTAAATTTTATAATTTATAATTTCTGTTTGAATATAGAACATGTTTAAAAAGGTAACAGTATACTTATGTAAATGAAAAGCATAATTTGAAGTTGAAAATAACAGCAAGTTAAAAAATATTGGTTTTTCATGCAGATTAGTTCAGGAAAACGATAGGGAGAAATAATATCAACGCGCATTTTAAAAGCTGTTAACCGTCATAAATATATACAAAGAAAGATAAAGGTGTAACGAATATAGAAAAGTCTTCACCACCCATTTTCGAAGTATTGTACAGGTAGAATACTGACAGAGTTTTGATACAAAAACAAAATAAAAGCAGTTTCTTATTGAGGAGCAAACATTCAAACCGTGTTTCTTCAATAATAATAACTAATAAATAAATAAATAATTTGATTAAAAAAAAAAAAAAGTGTTCGTGATTTTTTTTTAAAATTTAAGATAACATAGTATGTCTACATATCTTTCTACATATGTCTGAATGTGTCCCTAGTACCCTGTAATACATCTAAACAAACAATGATTAGAGTTTAAGCTTATTTATTTTTTAATTTATAAGCTTTTTGTGTTTTCTGAAAAACTGAATCCGAAATAGAAAACATGGTTTGAATGTGAGCTCCCGAATTGTATTTTGTAATTTGGCGTTTGCACAGACTATTGTAAAACATATGATGTGTTGCAAGACGAATAGTATCAAATCAGTAATGGTACCTAATGCTCCGTAAAGGATATGGGTGGTAATTTAACAAGATTATATAAACCACCCGGACAACAAACATGGTTTTGCCATTACAGTTGTCAGTATTTTATTTCAAAATACAGTCGGCAGCAAAGTTATTGAAGCGCTAGCGATAATTCCTATTTAAATGATGTGCACCTCGTACAATATTTTGCTAAGTAAATACTTTTCGAGTCGTTGTCTTAGATTTTATGCTGTTTGTAATAAGTAAGTTAATGATAAAAATCAGCGATCAAACAAAACAAAAATAAAATAAAATAAAATAAAATAAAATAAATAAATGTTGATATGTGCTTCAATAATTTTTCTGCCGATTTATTAATATAAGTCTCTAATTTGTGGAATTTTATGTTTGATAACTAGTCGTTTCTTGTTTCTGACGTTGGTGAGAAAGAACATACGGCTGGCTGAGATAGATGTCCATTAAGAAGTAAGTATGCAACATAGTGTTTTGACCAAACTGTTTAGATATAGTCTCTAAATTAATTGTTATCATAACCGTATTTTAAAATAATCGTAAAGCGTATGTTAATAAAAATACGGATTAACAAGAAATGACATAGAAGGTAAACTTAATCTGGCAGCAAGATTGACAAAAACACAGATACTAAATTTTTTCATAATTGGCTGATTAACGCTATAAATTAGAGACAAAAAGTTCTTCATAGTACCTTGTTTCAAGTGTTATTGTTCCTCTTTTCTTACTATTTGATTATAGCCCAACTCCTAAATAATTGCTTTTGAAAAACAGTTTCCTTTAAAAGTAAGAATTCAGAACTTTTTACTGCTTGTCAAATTGCCGTATTACAGAACTATAGAATAAGTGTGGTTCATTATATAAAGCCATTTCGCGGCCGTTCACCGTTCCCAATGTTTAGCACCAGATATGAAATATTTTGCATGAGTCTTGGAATTATTAAACAGATATCAATTCGAAATTTTTAATTAAAACTTTGAGACATTGTTAAGTAGGATTCATAGAAGATTAAAGATTTCATATTTTGTTTCATTGTAACATCGTATTTTTTTTTCCATAATTTATTCGTATAGACTAAAAAAAAAAATCTGTCTCTTATTTTTTTAAAAATATTTTACTTAAATGCAAACATTTTAATTGTTTTATACAAATTTCATCTTTTGAGTCCTGGGGAATGTATTCAGTATTTCTTCGCAATTCTGTAATAGCAGGCAACTGCGTTACAGAACATAAAATAAATAAATAAATAAATATAAACTATAAAGGATATTTTTGTACGAAATTACATTATGAAGATAACAAAGTTTGCATTATGAGCATGAATGACTCTGATAACGTTAGCTGATTATACCATATGATAATATTTCCAATAATATCGTTAAAAAAAATTAATACTTAAATATTTTTGTGTGTAGATTTCAATGTTAGATATGTATTTCAATGGAAATTCGTGAAAAACATGTAAGCTCAATTCATTATTATGTTCGATATTCTATGATACATATATAGTATAACGATAAAAATCAGTCGCATGTTTACAAATACCTTCTTTTTAACTGTGTAACAGAACTGGAGAATAAAAGTTGCATGTGTATAACTACCTTTTACACTTATAGATATGTCAAGAACATATTTGATAAATTAATAATAATTAAAAAACAGATTGAATCTCAATTTCAATTAAGCTTTATGAATAGATATAAATGCTCTAACACGATTATTATTATTATTATAATTATTATTATTATTATTTTAATAAGAAAACCTAAAATAGGTAAAGGAATTTTAATTCGAAAAAATGAAACAAAGTTTTAAACTACGCAAATAATTCAAGGAAATGTTATATAAATTGCGTGTTTTGAAAATGAGGATTATTTTAACTGTTTTAAAAATAAATTAACTTTAAAAGATGTCTTAATCTGAAATGATTTAAAATTAATATATATTTCCTACACCAAAATTTAATTATCATTTTCCAAATAATTTCGAGAAGGCATTTGTACGTTTCTACAGAAAAATAGCCAATTTTCAAAGACTATTGATTATTCTAAGGAAAATTTCAATGTTAATACGATTCATTAACGATTGATAAAACGAAAATATCTTATTGATTGAGAAAATTAAAATAGGAAAAACGTAAAAATTTAAAATATATCGTGATATTGTTTCACTCTCAAAATTTACTGAAAACAATATTGTAACTAAAATATGGAATTTTTAAGACAAAATATTATCTTTAAAATTGCTAGATCAGAGTAAAGTAGCTTCAAATTTTAGTTGGTGAATAATAAGTTGGTTAACTCAAAGTTGGTGAATAATAATAATAATAATAATAATAATAAAGATATTATTTCGAAATTTCGGTTTACATATCATTAAATGAGATATAAAATATTACGTTTATTTACTAAAAACATTATTTTTAGAGTTTTGCATATATGTAATAATAAGTTTTGCATATATGCAAATTGCATATATGTAAATTTACTAAATGTAAATAACTGATATAAAGGTAGTTTAAAATTAGTAAACTATATTTGTGCAACGAAATCGATCGTAAAAATTTTGAAGAATTGTAAATAAAATATTGTATTTATTAATTTCATTACATATTCATTGTTTCAAAATTATAAAAAGTACAGAAATACATACTTAAAAATTTATATACTATTGATCTATAAATTCATATTTGATATCAACCATAGCGGGATTTCATCATATACATTTAGAAATAAATATAATAATACCTGTTCTAGAGATTGGTATATATATATTTTTTTACGACACGTGTCGTGTTACCTTGTGGCACTTGTCTCCATATTAAAGAACTTTCGTAAATGATATCTTTCAGAATGGATTAACATTGCATCAAAGTCATGTTAGAAACGTTTCTTGTAAAAAATCGCGAAAATAACATTTAATGTATATTAATAATAACTCATAAATTTTGATTTTATGACAATCTCCATGGCCTTTGTATTCAAATACACATGAATTAAAAATCTTTAATTAAATGTAGAAAAATAAAATAAATAAATAGATTATAATCTTTAGTGTTCCATAAGATAAATAATATTTTAACTTTAAAAAAAAAAAAAAAAAAAAAAAAAAAAAACGGGATATATAATATTTTCCAATTTTCAATACTTAAACAAGAGCTTGAAAAACATCATAGTAATATTCAGAAACAATAGCGTTTATTAAATTTATTTATAGCATATTTTTAAAATAGTTATTGCATTAAGTTTAATCAGTTTAAAAATAGAAATCATCCGAAACTGCCTGTAAAACAGTTTTAAAGTTTTTTGGCTAGAAAACAGAAATATTTACTTATTGTAAGAAAATAATATTTTTATCCAAATTTCATTACAAGAATTGTTATAATTAAAAACATAAATCATTTTCGTCTTTCAAAGAATTACTAATCTCAATTTAGACAGAATATTCAGAAAACTGTAATGGAATTTATTTTAATCGTATTAAATTTATGTATATATATATATATATATATATATATATATAAGTATTAATGGATTGCGATTAATCATACATTTTTTTTTTAGATTTCCAGTAATATTTTTATGAATAACTTTGAGTAATTTTTAGCTATACCATTTACAAGTTAAAAGCAGCATTATTTTAAAGAAAATGCAAAACGTTTGTTTTAAAATCACACACAATAATTTTCAAAATGACTTGAAATAAAACTACATTAATAGAACAAAATATTTGTACATTTATAATATTTTTAACGTAAAAAATACGGCTTCCTATATAAACAATACATAAAATGATAATAAAATAACACATTTATAATACAATTAATTAGGCGGACCGCGTAAAATATATGATATTAAAGGAAAAATCATCAATCAACTATACGTTAATTAGTTGCATACTAGAATATCTTGCATTTCCAATACACCCATGAATTACTGTTTTCAAATATTTGTCAAGAATTAAATAAGTATATTTTATATTAGAACTTATAAACCAGAGTAGAATTTTGTTGTATACCATCATACGTAAGATTATATCTTTTGTTACGTACTTTTCTGCATTTTTTATGTTTCTTAAATCAATTTGTTAATAACCGATTTAATTTAAATAATATATGTGTGCACATGTGTTAATTCGGAAAACCAGCAAGAACAAAATCTCATCGACTTACCTCTGTTTCAAAGAATGTTTATACTATCAAATTTGAAATTTTGCCGATTTCATTAACAACATTCTTTTTAATGTCGTAGGACCTTCCTATGCAATTAAAAATTTATGGAAAAAATAAACAATTAGTAGACTTTATTGGCAATGATGTACAAATGTATAGTATATTATAATATCTAAAACATAATTTTGTAAACAAAAGTAAGTATAGATTTCTTTTATTCATGAATTCATCAATCGTGAATATTCATTTAAGTAAATTGGAGTGTAAAGGATGTCTCACCTGTCATATCTGCGTTTGCCGACTCGGTGACTTTGCCAACGAATATTGTGCCTAGCTGGTTATCAGCCAGGGTAGCTCAGTGGTAGAGCATCAGTGTGTTAAGCGGAGGTGCCCGTGTTCGATTCCCGGCTCTGGCATTTTTCACATAGTTGGTATATAGATATATCAACCTTTACACTCCAATTTACTTAAATTAAAAGTTAGTATTTTGTTATTGCCTAATATTTTGTTCTTTTCTTAAGCTGTGTTCATTCGTGTCATGTACACTTTTTTGGTATAAAATTCATTTTTAAAGCAAAGTTGTAGAGGTAATTATATGCATATTTTGAAAGTAATATAAAACAGCAACATTCACCAGATATTGAGTTCAAAAAATAATAATTTTATATTTGAAAATTAGGTATAAATCATTAAGAACATTATACATTATATTTATTTTTTATTTAAACACAAATTTAGATATACTGAGAAAAAATATACCGCCTTCATCTAGAACGAAAAATTAGTTATTTTCTGAATACCTAATTTAGAAATATAGATTTCCAAGTTACGAGTATAAGATAATCAAACAGCCTAGGTAATGAAATGATCCAGAAGTTCTAGTCTATGCATTTCTAGGTGGTAAAACAATATTAGGCATATTAGGAATATTATAAGTCCTTTGTATTGAGAGAAATTCACAATCATCAGTTTGGTCTTAAACCAAATTGATAGTTGCTACAACTCGCCTTTTGTGCTCGCATGTATTTGCAGAGATTTTTAAATAAGTTTGACCATTATAGTGTAGGAAAATGCCCTACAATTCTAACGCGGGTTCTTAAAACTTCCTAGCAAAGGGAACTAGAATTTATAACGATTACATGTATCTATTTTTACTAGAGCCATAGTTTAGTTTCTAGGTGTCAGTTACAGAACATTTTCTCAGTGTACTACCAATACATTAGCAATATTTCCATCTTAGATCATAATAAATATAAAATGATATTTTTTCTGGTGACCAGATAGAATGAAATTTTGTATAAAGTCTACAGATTTTAGTTTTAATGTACACCGTGATTTTTTTAAGTTATCCATGGAAATTGTTCTTGTTCATCCTTTAGAGTGTAATGTAATAGATTTCTTATATTTTTAGTTAATTGTTAAATTTGCATATATAGTTACATTTTCTAACGCTCTCTTAAAAATAATTTAATTTCTACAAATCGACATTTTTAAATATATACAAAAACATATTATATTCGAAACACTATCGTAACAATAGATTATGGCAAACGATACTCACGCCATAATCGGCTATTTTCTTACACTAAATACATACAATTCTAAAATAAATGTATACTTGTAATTGTTAAGTTTGAAAATTTCTCGTCTGTGCTATTTTGGCAACATGTACTATTTTGGCACACTGGGCTATTTTTATTTTTGTTCTTTTCATTACTAAAAAAAAAAAAAAAAAAAATACCTGGAAGGCATATATTTTAATGTATGTTTTATTATAAACTTCAAACTGTTCATATTCATTATGAATAGATTAATTAATTGTACTAAGAAGTAATATTTAATTAGAATAGCGACGAACTGGCTTAAACCTCAAAATGTCTACTTCTTTATTTTAAGATAAATTTGATATTAACGTATCATCATTATTAGATATTATGTTTTAGTGAATTATGCAACAGTCAGAAATGAATAAATAGAAAAATGCCTTAGCATTAACAGAATTAATTATTTAAAAAAAAAGGGTACGTTATTAGATCTTGGAACAATTAAAATATACATCGGAATATAACAATTATCAGCAGTAAAACTGGAACAAAAGCGAAAAAAAAAAAAAATCTGGAGTGACTCCACTCGACTTTCCGAACATTCAGTAACTAACAGTTTTGTAGATAAAATAAAGAAAGAGGTGTTGCTAAACAAACAAAAAAGAAAAAACCATAACAGAGTGTTTGAGTATTTTTCTCCATATATCACACGAGGTTTTATTTAACGCTACTAAACTTTGAGCCCTTAGATCATAAAGATAAAGAATTTTTCGTTGTGTCCCTGTAAAAATCTATAAATGCTAGATTCACCAAAATGCTTATAGTTAGTGCAACAGTGATTTATAATATTCATACAAATTTTCAGCTCAATTGAATAAGGCGTTTAGATGTTATCGCTGGTCTCATAGGCCATAAAGATAAATAATTTTTCTTTGTGTCCCTGTAAAAAAACTGTAAGTGCTAGATTCACCAAAATCTATACAGTTGGTTCAAATGTGACCTATAACATGTGTACAAATTCTTTGCTGAGATTAATAAGGCGTTTAGACGCTATCACACTTTTAAAAATTTGGCGAAGAATTTTTCTTTGTGTCCCTGTAAAAAAAACTATAAGTGCTAGATTCTCCAAAATCTATACAGATTGAGTATCTGTGACCTATAATATGTGTATAAAGTTTTTGCTCAATTGAATAAGGCGTTTAGATGCTATCGCACTTTTAAGATTTTGGTCCCTTGGCCATAATGATAAAGAATTTTTCTTTGTGTCCCTGTAAAAAAACTATAAGTGCTAGATTCACCAAAATCTATAGGGTTCGTACTATGGTGACTTACAATATACGTACCAACTTTCAGCTTATTCGAACAAAGCGTTTAGACGCTAGCGTGTTCACTCACAGACATACACACATACATACACACATACATACACACATACATACGCACATACATACACACATACATACACACACACATACATACATCATCGTAAAAATAGTGAAAACGGACTCGTTGGACCTCGAAACGTATAGAAACATCAAAATCTCGAATTCGGATTTTTGACATGATTACAATACTTTCCTCACTATAGTGTTCGGAAAGTAAAAAGTTAATCGAAGTGACATGTTATAATAAATCGAAGTTACATATTATAATGACATATATATATATATATATATATATATATATAAACATTTCCAATAGTTGCATATCGTCAGTAGTTACAGAATTTTTTTATTTTTTTTTTTATTTTTTTTATTTTTTTATAATTAATGATTTAAAAAATTTTCTTATGTAAATGAGAAAATGTAACGTAATCTTTTTTATATAAGAGTATTTCTTTTTAAAAGATGCATTTCTAAATTACCTTAATCAATTACGGTGAATTAAACATTACCCTTAACATTTAAATTTATCTGACAAAGTAATTAATTTTTTTTATTAGATTAACACCTTTGAGAATCGAAATGAATAATTTATGAAAAAGTAAAAAGATTCACTGTGTTCGTCGTCTAGACATTTCGGAAAAAAAGAGTTGATTTTATTAAATCTTACTTTTTTTTCTGGTATCTACTTTTACACTTTACATTGCCTATGAAAAATAATACAAAATGTCCAAAACAAGATTCTTTCATCTTCATTCTTTATATTTTTATCTTCATTATATGCAACAAGAGAGTATTCTATTTGTAAAAAAAAAAAAAAAAAAAAAAAAAAGT
Organism: Salticus scenicus; assembly: GCA_963930645.1. Taxonomy (NCBI): domain Eukaryota; kingdom Metazoa; phylum Arthropoda; class Arachnida; order Araneae; family Salticidae; genus Salticus; species Salticus scenicus. Next base: position 77,700,660 of record OZ005654.1, on the reverse strand, counting down.
CTAAATTTTTTTTCCTTAAAAAAAAAAATATATATATATATATATATATATATATATATATATATACATATTTTTGGATATGCTAAGTATTTGACAAAATTTAAGTATTATCTGTTTATAAATGCTTCTCTTTTTACGTGTCTGTATGTAACTGATAGGTGCAAAAATATTTAAACGACATATATATTCGATGGATGATATTCGTTGTAATGGATAACTTTAACTATAATTCCAAAAATATATATTACATTTGAAGATATTTTTCACTCATGTCTAATAACATAAATATAACATTATATCTTACTGAGTAAAACAACACAAAAAGACAGAATAATTAAGAACAATGACATGCAAATAAAACAATTTGCTATATTAAATGAAACATTGTTATGAACGTGAGAAAAAGTGGCTTTACGTATCTCCTATAAGTAATGCAACAGTTTCATTAACTGCACAATACGAAAAATAGATAAATCTTTTTTTTTTTCTGTTTATTTTTCTCTTGTTAAAAGAAAACATCAAAGATGAAATGCGTTAATTACATCATTTAAATTAATTTAGCAAACTTTTTTTCTTTGTCTATGATGAACTCTAAATATATATTACTAAAATGTATTTATAAGGCTTAAATAATTACACTTGTCTCTGTTATAAAGAAACAAAATGATGTGCGATGGTACATTTGATTTATGTCCAAATAAATCATATATATATATATATATATATATATATACGTGTTTTTATGTTTAATTATATTTTTCGAACAATGTCTTATAGAGAAAAAGAACATAAATGCACATTGAAAACATTAATATTTCATGATATTTTATTATGGATCAATACCTTAAAAATTATTAATAATAATAATAAAAATAAAAAATACAAATACAAATTCTATGCATTTAGTAACACGTTTGTTATACTTCTTTTGTGTTAATAGATAAAAAACTTTTAAAGACAAACATGTTTAATAGATGATTTTTTAATAAATAACTTTACATGTGCATTTTATTTATTAAAACAAATTGCATTTTTAACTTCTTAAATATAGCATAAAGTTTTCTCGAATAAAATAATTTGGAAACATAGTATTTTCAGGGAAACACGTGAAAAATAAAACGGTTTGTTACTGTGTCTGATACAGTAAGATGAAAGAGAGGAAAAATAGATGAAAGAAAATACGAAGAGAGAGAATAAGTCGAAAAAATGCTAAAACCCCTTTAAGAAACGTAAATATCCCGTTAATTCCCCAATAGGGAAAAAATAATTTTTTTTTTCTCATTGTCTATTCTTCAGATAAAAGGAAACATTAAAAAAGAAATAATGCATTCCTTCAATTCCATAATTAAGTTTAGTGAACGTCTTTGTATTTACCTATCATGAAGGCTAAACAAATTACTAATGAAATGTATTTATTATGTTGTAAACAATATTATTTATCTCTGTTATAAAAGAGTCAGGAAAAGAAACGTGATTTTTTTATCTGTTGTCAAATAAATTTAAAGTTTGAATACACTTTTCTTTAAACTCTTGTTAAAGACTAAAGAAAGAAAATAGTAATAACGTAAAATAAAATCTCACATTAGAAAGCTAATTTGAATAATATATTTTTGTTATTTTTTAAAAGTATTACAAAATTACAAATTTTAAATTTAAAATAATAATAATAATATTACTTGCTATTTTTATTTTATTAGCAGCATTTTTAAATAAATTAATAAATACCAAACCTTCAAAATATTATATATATATATATATATAGGTAAATACGTCTATTGTAATAAGAAACATTTCAAACATATTTCAAATATTTATGATATGTATTGTAAATATTTCTCTTTAACTTTATCTGTGTTAAATTATCAATGAGTTTAACTGAATAAAATAGAACAGAGGCACAGTATCTTGAAAGAAACGTGTGGTAATTAAAATAGTTTATTACAGTAAATCAAGCAGTAATACAAAATAAGTGTTTTCCCCTACACAGAAAGAAAAAGTTTTCATTACGAATCTGGTTCAAGTAATGGAACAATTCCCTTAATTCTACAATAAGAATAATAGAAAAATCTTTTTATCATTGATTGTTCTCCGGATTAAAGGAAACATTAAAGACTAAATGCATTTAAACTACTCCTTAATTAAGTTCAGTGGACTTATTTTTCTTTGGGTCTGATGGAGGCTCAATAAAGTATAACTAAAATTCTATTATACAAGCTTCAGCTTTTATTTGTTTATCTCTGACACATTTTACCTCTGAACTTTTAACTAAAGAATTAAATGAAAATAAAAATAAAATTAATTGAAAGAACCTATACACTAATGACATTTAAATAGTAATTTATGATATTTTTTTTAAATATCAATTCTATAAAAAATATAAAAGAAATAATAAATTGAAGTAAAATTCTGTGTAATCAGTATTTACAAAATATGACACATGTAATAATATATTAATCAATACTAAACCATTTACAGACAAATATAGTTGATTTATAATGCTTATTGCAATAAACCACTTTACATGCATATTCAATTTTATTAACTATTATTTAGACTTATATGAAACATTAAATTTGTCGAATAGAACAAAAAGAATGCACAGTAACTTCAAATCACTGTTTAGTAAATAAAACAGTTTGTTAGAGTAAATAAAACAGATAAAGCAGATCAAAAATAGCTTTCCATTACGAATCTGCTTTCAGTAACTTAACAATACCTTTGATTACACGAAAAGAATAATAGAGAAATCTTTTTCTCTCTGATTGTTCCGCTAATAAAAGGAGGCATTAAAGGCGAAACGCGTTTTTACTAGTACTTAATTACGTTTATTGAATTCTGTATCGTTGATTGTGAAGGCTATATAAATTATTGCTTAAATATATTTAAAAACTTTCAACTGTTTATATTTATCAGAATTTTAAGAAAGTCATGACATAAAATTTTACATTTTCATATATATTGCAGGGATGGAACACGGGCGCAGAATTCATACCGGAATCCGTTTAAGAAATGTCTCTACCTATAATATCGTTGATTTAAGAAGTAGAAATTTTCTTACATTGATAGTGGTATGAATTCTGCGCCCGTGTTCCATCCCTGATATTGTATAACTGTGTCTATTTTGTTGATATCCATTTATAAAAACGTTAATTATTAATTATTCATACTGAAATTTTTGCCCATTGTACTTTTGACATATTTTACCTTGTGCACATGATACTTCTGAAATTTATTTACAGAACATCTTGAAATTCCATACGCATACACTGCAAGCGGGTATGTTTCAAATGACAAGCACATAAGTATATCCATTCCTATATTGATTAATTATAATTAATTATGTTACTTAAAATTTTCCAAAAAGCAGTATTTTTATTAAGTTTATGCTATTATTTTAAATTGACGGTTCTCTTTTCTAATCATAAATTACATAAAAAAAGGGTGTGCGTCTTAAAAAAAAACAGTGCGTTAAAACTACTTTAAAAACATATTTTTAAAGTAGGTAAGCTGCCAAGTAATAAGTTGTCAAAAATACATTGGTCAGAATTTTCATTAAAATTAATTAAAAAAATAACTTTCTTTTTTTAATATTTTTTTTTATAAATGACAATCAGCAAAGAATATATATATATATATATAGAGAGAGAGAGAGAATGCGAATATTTATTACTTAAATACAAATTATATTTAAAGATACAGCAACTTGAGATATAACACTTTTTATTGGTTTTTAATGTCTTTAAAGTTACTGTGACTCCCTTAAAAAGTATAAAATGACTTAAAAATTGAAATAAAACTCAGTGAATGGAATTACGCTTTATTAATGCAATAGAAACACACATTAATAAATGAGTAAATACTACAATACTTTAATAAAAATTGTTTAAATGAATTTAAAACTGTTCTTATCCATAGTGAGAACATATTTAAATGTACTAAGAAGCAATATTTAACGAGGATTGTAACATTTGGCCATAAACTTCAAATTGTCTACTCCTTTATTTTAAAATAAATTTGATATTAACATATCATCATTATTAGATATTAAATTTTAATGAATTATGCAACAGACAGAACTGAAAAAAATGCCTTAGCATTAACAGAATTAATTTTTCTAAACAAAGAATGATATGCTATTAGAACTTATCACAAATAAAATATACATCAGACTATATCTTATACTATTAAGTGAGCAATATTTGAATATATATATATATATATATATATATATATATATATATATATATATATATTTCACTGTTCTCGAAAACGGTAGCTCGGACGGTCAGGTGATTTAACACAAAGGTGTCCTTCGAAGGGTCATTGTGCAAATCGAAGTCAGATTTTCGAATTTTTGATTAGTTTTCTTTTAATTAATAAAAATATGAAAATAAAACTTCCCATTTCTATAATGACGCCGAATGGAGAATCATAGGAGAGATTTGATAGGTTCATTTGATTTTCATTGATTTGAGTGTATATTACATAGAACTATAGCTACGTTATGAAGAATTACAAGAGATTTGATTTTTATTGATTTGAGTGCATTTTACATTGAACTAGAGCTACGTTATGAGGAATTACGAGAGATTTAATTGGTTTATTTCATTTTCATTGGTTTGAGCGTATTTTACGGTGAACTAGAGCTACGTTATGAAGAAGTACGAGAGATTCGATTGGTTTATTTGATTTCCATTGGTTTGAGTGTAGTTTACGTTGAACTAGAGCTACGTTATGAGGAATTACGAGATATTTGATTGGTTTATTTGATTTTCATTGATTTCAGTGTATTGTACGTTGAAATAGAGGTACGTTTAGATTTTATTTAAAAATATTTGAATTTATAATATTTTAACGTTATGCAACTTTTACAGAGAATAAATTACGATAGACACCGCAGGCGCCCTAGAGTACGTTTTTTAGTTAAAAATTTCATGGGTCTCTGACCAGCTAGATGGTGAAGCCAACTAGTAAGAATTATGAGCAGTAAAAGTGAAACAAAAGCGGAAAAAAAACCGGTTATCGAAATGATATATTATAATGAATCGATGTTACATATTATAATGACATTTAAGCGACATATATATATATATATATATAATTTCCAATAGTTGCATATCGTCAAGTAATTACACAATTAAACTTTATTTTTTTATGTGTTATTAATGACTTATTCTTTTTTCTTATGTAAATAAGAAAATGTAACGTAATCGTTCTTTTTAAAAGATTCATTTCTAAATTACCTTAATCAATTCTGGTGAATTAAACATTACCCTTCACATTTAAATTCATCCGACAAAGTAATTAACTTTTTTTAAAAACTAGATTAACACCTTTGAGAATCAAAACAAATGATTTATTATAAAGTAAAAAAAAAAAAAAAAAAAAAAAACAGTGTATTTCGTCTAGAAGAATCGGCAAAAAAGAGTTGTTTTATTAATTCTTATTGTTTTTTAAATCTAGTTTTACAATATATTTCACCAATCAAACATTTATACATTGCCTATTAAAAACGAATATAAAATGTCCAAAGCAAATTTCTTTCATCTTCATTCTTTATATCTTTTTGTTCATGATATACAAGAAGAAAGTATTCAATTTGTAAAAAAAAAGAAATGCATTTTTTTTTTTTTAATTTACATATTTTTTTAAATGATAAGTATTTGAAAACGTTTGCCGCATTTAAGTATTATCTGATCATTAATGGTTCTTTTTTTTTGCGTGTCTGTATGTAATTGATAACTACAAAATAATTTAAACGACATATATATTCGATGGATGATATTCATTGTAAAACTATAGTTCTTAAAATAATTAATATATCTGAAAGTATTTTTCTCTCATATCTAGTACCTTAAATATAATATTATATTTTACTGAGTAAAACAATAGCAACAGCAACAACAAAAAAGACAGAATAATTAAAAACAATAAGGGGTAAATAAAACAATGTTACATCACATGAAACATTATGATAAACATGAGCAAAAGTGGCTTTACAAATATCTTTAAGTAATGTAAAAGTTTCATTAATTGCACAGTTGGAAAAAAAAAGTTAAATATTTTTCTATTTATTTTGCTCTTGTTAAAAGAAAGTATTAAAGGTAAAATGCGTTAATTATATCATTTAAATTAATTTAGCTAATTTGTTTTTCCTTTACTATGATAAAGTCTAAATATATATTACTAAAATGTATTTATTGTACTTATTACGCTTAAATAATAACAGTTGTCCCTGTTATAAAGAAACATAATGATGTACGATAGTATATTTGATTTATGTCCAAATAAATCTGATATATATATATATATATATATATATATATATGTTTTTTATGTTTATTTATATTTTTCTAACAATGCCTTTTAGAGAAAAATAGCATAAAATATACATTGGAAATATTAATTAATATTTCATGATATTTTATTATACTTCAATATTTTAAAAACGACAAATATACAATAACAAATTTAATTACAAATTATATGCATTTACTAACACGTTTATATTTTTATTTTGTATTAATGGATTAAAAAAAATCTTTTAAAGATAAGCGTATTTAATAGATAATTAATTTTAATATATAACTTTACATGTACATTTTATTTTTTAAAACTAATTGTGTTTTTAACTTCTTAAACATAGCATTAAGTAATCTCGAATAAAATAATTTGGAAATAAAGTATTTTCAGGGAAACGAATGAAAAACAAAACGGTTTGTTACAGTGTTTGATACAGATTAAAAACAAACATAGAATTTTTTTTTGTTTACCGTTTGTGTTTGTACGTAAGTTTATATATTTTATTTCGTACAATTCTGCATTTTTCTATAATACATTCCTTATATCGATTTATCAATCAGATATTTTATTTAAATAGCATATGTGTGCATATGTATTAACTGTGAATTTAGCAAAAACTAAATCTTTTTTACCTATTTATGTTTCAAAAAATATTTACACAATCAAATTTGATTTTTTTACCTATTTATTTAATAATGCTCCTTCTAGTGATCATTATACCTTGTTATGTAATGAAAAATTTATTGGAAAATTAAACAATTAGTATTAATTATTGGCCATATTGGTACAAACGTATTTTACATTATAATACCCAAAACGGAATTTTACAAACTGAAATAAGTATTTTGTGATTGCCTAGTATTTAGTTTTTCTCTTAAACTGTGTGCATTCGTGTCATGCAGACTTTTGGTATAAAATTCATAGTATAAGCAACATTTTGATGTAATTATTTGCATAATTTAGGAGAAGTATAAAAATGTAAGTTTCACTAATTATTAAGTTCAAATAATAATAATTTTTATATAAGAAAATTAGATCTAATCTAAACCATTATAATTACACAGCTCTGCAAAAATAAAAATAAAAAAAAATTCAAGATCCGATACCATTCTTGCTGATTCTTATGTAAAAGGACCTCCTGAATCCGAATATGACTCCCATTTTGCTCAGTCACCCACCGTTTTCTAGATACACCACCCCCTCCCTGTATTTCTTTCCGTGTTCGATAATTTTATGACTATGAATTTGAAGAATGAAAAATAATTAATTTAACAAATAGAAACAAAAAAAAAATATATATACAAAGTTTTAAAAATAACATTAATAACAGATTGAAATATATATATATATATATATATATATATATATAAGATATGTAATGCAGAATTGAAATGGCAAATCCCCCCCCCCCCCCCCCCAAAAAAAAAAAAAAAAAAAAAAAAAAAAAAAAAAAAAAAAAAAAAAATCCCATAATCGCAAATGTCCATGTTTTAGAATTTTATCAACTCTGTAGCCCTCTTAACATATTTAACGGTTAAAATAATCCTCCCCCGTCCTAAAAATCAAATTTTTAGCCATAATATCACCGAAAAATGTTAAAAATAGGAGGCCGTTCCTAAAAAACGGTGGGTGATAGGCAGGGACCGATTTACTCACTTGGAGGCCCAGGGCACTCATGTTCAATGGGCCCTTTTTCCTCGTACTTTAATATTACAACAAACAAAACAAACAGCATATTTTTGATTAATGCATCTAAAAATTCTCTTCATTTCACTTCACATTTCATTACCTGCTCTGCAGTGCGTGCCTCGAATTTAGTTAGTCTTAGTAAAAGTTTGGAATGCAGTATAGGTAGTATGCAGTTCTATTTGCGTTTAGCGAAAATATTCCAATTTTTTCGATGAGCTGATAGTTTCTTTCAAAGATAATACCGCCGATTTATGAAAGAGCGCAGTAATACCTCCATCCATTGACGAAAAAACAAAAAACAATGATCATTATAACAATTTGGAAAATTTCATTTTAACTATTTTTTTAAATGTACGATGGAATTCCTTGGAGGCCCCCTCAGTGTGAGGGCCCAGGGCACTTGCCCCGAATGCCCTGTCTTAAATCAGGCACTGGTGATAGGTCAAAATGGGCATCCTATTCGGATTCAGGAGGTCATTTTACATAAGAATATGCTCAAATGGTGTCAGGCGCAATTTTCATGCCGAGCAGTGTTATTATTATTCACTATATTTAATTTTTAATTAAATACATATTTAGATAACTGAGAAGAAATATACCGCCTTCATCTAGAACGTATAAATAGTCATTTTCTGAATCCCTAAAATAAAATTATGGATTTCCGAGTTACGCATGGAAGATAATCAAATAACCTGGATAGACAAAATGATCGAGAATTTCTATTCTATATTTTTCTAGATGGTAAAAAAAAAAAAAAAAAAAAAAATCTGAATAATATGAGTTCTTTATAGTGAGAGAAAGGTCTCGCTTGATTTCCTAGAATTGGGTGTTAAACCAAAATTATGTTTACAAAAACTCCTCTTGAGTTCGAATTTATTCGCAAAGATTTTTAAATAAGTTTGATCACGATAGTATACGAAAAAGAGGAGAATACTAGAATTCTAACGTGGGTTTTTAGAATTTGTTAGGGAAGGGAGCTAGAATTTATAAGAATGACGTAGAAATAATTTTACTAAACCCGCAGTTTGGTTTCTAGATGTCAGTAACAGAATTTCTTCTCAGTGTATTATCAAGAAATTTACAATATTTACATCTTATATCATAATATTGAATTATTGATTTTTTTTTTCTGGTGACCAAACATCAGAAATCTTGCATAAAGTCTACAGATTTTAGTTTTATTGAATATCACATTTTTTTTCTTTTAATTTATGCATGAAAATTGTTCTTGTTCAACCTTTGCAGTGTACTGTAATAGTTTCTTAGATTTATAGTTAAATACTCAATTTGTTTAAATAGTTACATTTTCAAATGAGCATTTAAAAATAAATAAATTTATTTCTAAAATCTTTTTTTATTTATTTTTTATTTTATATATAATAGATATTTATTCATTCAACGTTTTTAATGTATTTTTTATTATAAACTTCAAACTTTTCATATTCTCCATGTCGTCGAAATCTTACACAATAACCTTATTTTTTAATTATAATTTTATTTATTTATTTATTTTTTAATAATGAATGACTTAAAAAAATTTCTTATATAAATTAGAAAATGTGACATATTATTTTTTATATAAGAATCTTCCTTTTAAAAAGATGCATTTCTAAATTACCTTAAACAGATCTGGTGAATTACACTTAAATGAATACACTTAAGGGCCCGTTTCACTCACCGTCGCTGGAAGCTGAAGCTAATGTTATTTTATGGGATTTTTTTTTTTTTTTTTACAAATAACTTATTAACTAATACATATTTTATAATTCTGTTTTCACATTCGGAAAATTCCCAACTGTTAAACGGACGTATCTTTTTTAAAAAAGTTTTTTTTTTTTTTTTTTTTTTTTTTTTTTTTTAAGCTGAAAAATACGAATTTTCAATACGTGAAAAGATTCCTTTTGCAACTTCAAAATAAAATATTAAAAATACAAAACATACATTTTTAAAAAAGGTCCGTCAATTTAACAGTTGGGAATTTCCTGAATGTGAGAACAGAATTTAAAAATATGTATTTGTTAATTATTTATTTGTAAAGAAAATTTCTCATAGAATAACACTGACTCGGGCTTCCTGCGACGGTAAATGAAGAGGGCAGTTAAAATCTGAGCTTATCTGACAAAGTAATTAACGTTTTTTTTTTTTTTTTTTATTATTAGATTAGCACATTTGCGAATCAAAATAAAGGATTTATTAAGATTAAAAGATAGTTAGTGGGCATTTTGTTTAGGAGATTCGAAAGAAAAATTGATAATTTTATCAGTTGATATATTTAGGGTTTCTTTTTTTCTTTTTCTTTTTCTTTTTTATCTAGTTTCATTCGTCACATTACCAATCAAACACATATGTATTACCTATTAAAAATTATGCAAAATATGCAAAGAGATATTCTTTCATCCTCATTTTTTATATATATATTTTTTCCCCTCATTATATGCAAGAAGAAGGTAATCTATTGGGTTGTTCGATAAATAATGTCGTTTCTTTTTCATGTTTTTCAAAGTGAATTTATTTATATTAACAACAAACTTTAATCAATGATATATTGACCATTTTGTTGGATGAACTTTTGCCATCTTTCGGTAAATTGAAAAATTCCACGTTCGAAGAAGCCTTGGTTTTTAGAAGCGAGGGTTTTAAAAAACGACATTATTTATCGAACAACCCAATATTTGTAAAATAATAAAAAAGAAAAATTAAGTTTTTGCTTTTTTTATAAATCAACATATTTTTGGATATGCTATGTATTTCACAACTTTTAAATATTATTTGTTTTTAAATGCTTGTTTATTTACGTGTCTGCATGTAATTAATAGGTACAAAATAATATGAAAGACAAATATATTCGATGAATGATATTCATTGTAATAGATAAATTTTACTACAGTTCCTAAAATATTTATTTTATTTGATGATATTTGTCTTATATGTCAAATAACATAAATGTAACATAATATACTACTGAATGAAACAAAACCAACCAACCAACAAACAAACAAAATAAAACAATAATTAAAAACAATAATATGTAAATAAAACAATTTGTTACATTAGATGAAAAAGTGCGATTAAAGTGAGCAAAAGTAGCTTTCCATTAGGAATCTCTTGGAAGTGATGTGTCATTTTCATTATTTCTACAATAGGAATAATAGATAGATCTTTATATCCATTCATTTTATTCTTGTTAAAAATAAATAAAAAATAAATGCAAATGCATTAATTCCATCATTTAAATGATTTTGCCAACTTTTTGTTTTCTTTGCCTTTTGTGAAGGTTAAATTTATATTGCTTTAATGTATTTATTACGCTTAAAAAATTATATTTATCTCTGTTATGTATATAATAATAATAATAATAATAATAATAACGATGATGATGTACGATGGAATATTTGATTTGTGTCCAAATAAATTTAATATATATATATATATTTTTATGTTTAATTATATTTTTTCAAATATATGTTAAAGAAAAAGAACCTAAAGTATATTAATTTATATTTCATGATATTTTATTGTGCATCAATAATTCAAAAACGATTAATAAACAATAATAAATTTAATTACAAATTCTACGATTTTAGTGACTTTTTTTTTTATTTTCATAGAAGTACGTAGTAATGTGTTAATGGATACACTATCCTTTAAAGATAAATGTATTTGATAGGTATTTTTTTGCAATAAATAACATTACATGTCCATTTTATTTATTAATTACATTTTTATCCTCTTAAATATAGCATTAAATTTTTTTGAATAAAACAAAATGAAAACATAGTAACTTCAGGAAAACCTGTAGAAAATAAAACAGTTTGGTACAGTATCTGGTACTGTAAGATAAAAAAAGAGAAAAATTAAGTGAAAGGATAATATGAGCGAGAAAAAGTGGAAAAAGAGCAAATATATCCCTTAAGAAACGCAAAAATTCCGTTTCTTCTACAATAGGGTTAAAAGAAATATTTTTTTCTCATTGTATATCTTCTGATAAAAGGAAACATTTAAAAGAAAAGGCATTACATCAATTATATAATTAAGTTTAGTGAATTTATTTTTATTTGGCTACCACGCAGTCTAAACAAATTATTGATGAAACGTATTTACTAAGTGTTAAACAATTTTATTTATCTCTGTTATAAAAGAGTCTGAAAATAGAATGTAATGTTTGATCTATTGTCAAATACATTTAAAGTTTACTTAATGTTTAATAACATTTCCTTTTTAAATTCTTGTTAAAAACAAAAATAATAATGAAGTAAAATAAAATAAAACAAGAAAACACACATTAAAAAATTTAATTTGAATAGTGCATTTTTGTTATTTTATTAAAAAGTAAAAAGTAAAAAGTAAAAAAACTATTAAAAAAATTACAAATTTAAAAAGAAAATTTTCTTGCAACATTTTTAATATTTTATTACAAGCATTTTTTAATAAATTAGTAAATAGTAAAACACTTAAAAAATAATTACCGTTATTTCTGGTAGATACCCCGCAGATTATATAATCCAGTTTTGCACCAGAAATTTCAATAAATAAACAAATTTATATTTGTACAAGCTCTTTCTTCGAAAAAGTATAGCTGTCTGTGTTAAATAAAATTTCTGGTAGAGAAATGACACACCTTACTTGCGGGTTATCTATCAGAAAATACGGTATATGTTTGGTAGATAGCATCTAATGCAATAGGTAATTTTTCAAACTTGTTTTAATTATTTTTTACATGTAGTATTACCTTTTTTTAAATTTTAACTGTGTTAAAAGATCAATAAGTTTAACTAAGTAAAACAAAGCGAGGACACCGTAACTTAAAACAAAAACGTGTGATCATTAAAACAGTTTATTTCAGTAAATCAAACACTATGACAAAAGTGCTTTCAATAACCAAAAAAAAAAAAAAAAATATTACTAATCTGTATTAAGTAACGGAACAACTGCATTAATTCAACAATAAGAATTCAACAACAGCATTTTTGTTATTTTATTAAAAAGCAAAAGTAAAAAAAAAAAAAAAAAAAAAAAAAAAAAACTATAAAAGAAAATTACAAGTAAAAAAAAAAAAAAAAAAAAAAAAAAAAAACTTTCAAATTTTATAAATTATATTACAAGCATTCCTTAATAAATTAATAAATAGTAAAACTCTTTAAAAAATAAATATGTTGGTTAGATATCATCTAATGCAATAGACATTTTTTGAAATTTGTTTTAATTATTTGTTATGTGCATTATTATCTTTTTTAATTTTAACAGTGTTAAAAGTTCAATATGTTTATCTAAATAAAACAAAGCGGAGACACCGTAACTTCAAAGAAACGTGCGATAATTAAAACAGTTTATTACAGTAAATCAAACAATAACAAGGAAAGGTTCAAAAGGTGCTATCTTCAAAAAATATTGAAAAAAAAAATGTGATTCTACTCTTCGTTAAACACCAGAAAGTGAAAAAATTATCGCCTGAAATGAATTACAGCAACCACAAAAAATTATCAAATTTAAGCATTTTTGGCGATTTAGCGCTGTTCGGCGATAAGTTCGAGATTGCCGTGTGCGAGCAGAACCGTGTTTTGTTTCTCCGCCAAGTACTCAAAATCAATCGCCAAACAGTGTGAAATCGCCAAATATGGTTATTTTTGATATTTTTTTGTGATCGCAGTAATTCATTTCAGCCGATAAGTTTTTCACTTTCTGGTCTTTTATGAAGAGTAGAAACACGTATATTTTTTTCAGTATCTTTTTAAGACGACACCTTTTGAATGTTACCTTGTAAGACAAAAGCGCTTTCAAAAAAAAATAATAATAATAAATGTTTACATTACGAATGTGTTTTAAGAAACTGAACATGTCCGTTAATTCAACAATAAGAATAATAGAAAATTATTTTTCTCATTGGTTGTTCTCTGGATTAAAGGAATCATTAAAGGCTAAATGCATTTAATCTACTATTTAATTGAGTTCAGTGAACTTATTTTTATTTGGGTCTGATGGAGGCTGAATAACGTATAACTATAATTGTATTGTATTAGCTTCAATTTTATTTATTTATCTCTGTCATAAAATAATTCTGAGATGAAATATAACTTTTAATTAAAAAAATAGAATAAAATAAATAAATAAATTAATGACAAAGAAAAAAAAAATACACACTAATAACATTTAAATAGTGATTTATGATATTTTTTAAAATATTAATTCTTAAAAAATTAAAAAAAAGAAATAAAAGTTGAAGTAAAATTCTGTGTAATTAGTCTTTGCAAAATATACACACATGTAATCAATATTAATCAATGCTAAACCATTTACAGACAAATATATTTGATTTATAATGCTTATTGCAATAGACCACTTTACATGCATATTATTTTTTATTAAATATTATTTTCAAAATCTTATATGAAACATTAATTTTCTTGAATAAAACAAAATGAATGCACAGTAACTTCAAATCAATGTTTAGTAAATAAAACAGTTAGTTAGAGTAAATAAAACAGATAAAGGGGATCAAAAATATCTTTCCATTACGAATCTGCTTTCAGTAACGTAACTATACCTTTGATTACACAAAACGAATAATAGAGAAATCTTTTTCTCATTGATGGTTCTACTGATAAAAGGAAACAATAAAAGAGAAAGAAATTTTTAGCAATACTCAATTAAGTTTATTGCATTGTGCTTCATTTATTATGATGAAGTCTAAAAAAATTACTGCTTAAGTGTATTTTAAAAGTTGCGATTGATTTTTTTTAAATCCAAATTCTAAGATGAACATGGCATTAAATTTACAATTTGATTTATGTTTAATTATTTTACTGCTTTTATTTTTATGTTTAAGTACATTTTTTGGGGTGAATTAGGCATAGTAAAACAGGTAAAAAAAAAATTAAAATGGTTTGTTAAATATTAATAATTAAAATAGATAAATAAATAAAATAAAAAGGCGCAAATGTAAATTTATATTCAAATAAATGAGTAAATTTTTATTATTTCAATCGAAACAATTATTGGTAAATTATTAAATATTAATCTGCTTGAAATTCACATATATTTGGAAGATAATGGCTTTTGTGATATATAACTTTGCAATCGAATTTAATTTTTTTTATAATATTATATAATACATTATAATAATATTTCTTTATAATTTTAATTTCTTTAAACTTTCTTAATGAGTTATAATAATTTAAATATCGGAAATATGCTTTAAAATTTGCTGAATAAAACAAAATGAAGAAAGTAACATAAAAAAAAAAGTGCCCTAAAATAAACAGCTTGATGCAGTAATTGAAACACTAAGGCAATAGAAAGCGAAAATTGATTTCCATTACGAACTTGCTTTAAGGCACGTAATAATTCCATGAATTTCAATATTAAAAAGAGAAATATTTTTCTCAATATATTTTTCTCCCGGTGAAAGGGGAGTTTAAAGTCCAACGGTATAAATTTCACTATTTAATAAAACGTAATGATATTTATAATTATATTCCAAACATACATATGAAAGGAAAGTATTGTAATTATGACAAATATTTGACTTTGAGATTTTGGTGAATCTACATGTTTTGAGGTCTCCTGAGTTCATTTTTGCAATTTGTACGGTAATGTATGTATGTGTGTATATGTGAGTGAGTTTAAGTATGCTGAAATGCACGGAATGCTCGTATGCACGGAATCACGAATCCTACTGATTTTGGTAAATCGAGCACTTACACGTGTTTTACAGGAACACACACACACACACACACACACACACACACACACACACAAAAAAAAAAAAAATCTTTACCATTGTGTGCAATGGCTCAAATTATTTCAAGTACTATAGCATCTAAATGCCTTATTCCATTGGGCTGATATATTATATGCATGTTATAGGTCAACGTTGCATGAACTATGTAGATTTTAGTGAATTTAGCATTTATAGTTTATCTTATTTTATTTATTTAGTATTTAAAGGCATAAAGAAAACTTCTTTATCATTATGGCCTATGGGAAAGAAAACTTCTTTATCATTATGGAATATGGGCTCAAATTATTTAAATTGCGATAGCATCTAAACGCCTTATTCGAATCAATAGAAATTTTATATACACATTATAGATTACAGGCGCCCAATGCGTGTGAATTTTAAATATTCTAGCATTTACGGTTTTTTTACACGGAAACAATAAAAATTCCTCTATCATTATGACTTATGGGCTCAAATTATTTACAATGCGATATCTTCTAAATGCCTTATCCGATTTTGCTGAAAATATATGTACAAGTTATAGGTCACCGTCGCACGAGTTATATTGGTTTTGATGAATATAGCTCTTAACTGTTTTACGGAGACATAACGAAAGATCGATGGGCTCAAATTATAAGTGCAACACCGTTAAATTAAACAACATACTACATTGGAAAAAATAATCATAAACCCTTTAATATTTTTTTCTTTTGTTTATTTAACGGTTTCTCTTACTTTTATTTATTTATACAAACGTTTATTACTTAGTGTTCGGAAAGTTTCTAGCGTAAATCCAGATTATTCCCCCCCCCCCCCCCACTATGATAAGGTTTAGATAAAAGTTTGCTAAAATGACATTTATATAAAGTATCAATAACTTTTATTTAAAGAAATAAAAATATATTACGCATTAAACACGTAATTATATATATTTATTTATTATTAAATATTAATAATTTAAAAACTACAAAAGTAATTACAGAGATATTAAAATTCTGTGCAATTGCTATACTTTAATTGCTTTTAGAAGAACGTATTATGAAATTAACATGTCCAAAATCTTTGAAAAGGAAAATGCATTTAGTAGATAGTGACAATCATAAAACATAAATTTCATAAATAATTATTATATATAATTACACTTTTAAAGTTTTAAATATATTAATAAATTTCCTTCTAATAAAACAAAATTAAAACCGAGTAACTTCAAAGAAAAATAAAATAAATAAGAGAATTTCTAACATAAAATGAAACAGTACGATAAAAGAGAGCCTAAATAGACTTTCCATTACGACTCTGCTTTCAGTAACGTAATAATAAGTTTAAATCTACAAAGGAATAAATGAGAAATAATTTTATTAGTATTTGTTATAAAATAATTATGACAAGAAATGTAATTTTTGATATTTGTTAAAGTTCATTCAGTGTGTTTTTAATATTAAAATACATTTTTATTTAAATTTCTGTTAAAGAGAAAAATAAATAAAAAGAAAATACACATCAAAGATATATATATATATATCTATGTATATATATATATATATATACCGGGTGCGCCAAAAGTTCGTGAAAACTTTAAAAATTCATTGAAAAAGAACAAATGATGATAAAAGAGTGCGATTTGCACGAATGGAATCAGAAAGAAGGCGGGTTTTATTAAGAACCAGAAAAAAAAATGTTAAAAAAATGACCGTTAGGTCGCGCTGATGTTGAATACATGAAGGAAATTAATGCAGATGAGTCATACATTAAAATATACTGAGCCGAAACACAATACCAATACTATTCTACATTTTCAAAGAATTCTACATTTTCTTATTGATTGTTCTACTGATAGAAGGAGACATTAAAGACGAAATCCCTTAATTCTACAATTTATTTAAGTTTAGTAAAGTTTCTTTATCTTTGTGTTTGATGAGGGCTAAATAGATTATTGCTGAAATGCATTTAATAAGCTTAAATTAATTCCATTTGTCTTAGTCATAAGTATTATAGCATATGATGAATATCAGGTTAATGTACAAATAAACTTTATTTTAATGTTTAATTACAATTATCTCAAATTTCTGTTAATTTTAAAGAAGCATGACATAAAAAGCAATTTTTGTTCTTGTTTAATACGTTTATTGTATTTTGATGTTTAACTACATTTCTCTTTATTTATTTTTTTAAACGAAAAAAAAAAAAAAAAAAAAAGAGAGAGAGAGAGAACAAAAATTCGCATCAAAACACGTAAATAGTGTTTTCGTTTTTAGAATTTACTATATATTATAAATATAAACATTACAAAAATAATTATAAATATAATTGGAATTCTAAGCATTTTTTTATTAGTAGTATAAGCACGTATTAATAAATTAATAAATAGAAAAAACCTTCTTAAATTCAAATCTATTTTATAGATAAAGAACTTTGGAATACATAAAAATGCATACATATTGTACTTATTTTACATAATTTTATTTTTAAAATCTTAAATATATTATTATTTTTTTCTGAAAAACAAAATATAAACAGAGTATTTTCAAAATAACGTGTAGTAAATATGAGAAAACTCTATAGTAAATAAAACACTATGTTGAAAGAAAACATTTATAGACTTTCCATTACGAATTTGCTTTCAGTAACGTAATAATATCTTAATTCTACACAAGGAATAAGACATAAATCTTATTCTCATTGGTTGTTCTACTGATAAAAGGAGACTTTAATTGCGGAATTCTGTAATACTTCGTTCATTGCACTTAATTACATATTTAATAAATTAAATACAACATTAAATGTATCTGAATAAAGTAAATTGAAAACACATTAATTTCAAAAAGGGTGTCGTAAAAAGGAAGAAAAAAATGGTAATTGTAAACGAAACAGTAATATGAATCAGAGTAAAAACAAGTTTATATTACGAATCTCTACTAAGTAACAGGGAATTTCGTTAATTTCACAATGATAATGATTGTCAAATACTTTTCACATTTATTGTTCTACCTATAAAATGACACATTAAAGGCAAAATCCCGCAAATCTATTACACTATTCTGTTCAATAAATTTCGTTTATCTTTGGCTACTGTAAAAACTAAAAGTAATTGCTGAAATATATTTCTTAAGCTTCATTTTATTTTGTTTTGTCTCAGTTATTAAACATTCATGACATGACATGTAAATTCGATATATGTTAAAGTAAATATATATTTAATTACAATATTATTTAAAATAAATATATATATGAACATTTAAAATGCATAAATTTAATACTTTGTGTTTTTATAATATAGTAGTAATTTGAAAGCTGTAAAACCATTATAAACACAAGGAAATTTCTATGCAGTTACTTTTATTTACTTTTTAATCAAAAGCATATTTAATAAATTAAGGTATATATTTTCCCCCTTTATAATCAAAATAATAGACAGGTAGATAAATGTAATTGATATATAAGATTCATTGCAATATATATATATATATATTTACATGCATGTTTTCTTTATTGCATTTGATTATTTTTACTGAAATCAATTTTAAAATAAACTTTCCCGAATAAAACTAAATGAGAACATAGTATCTCTACTAAAACGTATAGTAAATAACAGACTTTGCTTCAATAAATAAAACGGTAAGATGAAAGAGAGGAAAAATAGCTTTTCATTAAGGACTTGGTTTAAGTAACGTAACTATCTTGTTAATTCTGCAATGGGAATAATAGACAAATATTTTCTCATTGATTGTTCTCCCGATAAAAGGAAACATTAAAGCTGGAATCCATTAATTCTAACCACTAATTAAGATTAGCAATCTTTATTTTTTTCGCTATGGTAAAGGATAAATAACCCTAAAATTAGACATATAAGCAGTGAATCCTGCGAATGACTTAGGTAAGTCCTATCATCTTCAGGATATCATAAGAATGTCCTGAAGGTATGGTGCGCTGTTAGGGAAATAATTCTTGAAATGTATTTCTTTAGATACCAGACGCCATAAGTCCCAGAGTGTATATTGAATACGTAGATATTAATATTTACAAAAACTTAATTTTTAATGACAATTAATATTTAGATAGCACACATACAAAGAAAAGAAAATAATGATAAATTTAACAATGTACATGTTTGCAGTCATATTGTTTAATAAAACATTTTACTTTAATCAAGTTTCAATTCTGGAGTCTACACGAGCCAAAATTATTAAGTTTATTATCAAACTTTAAAAGTCTCTTTTGTAACTTAATTCTACAGTGAATGTATCCATCCTTGGCTTCTGTTCTACATGCTAATAATGATACTTGCGTTGCCAGTTGCACATGGTCTCTACTACTTGAAAATTATTCTGCTCTAATTCAAATTGTGGACAGTTTCTGATCCTAATCTTTAGGTTTTTGTCGCTGCGGTTCAAAATTATTGGTGGCTCGAAAGTGTTCACTCAGTGAATAATTTCAAAATATTCCTCTCCTTCGAAATTTATATTTGGGAGAACAAATTGGCAAATTAAAACCCGAATAAAATACTACGTCAGAAACGCCAAAGAAAAATATTGGAAATGCATACAGCTGTTTCGGTAGCCTAAAGCGGTAGTCTTCAGGTAGTCTTCAATGCAAAAAGGATGCAACCTTTTTGCACTGAAGAATGCACGCTTAAGGCTACCGAAACCGCTGTATGCATTTCCAATATTTTTCTTTGGCGTTTCTGATGTAGTAGTTTATTCGGGTTTTAATATTGCAACTCCAAGTCTCATGTTATTAAATTGGCAAATTGTTCCCTTTCAGACAGTTTTTCTTTATTTAAGTATTTTTTAGCATTGCCAACAGAATGCTTTCTGAGTGAGAAATGAGAGACCCTCTGAATCATTTCGTTAACGGTAGGTTTAAAATCTTTTGTCAATAATACATTTCTTTTATCATTCCGTGCAATTGACGTGCTCTATGATTGACTCCTAAGATTTTGTTTTTTCCAAACCATTTTCTAAATTCTACAAACCTGAATTCAACAAATGATTCATTTGCAGCACACGATAGGTGTTTATAATTTCTAGGCTTATTAATAAATATAGATGTTTTTTAAACGAGACTTATTATCATGAAAACGTATCGCTTAAATATAGGGACATATGAAATGGAAAAAGCTAGCTGTTTTTTTTTTTTTTTTTAATTAAAACAAAGGTTCTGTTCTCTTTCATATTGTAAATAAACACAATTATTTTAATAGGTTCAATCTACATGCTCTATCTTATTTTAATTTCCATTTGGTCATTTAAAGTATAAAATTGACTGATTTAAACAGTAGCGTAAGATTTTGGAAAATGATTATTCGTAATATGAGAATGTTTCATTATAATTGCATCTTTTAATTTGAAAATTTTCAGATTATATTCGTTCAAAACATCCAACCACGCAATTTTTTATTACAACGGATAAAAATTTAAAGACAACATAGAGGTTAATTAATAACAATAATTTGTTAACTAAAATCGGATTTGTAGTTAATAATAGCGGTTGTAATATATGGAATGAAAGGGAAAAAGCTATTATATTTTAAAAAGATTGATTTTGATAAAAAATATATAAAATACAATAAAACTATTAAGTAATGTTTTAAAGTTAAATAATATACACTTAAAATCCATTGTAACAAAACTTTGTCTAATACAAAAGTTGAAACTGTAAAATATCCCTTTTATTAAACATTTCCTTTAATTTATTCATTTTTAAGAATCGCGCAATACTCTTCAAAATTTTTAAGTATTAACATTCGGTACATAAATGTAAGTACATAAATTTAAGTACATAAACGTAAACTTTCAGTTTAACATTTAAACAATCACCTTATTTTCATTTTGTTATATAACAAATAAATAAAATTTTGTACTAAAAATAAAATTCAATTTAAAGCATCATGACTTTAAAAAAATACAATATATATATATATATATATATATATATATAATGTATTTTTTCTGAAGCTCTACGGTAAATTATGCATGTCGTTTGCGGTAAAGGGGAAAAAAAAATATTGTTTCAAAAAATGTGTGCTAAGACTTATTATTTTGTTTTAAAAAGGTAATGTCTTTGCATTTGCATAAAACTACCAGTATTACAAAAACAGATTTTTGCTCTTAAAGTCGTTAAGTCTAAAAACGAAAAAAATATAAAAACATTTTTGGAATATATAATTTTATTCTAAAAAAAAATTCTTCATTATTATTTCAGTGTTAAAAAGCGTGTGCTGCATATTTATTAAATATTACAACAATAGTTATTTAGTATAATTTATTGTATACAGATTGCTATATAGCTGTACAATACGAAATAATTTTATAAACGAGAAAATATTATGTATAAATAATAATATCAGAGCTAGATATTTTCGAATTTGTTTAATATGCATTTTATGCTTCATATTTTAATTGTAATAAATTTTATGCTTTTGCACATCATTATTGGAAGTATTATGGAGTTTTGTATAAAGAAAGCTAAACATGTTTTAAAATATTGAGATAATTTTTATTAAAAATTGAAAGCGAAACAAATTCATTAAATGTATTTATTTTACGTAAGGCGAAGTCATTCCCATTTAATTCTGGCTAATACTTATTTCTGTTGTTTTCTTGAAAATTAAGTATCAATCGACTGAAACCCATGGAGTGAGATAGTGCTTAAACTCAAAAAGCCCGCGATTGAGGATTGAAAAAAAATAAATAAATAAAAATACATTGTAAAAATTTCCGTAAACTTTCTGAAATTTTTATCTAGAGTCTCTGTAAATTTACGGTATTACTTCGATAAAAGTAAACGATCTAGATTCTCAATATTTATTCTGCAATTTCATCTATATTTATTATATATTTTTTCAATAACAACTAAACATGAATGATTATACTCTAGAGAGAAATAAATATAATATATATTTCAAATAGTATATCCTCACCAATAATTAATTAAATTGCTATTAATCATTTCAATGCATATATAAAATATATTTCTTAAACATCTTTGTTTATTTTTCTTTGTATGTTTACATAAGGTTTAGGATAAATTATTAACAGTTTTTTCTGCTGAAATTTTTTTTACAATATACATCAATCATAATATTTGAATTTTTACTTTAATTGAAGGTTTCTACTGCAGAAAAAGCATTCTAAGCCACAAATATATTCTCACCAGTAGTTAATTTAATTTAATTTAATCTCTACAATGCATATGAATTTATTAGCATCTCTGTTTATTTTTAATTTGTAATTATACATAAGATGTGGCGTGAAAGATTATCAAATCTTGTCTGTTAAAATTCTTAACAGTGTATGCCAAACATAAAGTTCAGGTCTTTTTTTTTTTTTTTTTTTTTTTTCTTTTCTTTCTTTCACATATTTATGATTGAGTTCCCGAGCTTCAAAAACGTTTGCGAAATAAATCTACTTTTCGTCATATTTACTTAGAATTTAAAGTTGAGTATTTTTCCTACCATGATTGTACTTTTTTATTTTTAACGATAAATCAATAGTTCAGTGAATTATAAACTGGTAAAAGAGAATAATTAAAAATACTCAGCATTGAGGACCATCCATTTGGTAAGGTTGTAAAGACGTTGTCTTGCCTGCCAACATCATACTTAATGAAGTAGTGAGAGAAAGTAATCAACAGAGACAAATGTAAAACTGAATATTATATTTAATTAAATTTCAATTCAAGGGAGCATGGAACTACACCATTAAACGACCTTTTAAAATGCATTTAGTTGCTCAAACTTCCTCGTAAAATTATAGGTACTAAATACTTTTACGAGCTAGCAAGAATGTAACTTAACTATCATAACATGAATCAATATACGATACTATATTACCACTCTTGAAAACACTTGACTACTAGCTCGATGATCGCTCGAACAGCTAGATTTCCTAAGCGCACTCGTGGCCAGACTTATGCTTCCAAGCAGAAGCCACTTCACTACCTGCTTCACACCTAAACCACCCGCATCTCCCAGAGCACGATACCTTCATTATTTTTATACGATTAGCCAATTTACATCTTTTCCTTTAACCGCGCTCGTACTAAAACTCCCTTGGCGAATCTCGTAAAATACGCAAGTTGTTTTTAAATCCTAACTCCTTATTAGAATACTTTAGTAGGGAAAGTAAAACCCTGAAAACAGTTTCGCGACTCGTATTTTGCGAAACTGCCTCCTACCTTACAAGGTCACCACTGACTTGTACAAAACGAAGAAAGAACATAAGACTAATTTTTATACGCATGAGTTTCATACTTTGTTATTTGTATTTGTATATATATGTATATATATATTTTTTAAGAAACATAGCAAATTGTATTATTGTATTGTAGTCTAATGCTAAAAAAAATGTTTTACTTGAAATATGTAATTAAAATTTACGGATCTAAATGTAAGCAATTTACGACACTGTTTTAAATAAGTAATTTCAAATAAGCATCTTAAACAATGTTTTAAAAATACAGCTTAAAATATTTAAATAGCATGTTTTATACTCTGTTATACTAGACTAATAAACGCAAATAATGATGTATTTTTAACGAGGAAACGGCTATTGTGCAGCAAGAATAATTAGGAATTTAAATACACGTTTTTTTAGAAATAAATTTTACATTTTTCTTTAAGAAAAACAAAATACCTAGATTCACCTGAAAATATGGTTGTTTTTTATTTACTGATTAACATAAGTTTTTATTAAAAATTTCCTTAATTAATTAGGAATATATGAATTATGCGTATGTGGTTAGTTTGTAATATTTTAAGAATCTTTTAAGTTTATCTTAAAGCAATACATAAATAAAAAAAATCTTTAAAGATTTTAAACTTTATTTTACACTAAACCTACCATGACGGGTCCAATGACTCATTTGAAACTGTTTGTCAGAATTTCTTGCAAATAACATTATCACATTGTCCATGTTTTATATACCAAATTGTGCTAAATAATATATTTTTACTATGCATAGTAATATATATATATATAACATTTTAAAGACGGGTCACTTGACCCGCTGCGGTAGGAATAGGTATACATGAAGTATCGGTAGGTTTAGTGTTAAGCATGTTACCGGTTATAAAAAATGTTTTATTCACTGTATACAAAATAGATGTTTTATACGTTACGGTTAATGAGCTTAAACTATTTCAAATTGTTTTAAACATAAAAGAAATGAAAAAGAAATTAATATTGTGAGATTAACATTGATAGCTTTTTGCAGGCAGGCACAAAAAATAATTTGAATACATCAGTTTCTATTATACAGCATACAACTTAGGGAGAAATACACAAATACACTATTATGATTTCCCATTTAGTTTATTTAACTAAGTTTCTTATGAAACAATCGTTCGAGTGATGTCAGTCCAGATTTCTTTTCTTTTATAGAATCTTAACATCGTTATTTTCTTCTTTCAAGTCTTTTTTACTTCTATTTTCTCTTTACGCATAACGATATAATGTTTCTCCTTCTTTTGCAATTATACGCAATTCATCAATAAATTCTACCCCCGTGTTAAGCACGAAATCTTTAAATGCGTATAAAGACAGGGTGAAAATTTTCAGCAAAATTTGTTGCTTTTGCCATATTGCTGCATTGTTTTTTGAAATATTTTTGCTGAAAATACAAAATTAAACCTTATATGAAATCTTCGCCGCATGATAGAAGAAACAACGAACCAAAATTTTATCCTGCATCTTAACTTTTTATATTTTTCAGTTGAGGAAAGTTAAGGGTTAAGACGTCCTTTACAGGATCTAAAATCATTGTTATTCGGAATAAAATATTTTTTATTACGGTTAATATAAACGGTTTAAGATGCATTAAAAACAATTCTGTCAAAAAGAAATCTCTAAGTAATTAAAGTTAGCTCCCATATGATACCGAACGTAACTGAAAACATTTTACGTGTAATGTAACTAAAGATTTCTTACATTTAAGTCATCCCCATTAAAATCTGGCGAAAAATTCTAAAATTCTCTTTATTTGATGATTTAATGAATTTCACTCCTTAATAAAAGGACATTTGTTTTTCTAAAAAGTAATAATAATACAAAAAGGAATATATAAAAGTTAAGTTTTGTAATTTACCATGTATGCAGTTTTCCTACAATTGTTAGGAAATAATTTTATATCTATAATACGCAATCTATTTGAAAAAAAAAGTAAATTTAGGTAAGGCGTCTGTTTTGGGTTTCATCGGTATATATTTGCATTTAATTCTAAACGGATTACTTTTTAAAAGAAATATATTTTTATATTAGAACTCTGACTAAATGTTTAGAAAAAATGCAGATGTATTCAATATTACTGTTATTATTATTTTAAGTTCAGTAAATGGTACGTTATGTTATAGTTACTGTAGATTATTTATTGGTTTGTTGAAAGATTAATTCATTGCTAAAAAAGAAATAATTCCAGATACTTTTTCTGTAATTAGAATTTCATTTACTTGTTAGCCAGGAAAACATTTCACAGTCTAATATCTTTTCGTGCAATTATTAAGTATTAACTACACAGACACCTTGAGGTCCATTAACTTTAATTCTGCCTATTAAATGTATGTGATAAACACAGGCGCAGTAAAAAAAAAAA
This sequence comes from Salticus scenicus, assembly GCA_963930645.1. Taxonomy (NCBI): domain Eukaryota; kingdom Metazoa; phylum Arthropoda; class Arachnida; order Araneae; family Salticidae; genus Salticus; species Salticus scenicus. The sequence continues at coordinate 77,674,364 of OZ005654.1, read as the reverse complement.
AAAAAAAAAAAAAAAAAAAAAACATGAAATTATTAGTTTTTAAATACAAAAGAAAAGAAACCACTTCCTGCTCATCATAATATATGTTAGATAATAACATATTACAGTTTAACCTTGTGCAGTTCCTAGCATTCTGGATGATTCAGAAGGCTTGGAGGTGTGTCAGATTGACTGAGAGGTTGGTTTTTCGTAAACTTCCAGTCATTCAGCGTTCCCTCATCGTGATTTTCTCTCGACCGCAAGAGTTGTCACCCCTATTCTTATACATACATCGATAAGTCCCCATTTGTGCAGATGTTCCCACGGTTACTAGAAACGTAGTCAAAGAATATTATATTGACAACTCATAACGCTCCCACTATCACACTGTACATAAATCCATTGTATGTGGATCGACAGAATTTGAGATTAATGCTGTTATTGCCTATGAATTGCATAACAATTATTTGGACTTCGATTCGGAAGTGTTTTCTTATTATTATTTCACTTGTATTTAAATTTATTTCATTACATATTATTATTTTTTACTATGTTTCGAATCGAAAAATATAAATTAAGGAAAGTAACATGGAATTAATACTTTAATTGCTTATTAATTCATTTTCTCCAAAATTCACTATTAAAATAAAATAAAGGTAAGCTAAAATAAATCTCTTTAACGTAAATCTCTACAATTCCTTTGTTAGCAGCATATATATCAATTTATATTCAAAGAAAACTAACGTTTATATATAGATGAATATTTGCTAGAGCTCAATATAGAGCTTTATGAAATTTTTAATTTTTTTATTAATTCCCTTTCAAAAACTTGAAAATATATATTAAAGCTTGACCCATCAGAAAATATTCTTCAACATATATTTTTAATAAATGAAAGAAAAATAAAACAAGGGTGCGAAATATTGTTCTTGTATCAAGTGTTAGCATATATACATTTTTTAATTCTTCAATTTTCATTAGTATTGGAAAACAGATCTCATTAAAATTAACAAGTTTTTACTAATAAAACATTATGTTAATTAAAGGTTAATAAAATATTTATGCAAATAAATACACTTTCATATTTTCATTTTGTATCACATCAGATGAGGTTGGTTGCAGTTGTTAATTACAGAAATTTCATGAAAATAAGTAAATAATTTTAATATGACAATACATGTAATGATAAAGTTTAATCTAATTTTGATTGTTTGCTATATTTTTATTTTTTATTTTATTTTATTTTATTTTATTTTATAACAATTAAAAATCACATGTTTTTATCTGTGTAATAATGAATTCATGAGAAGTTAATTGTATAATAAAAACTCTCTGCAATGTCAAAAAATCTGTTATTTTTTTTCCTTGCCAGGAATGGACTATCTTTAATCAGATTTATGGTTGGAATTTAATGAAGTAGAAGTGAAACGTAAAAAAATTGGTATAAGACTAATTTATTTTTCATTAGATGAGGTGAAGCATTTTCTTAATTACGTTATGCAATTTCATTTCACTTATGTAATTGCTGTTTATGGCAATTGATAGAATAACTATAAAGATTAATTAAGTACATTTTTTTAAATAAAGGTTACAGGTAAATTATGCTCGAAAGAAATATTATGATAAAAATAGCAATAACTGAATAAGTTTATTTAAAAAATCTGTATGACGTTTCAGAATTACCAATTATAAATTTCAGATTGTCTTTCATTGTACTGCTTTAATTAAAAGAAGTAAATTAACTAAAAATTTCTTAAATTCACAACAGAAGTAAAGAAAAATACTCAGATAATTTTCATAAAATATTTAAATTTTCTGTGAATAGGACCTTTTAATAATACATTTACACGTATAATTAAATTAAAATGAATAAGCTAATAAACTGGAATCTGCAAGAGTGATAATCAATAAAAGTCATTTAAAACATTTAAACAATAGATAAAAGATTTTTGCAAAATAAAGCATTAAATTAAAAATTCATATATATATATATATATATATATATATATTAGCGTGCATACCCAGTGTTGATCGAGTTAAAGTAGCGTATATGGCAATTCTACCATAAATTTGAGTTTTAAGTACCTAAGGCATAACTTTTGAAATGATGCTTATTCTTATTTATTTTTGCTTCCTTTAAACTGTAAATCTGATCAGTATAAAATTATACAAGACTATTTATTGAATAAACTCATGTAGAAAAAAAAATAATAATAATAAATGTTGCTGAAAATTCCTTACCCCTTCTATACCCTGTCCCTAGTGTCATTTTTTCAGTTTAGAGCTCAGATTGATAAATTTATTTGAGGAAAGATAGATTCATTTAAATTTGTAGCTGAACTGACATTATCTTTTAACAAAAATATTTAATAACATTCAGACTTTGGATACTTTTAGTATTAATTACTCTTTTTACTTTCTTCTATATGTAATATAGAGAAAGTATTGGATTCGCGAAAATTTTCGAAGTCCACTTTTTGATGGATTTACATGTTTTGGGATGTGGAGAACACGAATTAATAGTTTTTAGAAAATGTCTGTCTGTCTGTCTGTCTGTCTGTCTGTCTGTATCATTATTTTGTGGACGCTGTATCTCACGAACGAATGAAAGAAATTTAACCAAACTTGGTATTTAGTTGCACCCTGACATAAAATGGTGCTGATTAGATTCTGGGATCAATCGCTCAATAGGTGGCGTTGTGATCGCATTTTATTTTACACTTGTGATTGTAAAATTAATATGAATTATTGATAATAGTAGTAGTTAGCTAGGAAAAAAATTTTGTGCATGTGGGGGCATCGGTTCCCCCCCCCTGGGGGGGAAGTACCCCCACGGGGAAGTAAATTTTCAAGATGGGTATCTTTCGAAAGGTCTCGTTGATAATAGTAATAGTTAACAGTGAAAAAATTTTTGTGCATGTGGGGGCATCGGTTCCCGGGGGGGGGGGAAGTACCCACCCGGGGGGGTGGCAAAGTTTCAAGATGGGTATCTTTCGAAAGGTCTCGTCAATACCTTTAAAACGAATGGTTGAACCATAAATCTGTGATAATTTAAAACAAAGTTATCGATTTTTTTTAGTTTTAACAAAACAAAACTTAGAAAAAAAAATTGCATTTTTTTTTTTTTCTTTTTTAACGAAATTTAACCAAACTTGGTATTTAGTTTGTCCCCGACATTAACTGGTGCTGATTATGTTTGGGGATCAATAGCTCAACAGGTGGCGCTGTGATAGCATTTTATCTAAATTTTTAACATGGCAGCATAGGACAAAAATTCGTATAAATGTGCATAATAAGAGATGTTTTTAACTTGTGATTGTAAAATTAATATGAATTATTGATAATAGTAGTATGTAACTAGGAAAAAAAATTTTCTGCATGGGGGGCATCGCTTCCCCCCCTGGGGGGGAAGTACCCCCCCGGGGGGGATAAATTTTCAAGATGGGTATCTTTCGAAATGTCTCGTCAATACCTTTAAAACGAATGGTTGAACTATAAATCTGTGATAATTTAAAACAAAGTTATCGATTTTTTTTTTACTTTTAACAAAAAAAAAAAAAAAAAAAAAAAAAAAAACAGAAAAAAAATCGTACTTTTTTTTTTTTTTTTTTTTTTTTTATTTAATATTGTTACTGATTGAATATGTATAGGTAAATATAGAAGAAAGTCTTGTGGTGGCCACAACATACTAGTTTAAACTTTCTCCTTGAATTTCGGTATCCTCACAGTCTCGTAAACTAAAGCGATGAAGAGAAATACTAGACAGAGCTACTGTGCCCGTTCAAAGATAAAAAATAAATTGAAAAATGCCTGCATTTCAGTTAGCAGCAGCCATATTTTCCTATACTGTTGTTGTGTGAAGAGCAAACTAAGACAAGAAAGCTGGGTGACTTTATTGGTGGTTTCACCGTTCCCAAGCTTTATTTTAAAACTTCAGTAGGTAAGTTCAAGCTTTTTAAGTTGAATATTTTAATTTATTTGAAATGTGTAAAGAATTCATATTTCGTGTGTTTGTAACTAGACCTAACATACTGGAATATATCATAAATTTCATTACCGTCCCTACACTACTGTCCCTGTTACATTTTACTAATGAAAGAGACGGTAAGGTTTCCAGTGGGGAGAGTAGTGAAGAAATGCAGAAAATCAGAAGAAGCAACGTTTGGCAGTATTGGCATTCCTAGGAGAAGATATCAACTCTTGCCTTGCAGCTGGCAAAACAGATACAAAAACTCAGAAAATGACCAAAAAACAGATACATTGTCTTCGTGATACAATGACAAACTTAGATGAAAAAAAATTATTCAAAGCACAGGAATTAAACAGTTATATGAAACGTTGAAATTTTATTTTTCCGGCTGAGTGAAAATAATGCCTGGACCGGGAGTCGAACCTCAGATCTTTGACTTATAAGATCAAGGCTCTACCAATTAAGCTATCCAGGCCGATATCCGGTCGGCATTACTCACTCAGACAACCTTTAGGCAGAAAAATCTGGTCTATCATTTAGACAGCTCGACAGAAATATGCCGCAGGTAATGGAAAACACCATTAAACAATGGGAGAAAGAAGTACAATTTTTATTAAAATCACACAATCAACTGGCTCTTCCATTGTTTAATGGTGTTTTCTATTAACTACGGCGTATTTCTGTCGAGCTATCTAAATGATAGACCAGATGTTGCTGCCTAAATTTGACTGAGTGAGTAATGCCGACCGGATGTCGGCCTGAATAGCTCAATTGGTAGAGCCTTGACTTTGTAAGTCAAAGGTCCGGGGTTCGACTCCCGGTCCAGGTATTATTTTCACTCAGTCGGAAAAATAGAATTTCAATAAATATGATTTTCTTCCAGTCAGTTGATTGTGTGATTTTAATAAAAATTGTTATATGCTTCATTTTGCAATTATAAACCATTTTGGTTTGTGAAGCCAAAAGTTAGTGGTCGAGATACATGTTTAGTAAAACAAGCGTAAAACATGTTAACATGTAGTTTATAGTAGATAGATTGTGTCGATATAAAGTAATAACTTTTTAACTTTTACTCAAACTTCAAATTTAGCAAACAATCTATGTTTGCTAAAAACAATAAAAACAATAAAGACTGCATGTATGGAATCTGTAGACAGACTAGGCAAATGGAAGAATGTTAATTTAAAGATAAGCAGCATAGAAGAGCAACAAGATGCTATAACATACTAAAAATTACAAATGGATAAAGGAAGATGAAGAAAGATTTGACCGTAAGAAGAATTCAATAAAGTTAAAAATTGTAGTCAAGGAGAAATTACAATGTTTCATAGAATATCTGCCTGCTCATGCTAATACAAAAATACGTCATTTTCTTATTCATGAATGTAACGTATATGGCTCCTGTTTAGCATGTTAACAAGACTGAAGACTTCTTTAAAAGATAATGAATCTTTTATAGTAATTGACTTTTAAGAAAACTGTGAGTGCAAATATAGTTCTGAAATATAAAGTGATCATATTGGAGCTCCATAAGCACAAGTTACAATATAAACTTGTGTAATGTATTATTCTGATATAGAAGATGATATACACAACAAGAAAAATTAAGTATGCAACACTATCTACGGAGTTAAAAACATTAGCTTCAGGCCAAATATTTAAAATTTAATCTCTAACGTAATTGCATTACCACAATTTTAAATTATCAAAATAATTGCAAGTTACCGCTATTTAAAATAATCATAAAACATATTTAAAAAAAAAAAATGGCTTATCAAGAAATGACTTCGAAGATAGTCTTAATCTGGCAGCAAGATTGACAAAAGCATAGATAATAACATTTTTCATAATTGACAGATTGACGCTATAAATTAGAGAGACACAGTTCTTAATAGTACCTTGTTTGAAGTGTTATTGCTCCTAATTTCTTATTGATTATAGCCAATTCTTAATTAGTTTGTTTTGAACAATATTTTCCTTTAAAGGAAAGATATTTAGAACTTTCTACTGCTTGCCAAATTACAGAAGTATGGAATTGCTGTGGGACATTATATAAATCCATTACGCAGCAGTTGTCCGTCCTCAAAGTTCAAATCCAGAAGCGAAGCATTTTGCATGGTCTTGGAGTTATTTAAACAGACATCACTTCTAAATTTTTATAATAAACTAAAAATATATTTTATTTATTTATTTACTTATTTATTTTTTAATTTGAGGAACCGTTAGGTAGGTTTCATGGCTAATTAAAGTTTTCACGCATTTTTTTATTGTAACATCTTAATTTTTTTTCTATACTTTGTACGTAAACATATATATATATATATATATATATATATATATATATATATATGTGAGAAGAAGAAAATGAAAGAAATAACTTTGACTCTTATTTTTTTTTTAATTACTTTCTTAAACACAAAAAATATAGTTGTTTTGTAAAATTTCATTTTTATCTCCCAGGGAATGAATTCAATATTTGGTTTGGCAGTACAGATTCTGTAATATCAGAAGAGTGCGTTGTACGAAATGAAAATATATAAATAAACTATCAAATGATAATAGATTTTTTGAACAAAATCACGTCACGAAGATAGAATATTTTGCATTATGAGCATAAATGTCTTTGATGAAGTAATCTGGTTAAACTATATGTTGATATTTCCAGTATCATCATTAATAATATTAATTCTAAAGTTCTTTTGTAGGTGGGTTTCAATGTTAAATATGTATACAAATGTAAATTCATGAAAAACATGTAAGATCATTTCAACGTTATGTAGTAATTATTAAGAAAGGTTGAAAGTATAGTCATAAAAATCATTGGGACGAAATTTTTGTTAACAATGATAAAATTTAAAATAGTAGGAAAGTTTTTTTTTTTTTATTATTAAAACTGATATTTCGTGAAAATATTGACGGTGGACTGATAAAACAGTGAAAGATAATAAACAAATAGAACGTGAAATCATACAAAAATATTTTTTTTATTAAATCTGATATTTCATGAAAATATTGACGGTGGACTGATAAAACAGTGAAAGATAATAAACAAATAGAACGTGAAATCATAAAAAAATATTTTACCTTAAATGCCAATTTCCATATATAATGCAGAACAAAAAAGTGCCATTTGCATAATCACCTCTTACAATTATAGATATAGTAAGAACATTTTTGATTAAACTAATTATTGTTGACAAGCAGATTAAATCTTTATTTCAAACAAGCATTATGTATAAGCTTAAATGCTCCAAAATGATTTGAGAGTTTATTAGAACAGTTTGTTCTTAAAAGAAACAGGATAAACTGGATCTAGTAATAAGTAAACATTAGGAAAGAAACAAACAAAAAAAAATAATTCCATGAAAATGATAAAGGAATTTTATGTCGAATAAAGGAAACAAAATCTAAAAATACGCAAACTATTATTGCAACAGATTTGTAAATTGATTTTTGAAAATATGAAATATTTTAATTCTTACAAAAAATATTATTTTTAAAAGAAATCTTACCTTGAAGGGATCTAAAGTGAATATTCATTTTCTTGTAACAAAATTTAGTTATCATAATAAAAATATTTTAAAGGAAAAATTTTACAAGTTTTTCTGCAAAGACATCCAATGTGCAAAGACTATGAGTTATTCTGAGTAAAAATTCAAAGTTAACAAGATTAATTTGACATATACAAAAATAACTTATGACTAAAAAAAAAAAAAAAAAAAAAAAAAAAAAAAATGTAAATTCTAAAAAATAAACATTTATAATTTATTGTGATACTATTTCCCTCTCTAAATTCTTTGGAAAATATATTGTAACTAATACTTTGAGTTTTTAAGGCGAACTATTATTTTACAAGTTGACAATTCAGATTAAAATAACTTAAAATTTTTGTTTCTCTCAAAATTAGTGAATTAAAATGAAACGATATTATTGGATATTTCGGTTTATATATCACTAAATGAGGCATAAAATTTTATCATTCTTTACTAAAAATATTTATTAGCATTTTTAAATTGCATGTATGCACATTTACTAAATGCAAATAACTGATATAAATGTATTTTAAAAATAATAAACTAATATTGTGCAACGAAATCAATTGTAAAAATTAAAAATAAGAGTAAGAATAAAATTTAATAAAAATTTGTATTTATTAATTTCCTTTCATAATCATTGTTTCAAAATTATAAAAAAAAAATTATAATAGTACGTTATTTAAAAATTTATATTCTACTGATCTACAAATTCATATTTGATATCTACCTGACTGGGTTATCATCATATGCATTTAGAAATAAATATAATGATATTTATTTCAGAGATTGACACATTGTTCTATTTATGACACATGTCGTGTTACCTTGCAGCACTTCTCACCATATTAAAGGACTTTCGTAAATGATATCTTTCAGAATGGATTTATGTTGCATCAAAGTCACGTGAAAGTCTTTTCTTGTAAAATATCGCGAAAATAACATTTAATGTATATTGGTATTAATGCATAATTTACGATTTTATGACAATTTTCATGATCTTCATCTTCAAACATACATGTCTTAATAATTTTTAAACTTGTAGTTTAGAAACAAATTACTCATAATTTAAAAATTTAAAAGAAAATTTATTCAAAATGATTTCTTTTTCTTTTTTTTCCTTCTTTCTTTTATTCTTTCTCTGTTTCTCTCTCCCTCTATCTCTCTCTTTTTTTTTTTTTTTTTTTTTTTTTTTTGTAAGTGAAACTATAGTTAAATGTAAAAAATAAAATAAACAAATGAAATAAAGTATTTATTTTCTCTTTAAATATATAATATTTTACCTCTTTTAAAAATGGGATATATATTATTCCGCAGTCTTCTATAATTAAAATGTAGCTTGAAAAACATCAGAGTACTACACAGAAAGAATAGTGATTATTAAGTATTTATAACATATTTTTTAAATAGTTATTATATCAAGATTAATGAGTTTAAAAATAACAAATATGCGGAACTCCCACTATAAACAGTTTTAAATTTATTTGGCTACAAAACCGAAATAATTATTTATTGTAAGAAAAGTATATTTTAATCCAAATTTTTTTACAAGTATTGTAATAACTAAAAATATAAATACTTTTCACCTTCCGAAGTATTTTTAATCTGAAATTTTAGACATACTATCCAGATTAGAGAGCAAAGTTTAGTTTCTAGATGTTAATAACAGATTTTTGTCTTTGTGTACTATCAAGAAATTTACAATCTTTCTTGTATATTAAATCGTAATAACAATTTATTGATAATTTTTCTGGTGACCAGACAGCATGGAATTTTACATAATATCTATAGATTTTAGTTTTATTAAATAACATTATTTTTTCCATGAAAATTGTTCTTGTTTATCCTTTGCAGTGTAATTTAATAGATGTATATTTAATTGCTCAATTTGGCAAAATAGTTAAATTTTTAATGCACTTTTAAAAATAAATAACTTAATTTGCAGAAATCTAATTTTATAAAAAAATATATAAAAATGTTATATATTCGAAAAAATATCATAACATTAAATTATGATAAGCAACAATCACGTCCTAATGGAACATTTTCTTTCAGCAAATAAATTCAGTTCTAAATTAAATGAAACCTTGTAGTTGCACACTTACCTAAGTCTATGCTATTTCGGTCGCATAATCTCACTCAGGACTGAGTTTTTCTTTTTTTCTTTTACTTTTTTTGTACATTTTATGATTTGAAAAAAAAGTTCGCGGAAGATATGTGTTTTAATGTATTTTTTATTATAAATTTCAAACTGTATATATTCCTGACGGAGAGATTAATTAAATGTATTAATATTTAGTGAGAATGGTGATGCTTAGGCTTAGACCTCAAAGTGTTAACTTTATTATTTTAAGATAAATTTGATATTAACATATTATCATATTTTAATGAATTATGCAACAGACAGAACTGAAAATACAGGAAAATATCATAGAATTAATAGAATTAATTGTTCTAAAAAAAAAGTATATGTTATTAGAACTTACACAAATAAAATATATATCAGACTGATAGAATTACAGCAGTGAAACTTAAACAAAAGGGAAAAAAATCCTTGCGTTAATCGAAGTGACTAATTATAATAAATCGAATGTACATATTATAATAACATTTAAGCGACATACATATAATAAATCCAAACAGTTGCATGACGTCGAGTAATTACACAATTAAACTTTTTTTTTCTATTATTAATGACTTAAAATCTTCTTCCTGTGTAAATAAGAAAATGTAACGTATTCTTTTTTGTATAAGAATCTTTCTTTTAAAAAGATGCATTTTTAAATTATCTTAATCAATTCTGGTGAATTAAACATTACCCTTAACATTTAAATTTATCTGACAAAGTAATTAACGTTTTTTATTAGATTAACACCTTTGAGAATCGAAATGAATGACTTATTAACAAGTAAAAAGATTCAGTGTATTTATCGTTTAGAAAATTCGAAAAAAAAAAAAAAAAAAAAAAAAAGAAAGACAGAAAGAAATGATGTTTTTATCAATTCTTAGTTTATTTATTTATTTAGTTTTTAAATCTAGTTTCACTCCTTACATCACCAATCAGATATATAATACAAAATGGTTAAAAATAGAGCATTTCATCATCATTTTTTACATTTTTTCTTCATTATATGCAAGAAGAAAGTTTACTATTAGCAAGAAAATAAATAAATAAAATAAGGATTTATATAGATATATACATATTTGTGGATATGCTAAGTATCTGACAACATTTAAGTGTTCTTTGTTTGTATGTGTTTCTTTGTTTACATGTCTGTATGTAATTAATAGGTACAAAATAATTTAAAAGACATAATCCAAAATATATACATTCGATGGATGATATTCATTGTAATAAATAAATTTAACTAAAGTTCCTAAATTATTTATTACATTTGAAAATATTTTTCTTATATGTCTAAAAACTTACATGAACATTACATTTTACTGAACAAAACAAAACAAAAAACTCAGTAATTAAAATAACGAGATGTAAATAAAATAATTTGTTTGAGTAAATGAAACAGTATAAAAAAGTCCAGCAAGAAATAGCTTTCTATTTGTTGTAAGTAATCTAACAGTTTCATTAATTATACAATAGGTATAATAATTAAATATTTTCCTCATTCATTTTTCGATTGTTAAAGAAAACATTAACATTGTTAATTAACATTAACATTATATATATATATATATATATATGTGTGTGTGTGTGTGTGTGTGTGTGTGTGTGTGTGTGTTTAATTATATATTTTTTAAATATATGTAAAGAAAGGGAACCTAAAATACACATAAGAACATTTATTAATACTTCATGATATTTTATTATACATCAATAATTAAAAAAACGAATAATAAATTATAACAAATTTAATTACAAATTCTATGCATTTAGTAACTTTTTCTTTAAATTTCTTAGAAGCACGTAGTAATGGATACAAATCTTTCAAAGAAGAATGTATTTGCTAAAGAACATTTTTTAATAAATAACTTTACATGTACAATTTATTTATTGAAGTTATTTGCATTTTTAAATTCTTAAATATAGCATTAAATTTTCTAGAACAAAACCAAATTAAAACTCCCAAACATCAGGATAACACGTGAAAAACAAAACAGTTTGTTACAGTGTCTGATACAGTAAGATGAAAGAGAAGAAAAATAGATGAAAGAAAATAAGATGAGAGATAATAAGTTAAAAAAGAGCGAAAATATGCGTTAAGAAATGTAACAATCCCGTTAATTCCACAATAGGGATAAAACAAATATCTTTTATATTTTATCTTCTTCTGATAAAAAGAAACATTAAAAAGGAAAGCAATCACTTCAATTATACAATTAAGTTTAGTGAACTTCTTTTTATTTGGTTATCATGAAAGATAAACAAATTATTGATAAAATGTTTTTATTGAATTTCAAACAATTTCATTCATCTTTGCTATAAAAGAGTCAGGAAATGAAATGTAATTTTTGATCTATTGTCAAATATATTTAATGTTTAATTGATGCTTAATTACATTTTTCTTTAAAATAGTGTTAAAGAAAAATAAAATAAAACAAAATAAGTAATTAAAATAATAATACAGTAAAATAAAATAGAACCGAAAATAACTAAATAAATAAAAAACTAATCTAAATAATATATTTTTGTGATTTTTATGATTATTAAAAATTCAAAAATATATAAATAAAAGATCTTTGCATCTTACATTTTATTTTAAGATTTTTTTAAAATAAATTAATAAATACCAAACCTCTTAAAAAATAAATGTTTCTTGTAAAATCGTCTATTGCAATAAGAAACAACTCAAAGGTATTTCAAATATTTATTATATGTATTATATATATTTCTCTTTAATTTTATCTGTGTTAAATGTTCAATGCGTTTAACTGAATAAAATAGAACAGAGATACCGTATCTTCAAAGAAACGTGTGGTAATTAAAGCAGATTATTACCGTAAATCAAACAGTAAGACCAAAGCATTTTCCATTAGAAAGAAAAAAGAAAGTTTTTCATTACGGATCTGCTTCAAATAACGGAACAATTCCCTTAATTGAACAATGAAAATAATAGAAAAATCTTTTTCTCATTGATTGTTCTCCGGATTAAAGAAAACATTAAAGCTAAATTCATTTAATATACTATTTAATTAAGTTCAGTGGACTTACTTTTCTTTGGGTTTGATGAAGGCCAAATAAAGTATAGCTAAAATTATTTTATATAAGCTTCAATTTTATTTATTTATCTCTGACACGAATTATAACTTTTAATTAAAAAATAAATGAAAGAAAACACACATTAATAACACTTAAATATTTTTTTAAAATTAAAATCACAATCAACTGATTGGAAGAAAATCATATTTAATGAAATGTTTCTGCCAAAAGCTTGTCTGCGTGAGTAATGCTGACCGGTTGTCGGCCTGGATAGCTTAATTGGTAGAGCCTTGACCTTGTAAGTCAAAATTGCGGGGTTCGACTCCCGGTCCAGGCATTATTTTCACCCAGTTGGAAAAATAAAATTTAACTTAAATAATAATTTACGATATTTAAAAATATTATTAGTTCGTTAAAAATTTAAAAATGGAGTAAAAAATGAAATATAATTCAGTGTAATTAGTGTTTAAAAAATATATACGCATGTAATAATATATTAATCGATGCTAAACCTTTTACAGACAAAAGTATTTGATTTATAATGCTTATCGCAATAAACCACTTTACATACATGTATATTTTATTAAATACAATTTTCAAACACTTATACGTAACATTAAATTTCATCGAATAAAACAAAAACAATACACAGTAACTTCAAATCAATGTTTTGTAAATAAAACAGTTATTAAAGTAAATAAAATACATAAATGAGATCAAAAATTGCTTTCTATTACGAATCTGTTTCGAGGAACGTAACAATATCTTTGATTATACAAAAGGAATAATAGAGAAATATTTTTCTCATTGATTGTTCCATTGATAAAAGGAGACATTAAAAGGGAAATCCGTTTAAAATAGCACTTAATTGTGTTTATTAAATTCTGTTTTGTTGGTTATGATGAGTGCTATATAAATTATTGCTGAAGTTTATTTAAAAAGTTTCAAGTGCTTTTTTTTCCCCCTTTAGAATTACAAGAAAATAAAGGCACAAAATTTAACATTTCATTTTTATTTATTGTAATTCTGTAAATCTTATGCTGAATTGTATTATTATTATTATTATTATTATTATTATTTTGTTAAAGCACACAAACACTAAAAAGGTGTAATTTGTATTTTTAGATGTTTACTTAAATATTAAAAATTTAAGGGGGGCACATGAACTTTAAAGACTACAAAACAATAAAAATTGCTTAATTTCTGACTGCTGTATCTCTGATATTTTCTATATACTGTATAATTATGTCTTATTTGTTGATTACCTATTAAAAAAATGGTTAATTATTAACTAATAGTTATACAGAAATTTTTGACCATTGTAATTTTGACATATTATACATTGCTCGCATGATATTTCTGAAATTGATACGCAGAGCATCTTGACATTTCGTACACATTCACTATAAATGGTTACGTTCCAAATGACAAGCACTTATGTCATTACTATATTAATTATTTATAATTAATTATGTTATGTAAAATGTTAAAAAATTTGAAATTTCCTAAATTTGAAATTTCCATAGGCGAATCAGGTTTCATGCCCCAACCCTACCCTACCGCTCCTCCATGTTTTTTTCTAGTCAATTTTGTCCTTTTATTCATTCTGGTGTTATCCTCTTTTTTTTTTTTTTTTTTTTTTTTTTTTTTTTTTTTCCACACTTGACATTGTGAGTTTTTTTTTTTTTTTTTTCGTCTTATGCTTTCTTTTTAGCTTTTACTCCACGTTCAACCCCTGCTTTTCCTTCATCTCGTATATCTGTTCTGACTTTGTCTACTATTTTTCTTTTCATGTTATATATATAAAAAAAAGAAAGTAAGAAAGAAAGAAAATGCACCTGTAAACAGCAACAGCTGAATTTTTTTTTTTTTTTTTTTTTTTTTTTTTTAATGGCTTTTATGGAGATTTTAAAGGAAATATTGAAATTTTAAACAAAAAAAAAATTAAAATTTATTATAGCCTATAGCATTTAGAAATAGTTTGATCAGCTTTTGATTAGTGACAAAGATTTTTAACCAGTTCATTAATTCCAGAGATTAACCTCCACATACAAATAAACTTTTCCTCTTTTTATATTACTATAGATTAATAGTATAAAAACTAGAAAAATATTTACAAAGGTAATATGATTCTGAGCAATTGCTAAATTTTAACTTCTTTTCGAAGAACTTATTAAGAATTTATTATGCACAAAATCTTTTAAAAGAAAAAAGTATGTGATACATAATGGCAATAGTAATATATAAATTTCATAAATGTTTCACGTATTGTATATAATTATATTTTTAAAGTTTTAAATATATTATTAAATTTTCTTTAATAAAACAAAATTAAAGCGGAGTAACTTCAAGGAAACGTACAATAAATAAAAGAATTTGCTGCAGCAAATGAAGCTGTATGATGAAAGAGAGCCTAAATAGACTTTCCATTACGAATCTGCTTTCAGTAACGTAATAATACCTTTAATTCAACACAAGTTATTAAAAAAAAAAAAAAAAAAAATCTCATTGATTGTTCTACCGATGAAAGGAGACATTAAAGGCGAAATCTCTTAAATCTGCATTTTATTTTAGTGAACTTCTTTTTTCTTTGTATATGAAATGTATGTAATTTATTTAATATACTTAATAAATTTGATTAAATCTATTTGTCTTCCATCATGTCACTCTCTGGTAGGGGCCGCGGTAGCCTGGTTGGTAAGAGCAGCGAGTTCGTGATCGAAAGATTGCGGGTTCGGTCCTCGAGCCGGCCGAAGACCGTCGTGTACGCTAATGGCGACTGGTGCACGTTAAATTCCGTCGTGGTCGCAAAGTCCTCCAAGTTCCCATCAAAAATTATACCTCTGGGGGTACTGGAACATGGGTCTAACTCGCTCTGATCCGGATCAAAATTCGAGTTTGGCTGGTGCTGCCATCTTTCACCAGCTTATGGAACTAGAAGTCGTACTTCCTCCCTATGAGGCGTTCCTAATAACGGAAGACGCAACCCTCTTGCCTTAAAATAAGTCCGGTAGTTCCACTACCGGGACTCGGAATTTTCGAATGGCACACGACAACAACAACAACAACAACAGTACTATCTGGTTAATGTACAAAAGAAATTTATTTTAATGCTTAATTACAATTATCTGAAATTTCTGTAAAAAAAAAAGAAAAAAAAAGAAAGAAATGAAAAAGAAAGAAAGAATGAAAATAACACAATAAAAACATATAAATAGTGTGCTTGCATACATATTTTACGTATTAGGTCGGAGGACTATTAGTCTCGATCAACGGATAAAACGTTTTTGCCAGTTTTGCGATGGATGGACATTTATCGAAATCGAAAATTTATCGAATATGTAATTGAATAATCTGAAAGCAATGTTATAATTTGATATAATAAAACAAACAGTCCGCCGTACTAAGCTAAATACTGCTTTTTCCAGAATTTCATCAAAATCTCTTTTTCTCTTTTTTTTCGAAAGAAAAAGAAAAGAAAATGAATAATAATCAGTATGGAAAAAGTTAAAGAAGCCCTTTTTCAGACAAAAATACATAATTATTTTAAATTTTAGTTATTGCGAAAAATATTTACGAGTTAATTTTAAATTCTTTTGAAACGGGAAAAAAAAAAAAAAAAAAAAAAAAAATCGCGCCTAAATATTAAAATTGATATAAAACTTTGTGAAAAATTAAACTTGCAGGGTAAAATTGATATCATTTGTTTAATATTTTCATTTGTGAAAAAAAAAGAAATATTTACATGCAAATGAAAGAAAAAATGCTATGAAGATTCTGAGCAATTGCTAAATTAAAAAAATTTTTAGAAAAATTTATTAAGAATTTATTATGCACAAAATCTTTTAAAAGAAAAAAGTATATGATGCATAATGACAATCGTAATATATAAATTTCATAAATGTTTCACGTATTGTATATAATTATATTGTTAATGATTTAAATAAATTATTAAATTTTCTTTAATAAAACATAATTAAAGCCGAGTAACTTCAAGGAAACGTAGAATGAATAAACGAATTTGCTGCAGTAAATGAAGCAGTATGATGAAAGAGAGCCTAAATAGACTTTCCATTACGAATCTGTTTTCAGTAGCGTAATAATACCTTTAATTCTACACAAGGTATAAAAGAGAAATAATTTTCTCATCGATTGTTCTACTGATAAAAAGAGACATTAAAGGCGAAATCTCTTAAATCTGCATTTTATTTAATTTTGGTAAACTTCCTTTTTCTTTGCATATGATAAAGGCTAAATAGATTGATGACGAAATGTATTTAATAAACTTTTAATAAATCTATTTGTCTCCTTTATAAGTATCATGCCGTATAATACTATATGGTTAATGTAAAAACGGAATTTATTTTAATGCTTAATTGCAGCCGGGGTAATAAGAGACAAAAGGGGTAATAAGAGACAAAAAATATTAATAAAATCTACACTTTTAATCTAAATAACGTGAAATAAATATCTCGTATTAATTTCATTAAATGGACTCCTCTTGATTTTTTAGGTGATTTTTGAACTTAATTTTTTTTTTTTTTTTTTTTTTTTTTTTTTTTTTTAAGTTTCATTAAATCCTTGTCTCTAATAACCCCACGCGGGGCAATAAGAGACCAGGCTTGTAACTGCCCATATATATATCAATGTAAAATCATGTGGGATAATAAAAGACATCTGGAAACAATTCTGAATCAGCCAATAGTTTTAAATTTTTATTATTTACATCCATTCAAAAAATATGTTTTCTCGAAAATTAACTGTCATAAATGTGTTTGTGAAACTCATTTCTTTTGATATTATTTCCTAAATAATATAATATTGTACTTAATAATAGTTCTACATAATCAACATAACCTAGGGATTAACCAAAAACATCAATATAATTTTTAAAATGGGCAGAAAATATTTTACCCATTTTCTAAAGTGTAGTCGAAAATAAGCAAAAAAAACTGTATCTTTGAAGTGCATACAAGCGAACAAAATGATATAAAAGATTTTTCTAGTAAATATAAATGAATTTATTTATTATGTAATAAAGTATTAATGACTAAATACTAACTTATACATATTCTAAACATAAATTTACATAATCATATCAACTAAATATGGTCTAACCTACTGAGTAAAACTGCTTTTTGATTTAAAGTGAAAAAAAGATGTTCTCTTGGTAAACGCTCTTGGACCTAACACTAGGTAAACTCTTCTTAAACTAGTCAGGCAGAATTAACAGAAACTACAATTGGGGGGGGGGGGCACAGGATTTAACAGTGGGGGTAATAAGACACTCATGTCTCTTATTACCCCACAAAAAATAAAAATGGGGTAATAAGAAACATGCCAAAACACGTAAATTAAAAATGCTTTCAAGGTTTTAAAAAATTGTACATAAAAAGTCATAGTCTTGGTCAAAAGGTTACACATTAATAAATCCCAAACATTTTACCTACACAAAAAAAAAAAATAATAATAATAATAATAATAATAATAATGATAAAATTTAGAAAAAGTCACGAACTTTCAGGGTAAGTTCAAAGTGAAGGTTTTTTTTTTTTTTTTTTTTTCGTCGTATAAAAATAATTCAAAATATGTTATAAACTTCTCAATAAGTGTATTGTAGTAAAGAATACACATGATACTTAATATTACATATTTTTAAAGTTGTCTAAGTATATTTTTTGGTGAATTTTTTGACTGCGTCTCTTATGACCCCTGTCTCTTATTACTCCGGCTTCCCCTATCTTAAATTTCTGTAAAAGGGAAAAAAAAATTAAGAAAAAAGAAAGAAAAAGGAAATGAAAAAGAAAGAAAGAAAACCACACAATAAAAGCATATAAATAGTGTGCTTACATACATATTTTACTTATTAGGATGGAGGACTATTACTCTCAATCTACGGATAAAACGTTGTCGCCAGTATTGCAATGGTTGGACATTTATCGAAATCTATAACTTCTCGAAAATGTAATTGAATAATTTGAAAGCGATGTTATAATTTGAAAAAAAAAAAAAATATCCTCCTAATATCCTCCGTACTAAGCCAAATTCTGCTTTTGACAGAATTTCATGAAAATCTCTCTCTCTCTCTCTCTTATTTTTTATTTATTTATTTATTTATTTATTTATTTATTTGGAAAAAGAAAAAGATAGAAATTTAATAATAATCAGTATCGAAAAAGTTGAAGAAGTCCTTCTTTAGTCAAAAATATATAATTATTTTAATACTTAGTTGTTGCGAAATATATTAGGACTGAGGGCCTATTAGTCTCAGACAGCGATTTTTGCGTTGTCGTTTTCGATAGTTGGACATTTGTCGAATTCATTTTCGATAGTTGGACATTTATCGAAATCTAAAATTTATCGAAAATATAATTGAATAATTTGAAAGCGATGTTATAATTGGGAAGAAAAAAAAACTAATAGCCCCCCGTCCTAAACTAAATTCTGCTTTTGCCAGAATTTCATCAAAATCATTTTTTTTTTTTTTTTTTTTTTTTTTTTTTAAGAAAAAGAAAAGAAAATTTATACAGTATCGTTACAAACGATATCGAAAAAGTTTTTTTTAATAATTTTGAATTAGGAAATAAATAGTGCGCGTGCAATAATTTGAAATAAAAATAAATAAAAATATGAATTTAATGATTTGATTTTTATATAATACACGATCGCGTGCTATCTTAAAAAGTAGATGTAAAATGTAATTTCTTGGCAACAATTATAAATTAAAATAAATAATTTAATGAAAGTTTGTTCCTTAGATATACGTCCGTGTAAGATGTCAAAAAATATACGACAAAGTATTATATCTCTTTTTTTTTTGTTAACCTTACACGCATATAGTTTAGGGATTCAGAAAGAGACCATACTTTTTCGTTCTTTTATTTTTTTCCTCAGTATACCGGTTGGCGATTACACAGATTTGCAAAATCGTACTTTTCAATTTTATATTTATTTATTTATTTATTTATTTTTTTTAATATTGTTACTAATTGAATATGTATATAGGAAAATATAGAAGAAAGTCTTGTGGTGGCCACAACATACTAGTTTACAAATTAATTTTAAATTATTTTGAAACGAAAAAAAATCACGCGTAAATATTAAAATTGATATAAAACTTTATGAAAAATTAAACTTGCAGGGTAAAGTGGACATCGTTTATTTAATATTTTCTTTTGCATGAAGAAAAAGGAAATATTTACATGCAAATGAAAGAAAAAATGCTGTGAAGCTTTATGAAAATTTAAGCTTGAACGGTAAAATTGACGCCATTATAGCTTGAAAAGAATTTCTTTTTTAATGATATAATTTATAGCAAGTAGTTTTATTTTATTTTTATATTATCATATCATTAAAGTCTTAAATGTGTTATTATTTTTTTCTCTTTGTTATAAGTACTGCACCGTATAATAGAATCTGTTCTATATATAAACTTTCTTTTAATGCTTAATTACATTTGTCTTTAAATTTATAAAAAAAAAAAAAAAAAAAAAAAAATTCTAAATTTCTAATTTTTTTCTTTATAGCAATATAATATATAGATTGATATAGATAACTGATAGGTGATATTCATTGCAATAAATATCTTTACATATGTATATTTTTTTATTACATTTAATTATTTTTCCTGAAATAAATTCAAAATATTTTTTTCTGAATAAAACTAGATGAATACATAGTGCGTCCAATGAAACTTGCAGTAAATAAAAGAGTCTGGTTCAATAAATAAAACAGCAAGATGAAAGAGAGTAAAAATAGTTTTCCATTATGGATTTGCTTTAAGTAACGTAACAATCTTTTTAATTCTGCAGTAGAAATAATAGAAGAATATTTTTCCCGTTGATTGTTCTCTTGATAAAGAAAAACATTAAAGGTGAAATCCATTAATTCTAACTACTAATTAAAATTAGTAATTATTATTATTATTATTATTAATTTTTTTTTTTTGGGGGGGGAGCTATGGTGAAGCATAAATAACCCTAATATCATACTTATCCGAAGTACATCTTGCGTATGTTTTGGGTATATACTTTTAGCCTCAGAATATCATTAGAATGTGCTGAAGATATGGTGTACTGTTAGGGAAATAAATGCTGAAATGTATTTATTTAGATACTGGGCACCATAAGTCCCTGAGAGTTTATTAAATACATAGATATTAATATTTACATAAACTTAATTTTTAAGGACAATTAATATTTAGATATCACACATTTTAATAAAGAAAAATAATGGTAAATAAACAATGTACCAATTAGCAATGTACTGGTGAATTCATAATTTTTAATAAAGCATTTTACATTAATTAACCTTCAATTTTGGAGTCTGCATGACGGCCAAAATTATTAAGTTTAATGCCAAACTTTGAAAGTCTCTTTCGAACTTGGTTCTACAGCGAATGTATCTATGCTTAGTTTCTGTTCCGTATGCTAACAATAATGTTTGTTTACCAGTTGCACTTATCTCATCTCTCTACTACTTGATGATGATTCTACTCTAATTCAAAATGTGGCCAGTTTCTGATAATACTTTTTACGTCTTTGACACTGCGGTTCATAACAGCTGCTTGTTCGAAAGTATACATATATTGAATAAACTCAAAATATACCTCTCCTTCGAAATTTTTATTTGGAAGAACAAATTGGCATATTTTCACCTTCGAGTCAGTTTTTCTTTCTTTAAATATTATTTAGCATTGTCAACAAAATGTTTTCTGAGTGAGAAAAATAAGAGATTCTCTCAATAAATTCGTGAACGATTGTTTTAAAACCTTTTGGCACGAGTGAGTTTTTTTTTTTTTTTTTTTTTCCCGATCTTTCTGTGCAGGTGACGTGCTAAATGAGTAGCTCCATTTTTTTTTTCCGAACCAATTCTGAAATCTACAAATGATTTTTTTACAGAAATAATTCATTTTTAGCAAACACTTTCTAGGCTTAATATTAAATATAGATTTTTTTCTAAACGAGACTTATTATCATTAAAACGATTCAATTAAATGTAGTGACAAGTGAAATGGAAAAGGCTAGCTAGATTATTATAACAAAGTTTCTGTTCTCTTTAATATTGTAAATAAACATGATTATTGTAATGGGTTCTCTGAATAACCCTAATTGTTTTATAATATTTAAATTTTCATTTGACCATTAAAAATATAAAATGCGTTTTTGAGTCAGTAGCGTAAGATATTGGAAAATGATTATTCGTAATATGAACATGTTTTATTATAATTATAACTCTTAATATAAAATTTAAAAGACTGTATTCATTTAGAACATCCAACCACGAAATATTTTATTACTGCGGATAAAACTTTGAAGTTGGCATAGATATTAATTAATAACAATAATTTGTCAACAAAACAGAAATTCTAATTATTAATAACAGTTGAAATATATTTAAAGAAAGGGAAAAAGCATCTTTTTTTTTTTTTTTTTTTTTTTTTTTTTTTTCCAAAATTTCTTTTGATTAAAATATATAAAATACAAGAAAACTGTAAAGAAATTATTTTAAAGTTAAAGAATATGCACAAAAAAATCATTTGATACAAAAGTTGAAACTGTAAAAATGTCACATTTATTAAATATTTTCGTTAATTTATACTTTTTTAAAAATCGTACAATACTGTTGCGTACTTAGGGTTCGTGGGTTGTCGGAGAATGAAAGCTAATCTTCCATAGTCTTAAAAGTTTATTTATATCAGAATAATATGGAAGATTACAGTTCTATAAACCATGTATCAAATTCCGTTTAACTAAAAAACTCAGCGTAAATAACAGCTGGCAGCATCAAATTCACAGTATAAACTGTATTATAGCATTCACATAACAATGAGCTGCAAACAAGAGTAGCGATAGGCCAGTCATGAGCACTTCACTGTATGCCGGTTGGCGAGTAACTGACTGACGATACGATTCCTTATATACCCGTTTAGAAAATTGAGAATGTTCCAGTAACTTCGGTTCTATTCGTGTTAGAGCTAATATTTGGTATATTGGTAATAACGATTTTCGAAAAAAGTCGCAAAGGAGCGAAAAATTCGTCAAATTTGGTGCCAAGGTCATTAGATGCCTGAGTGAAACTTTTTAACTTTTTAACTTTTTTTTTTTTTTTTTCTTTTGCGGGAAATGAGCTATTTTAATGAGAAAGTAAGCTAGAATTGCCGAAAAATTAAATTTTATACCTGATTAAGTTATACCTGATATAACGTAAAGTTATATTAAGTGAGATTAAGTTATACTAATATACCTGAGTAGTCCTCTTTGAAAGAAATTACATAAAAATAACTACTATTATTTACAATTTCGTAACAATACTCTTCAAAACGTGAAAGTATTTACATTCACATTACTATTAAACTTTCAGTTTAATGTTTAAACAATCGTCTTATTTTCATTTTATTTTTGACACATAAATAAATAAATATTTACATAAAAAATAAAATTTATTATAAAGTAACATGATTTAAAAAAAAAAATGCAATATATATATATATATTTATAATGTATTTTTTCTGAATCTTTACGGTAAATTATGCATGCTATTTGCGGTAGAGGAAAAAAAAAAATGTTTCAAAAAATGTGTTCTAAGACTTATTTTTTGTTTTAAAAAGATAATGTCTTTGCATTTGCATAAAACTACCGGCATTACAAAAAAATATTTTTGCTCTTAAAGTCGTTAAGTCTAAAAACGAAGAAAAAAAACTGGAATATATAAATGTATTCAAAAAAAAATCTGCATTATTATTTCAGTTTTATAAAACATATACCGCATCTTTTTTTAAATATTAAAAATAATTAAATATTTAGTAAATTTTATGGAAATCTAATTGATACCTACATAATAATACAATTACGAAATAATGTCCTAAACTAGAAAATATTAAGTTTAAACAATAATAATCAGAGCTAAATATTCCGGAATTTGTTTAATATGCCTTTTGTGCTTAACATTTTAATTGAAATAAATTTAATACGTTTGTACACTAGTCGTACAAAATATTGTTCATATATCAAATGTTAGCATTTTTTTTTTTTTTTTTTTTTTTTAATTCTCTTATTTTTTATTAGTATTAGAAAAGAGGTCTCCTTAAAATTAACAAGTTGTTTCTACTAATAAAATATTATGTTAATTAAAAGTTAATAAAATATTTATGCAAATAAATAAATACTTTTTTATGTTTTCATTTCGTATCACAACATTTGAGGTTGGTTACAGTTGTTAATTGCAGAAATTTTTTGAAAAGAAGTGATTAAGATTAATATGACAATATATATAATGATAAAGTTTAATCTAATTTTGATTGTTTGTAATTTTTTTTAATTTGTCAACAATTAAAAATTACATGCTCTTATCTATGCAATAATGAATTCTTGAGAAGTTAATTGCATAGTAAAAACTCCCTGCAATGTCAAAAAATCTGTTAATTTTGTTTTTGTTCTTTTTCTTGCCAGAAATAGACGGCCTTGAATTAGATTTAGTGTTGGAATTTATTGAACTAGAAGTGAAACGTAAAAAAAAAAAAAAAAAAAAAAAAAAAATGGTGTAAGACTAATTCATTTTTTATTAGATGAGGTGAATCATTTTCATAATTACGCTATGCAATTTCATTCTACTTATGTATTTGCTGTTTATGGTAACCGATAGACTAACTATAATGAATAATTATGTACCTTTTTTTCTTGGTTTTGGTTACATGTAAAACATGCTTAAAAGTAATATTATGATAAAAATAGTAATAACGGAATAAGTTAATTAAAAAAAAAATCTCTATGATGTTTTAGAATTCCCAATTACAAATTTCAGATTATCCTTCTTGTACTGCTTTAATTAAAAGGAGTAAATTAAATAATAAAATTCTTTAAATCACAACAAAACTATAGAAAAATACGAATCTAATTTTGATAAAATATTTTATTTTTCATTGAATAAGATTTTTGGATAATATATATATATATATATATATATATATATATATATATATATATAATTAAATTTAAATAAGTAAAAGAATATATATATATAATTAAATTTAAATAATTAAATTTCAATAAGTAAGAAATTGAAATCTGAAAGCGTGATAAAGCAATTTAATGATTTTTAAGCAACAAATGAAAGATTTTTGTAAATGTAAGCATTGAATTAAATATTCATATATATATATATATATATATATATATATATATATATATAAATTAGCATGTATACCCAGTGTTGATTGAAATAAAGTAGTATATATAGAATTTAAGAAAAATTTTCAAAGTTTGAGACTATTCAGAAATTTGAAATTTTTGACGGTTTCTATTGAAACCATACACCCCAGATGATCCTCTGCGACACTTTTCGTACAACAATTTACATAAATATTTGCCATTTTTGCTATACTAACAATAATTTGAAAATAATAATAAAAAAAGAATTCTTACAAAACACACATAAGAACCAATTGACAGCATTTAGTTGCCGATATGTTGCATTAGTCGCATCTGATTGAACTCGAATATGATGTTTCTATTCAGATTCTCCTCGAGTTCCAGTTACTGTCCGGTGAGTATCTGAACGTAACCTTCCTTCACGTTGTTCGATATCTTCATGCTACATTTTCAACATGTTTATGATGTCTGGCTTTATTTTCAGATTCTTCTGTCGTAACTGTTCATAAACTCGTTCTTGTGTTCGAATAGCTTCCCATTCAAAATGTTCCAAAAGTCTGGTTTATGACTGTTGAGATTCATGTTATCGCCTACACGCAATCCACTGAACCTCTGCTGTACATTTGTTTTGTGGCTGCTTGGCGTTCTTCAATCAGCTCTCCTTTCAGCATGTTTCTGACACCTTGGTTGTTCTTGGTTTTAAGATTATTTTTGGATCTTAGCTGCTGTCCGTTGAGCATCTGTAAGATACCTGTTATGTCATTTTTCTTTAATTTCTTGCCATCTTTTTTCAGATATCCTTTACGAAAGGTGTCGTGCTTCTCGCTGATCCTGAATTTCTTCTTGAATGACTCTAATCTGTGGCATATATATATATATATATACATACATATATATATATATATATATATATATATATATATATATATATATATATATATATATATATATATATATATATATATATATATATATATATATATATAAATATATATATATATATAGCATATATATATATATACATATATATACATATATGTATATATATATATACATATATATATATACATACATATATATATACATATATATATATATATATATATATATATATATATATATATACATACATATATAAATATATAAATATATATATTCTTTGGGCTACTGTTCTTTTTTGCAGTAAATGTTTTTTCATGAGAAGCTTTTTCTTGGAGGTGTGTATATATATATATATATATATATATTAAGTGTAGGTTTTACATATTTATATGACGACTGTTAAATGTAAGAATTAAAACCATTTAAACGTTAAAATTGAAGAAAAAAAATCTGATATAATAAAATTAATGAAGTAAAAGAATTCAATAAAGAAATAATCTCGACAAAATCCAAATTACTAGTATTTAAACTGAAAAAATATCATACATTGCACATACACTATTAAAACGACGACTGAAATTTTATTTTACCGTGGAAAAAAATAAATCTGATGTCGGGTAAGCGCTGCAGTGTTTGGCATTCTCCAGTATTTGACATCTATCCCGAAATAATTAATAAATAAGAAAAATAATAAAATAATATATTTTACATATAAGAATTTTCACATTTTATGTCAAACACTGGAACATAGGGTGCTAATAACTGGTAAAATGAATAACTAGCATAGTCAAACACTGGATCATAGGGTGTCAATTACTAATAAAAGAAAAAACTGGCAGTGTCAATTACTGGAATATTGAAAAGGTATCAAATAAAAATTCATAAAAAAAAAATTGTTATCAAATGTATATATTTTAACATATATGTGGTTCCGAATGTCTTTCATGCCATATGTATTAACTTAAGATTTCTAAAAATATTTTCTGATGACTAGAACATTGAAAACATCAGAGATTGCTCTAAAAGTGTCAATCACTGGTGCACTTACCCTAGCTACCACACGACGTCTTTATACATCCATTGAAATATACATAAGTTACCGAGTCATTGATATTTCTGAGGTAAATGAGTCTAAATAAACGGGAAGATTTCAGTCTATGAGTATTTCCGAAATCAAGTCAATGAACTTTTAACTGAATCACAAATGTCACAATAATAAGATGGATGGTTGGATTTTACGTCGCACTAGTGCTGCGCAGATGGGCAATTGGCGATGGTCTGGGACACACCCCTAGAGGTGGTCCGGAAACAATCACAATTTTGATCCTCCCCGGAAGGGATGGCTTTCCCGCTTCGGTGACCCCCAGAGGTATAATTTTTTATGGAAACACGGAGGACATTGCGGCCACGACAGATTTTACGTGCACCAGCCACCATTAGTGTACACGACGGTCTTTGGCCGGCTCGAGTACGGAACCCACAATCTTCCAATTACGAGGCCGGCGCTTTACCGACTGGGCTACCACGGCCCGTCACGATAATAGTATTATACATCGCAGAGCAGAAATATCCCTTGGTGAGGAACAGTATTGAGCAGTTTACAGAATCTTTCATCCGTAAATACTTATTTTGAGTTTAATGGAAATTAATTAAGTGTATTTGGTCTGATTTTGTACTCTTTTTGCAATATTATGGATGGAAATGATATTTTATAACAAAAATATAACTCGGGCGAGTCTGTAAAATAGGAAAAGTTATTACTGATGATTGTCAACTAAAACCTATTTATTTCCTTACGTACTATTTTGTACACGGTATCACATTTAAAGTGGAAATATATGACAGTGTTTTTCCCTTCCATGGAGGTGAGTGTTGGCGGCAAACAATGCAACTTGGCATCAGCTTAGTCTATTTGAAACTGAAATTTTGCGAAAATTAGCAGTTCTAATTTTAATAGGAACGAAGTTCTGGAATTATCTAGTGTGATCGCTTTCTAGTGCAGAACTGCTTTAAAAACAAAAATTTTATAAATCAATTCTATTAAACAAGACTCTCGATCACTTAATTTCCAGGCAGAAAGCGAAATTTCCCTTCTATGGTATTTACCGCTGTTTACTTATTTCTATGTTACTGAGAACTGTTTTATTGGATTATTTCGATAATATTTTTTGATTATTGTCTCTTGTGATACAAATAAAGCTTTTCCTATGTTTCCAGAATATTTATTACATAAAGTGTAATTTTTTTAATATTTAATTTAATTAAATTATTATTATTTTTTTTTTAGTATTTAATTTTAAAGGTTTAGTATAACGTATATAGTAAAAGGTGAGATATAGTTATGTAAAGGTTTTCTTTTTTTTAAAGTATTTAATTTGAATAAATAATTTCTTTCTATTTGCTGTCGTCATTTATGCTAACAATAGTTAAGGAACAAATAATATATTCAGGATTCTAGCATAACTTCCTACTTTATGAGATGGCCAATTGAAGATTAATTTTAGTATTCCCATATTCTGCCGGCATGTTTATACATAACTGTAGAGAATAACACAATGAGAGTTCGATGTTATATGACTAAATAATATGCAAACACAAATATAGAACTGATCAGAATATCATATAAACAGCAGTATTTCATCAAACCATGAATACGTATTTATAGAGGGCATTTATACGTATTTAAGATGTTGAAATTAAATGTAAATATATTAAAAATTCTTCTTTACTTAAACAATTTTCGTAATATCGATGAAATATATAAACAGTTCATAAACAGTACGATTCCTGCTGCGTAATTTACATCTAAAACAGTTACTACGTATTACAAAAAGAGCGCTACAACCACACGTCATTATATATTTAAAAAAAGTTTTTGGCTCCACTGTCCTTTTTTTTTTTTTTTTTTTTTTTTTTTTTTTTGTCTGCGAACATATCTTTTCAGGAAAAGGGATAATCCTGAACGTCACAAGTGTTAGCAATATTTCTGAGGAATACGTTTACATTAGTTTAAAATTTCTATCACTTTAATGAACGAAGTTACTGATTAAAATCTTTCTAAATCGAACCTACAAATAGTTTCTCTTATTACATTTTTTTTCAGTCTTCAACGTCATAGTCACCATGAAAAATAAAATATTATCCATGGTGTAAGTAAATATATATCTTTATATATATATATATATTTAAAAAAATAATAATGAAAAATTGGGCATCCGCAAGATGCTTGGAATAAGCAAAAGGGCGTTATATTAGTGAAAACATCCAAAATAACAGAAATTTTAAAAATATTATTCAAAAATGTAATCCAAATGTGCAATATATTGCAACTTTAAGCCCAGAGATTTTTAACATGAAATTTAAGAAACATCAACGTAAAAAAGTTTATATGATGTTGCACTCAAAACATATTTAAACTAATGGCTAAATAGTTTCAACTTTAATGCAGGACCAATTTAACGACTTTTAAAATTTAACGCTGAAACGTCTAAGAGTTTTTCTCCAAACACTCCATTACCACAATCACGATAGTCATTTTAACTCTAGTGCATTAAAAAAATAGATAAATTATAAAATACTGCAAATTATAAAAGTATCAATAATAATAATGATGATAATGCTAATAATAAGAATATAATATTTACGATGATCACATATATTACTTTTTTTAATGTGTCTGACTGGATCATACTGTAGAAAAAAGTCACATTAAAATCTTACATCTTTACTGCTGCAAGCGCCGTTTTAAACCCGCCTGTACACTGGAAATCGTATTATATATTGTTCTAATTTAACTAAAATATGGAATAGTAAAATGTATAGGCATTACAAGGGAAAAAAACTGGTACTAGATTTTTTTTTAAACAAGCAATTATAACAAAATGTTTATTGTCGAAAAATGACAAACATTAGAAAGTCGCCAAGGAAATCTTATACTGAAGCTGAAACACTTAATCGTCTTTATATTAAGAATTCTTCTCTATTCTAAAAAAGTTACTGATTAAATTATTAATTTAATTTAATATATATTAATTTAAATGAATTAAAAAGTATATGCATATAGTGTAAAATATAATATATATAGAGATCGATAGATAGATAGATAGATAGATAGATAGATAGATATAGATATAGATGGATAGATAGATAGATATTATATATATAGTATTAAATATTTTGAAACCGATATGGTATCGAATATGGGGATTTTGTGTTATATTATGGAGCATTTATATTTATATTCAGTGAAAGAGAAAGCTGCGAATAGGCGGGTAGAGCACCGCAGGGGTTAATGAGCAAAACGAGTGGGGGGAGGACGACGAAGCCTCTCCCGAGGTTAAGTGAGTGAAGCGATAATGGGGCAGAGCCACCTAGTTTACAAAAAAATAAAAATAAATAAAAATAAAAACCATATCTTTAAATTGTTTGCTTCTTTTTGCTACTCTCTCGAACCTATGCTCATTCACTGAATATCATAAACGTATATTTGTACTCTATTTTTCAACGAGGAAAAGAAAATATAATCTGTAAATATTAAATTGCTGTACTCACTAAGAAATAACGGTTAAATTAGAACAAATATTGAATGACTAACTTGGGAAAAGTATTAACAATAAATTAACAACTGTTTTATTATTTATTTCTTTTATTTTCTTCTCCTGCGTCGTCTTATTATTTTTATTTTTATTTTTATTTTATTTTTATCTTTTTGCATTTAGACCTTACACGTACAGAACATTCTAAAGAAATTATTTGATTTAATTGATTTTTGAAAGTTGTTTAAAAAAATTTCATTCCAGGAAATACTGTTTTATGTAAACATAAATTATAACGGTATTAATACCCGTATATCGTACGGGCAATTCACTTAAGAGTATATTTTTTCAGTAAAATGTCGCTGGCTAAAACACTGCCAAAAAAAAAAAAAAAAAAAAACTATAATTAATCGTATTACATAGAAAACAAGAAACACGTTTTCTTTTAACCACCTAAAAAGACGATTTTTCTTTATCACATACTCTAATCTAAAGACTACCTTCCTTTCTTTTCCAATTTCTATAAATCATGGCCCGTCTTTCATTTTTATTTCGTTTGTGAATAAATTCTGTTTAACTGTGAATGGAAGAAAATCTCTTCGCTTAAACTTCGTAAAATATTTGTGTGAAATTGGTTATGATTAAATGAACTTTAAACAAAGCTGAAAGTAATTGTCAATAATGTATCTAAATTCCATAAAAATATTTCAGAAATACTTTTTTGTTCAAGAAATTTAAAATGAACATGGCAAAATATAACATACATATGTTAAAAAAAAAAAAATAAATAAATAAATAAACAAGGAGCTGAAAAGAAAGAAATGGAAAGAAAATTCATTAGACTCGAGACAATGCTATATGTTGACTCATTTATTAGCAAATTACAGTTGTCTGGTTGTGACTAAATTTATTTTTACACGCATAAATTCATGATTACTCAGAAACTGTAAATTATAATTTTATTACATATAAATACAAGGGAAAACTAGTATGTCGTGGCCACCACATGACTTTATTCTATTTTTTCCTATACAAATTCACTCATTAAGAATAGTTTATTAAAATTATTATTTAAAAATATTATCTTACATGATAATGCAGATGATTTTCATATTAGGAAAGTACTATAACACTAGATATGAAAAAAAAAAGTCAATTTTATCCTCGATATTACTTAAAAAAAAAAAAAAAAAAAAAAAAAAAAAAACAATCGATAACTTTATTTTAAATTATCGCAGATCGATGGTTCAACCATTCGTTTTAAAGATATTGTCGAGCTCTTTTGAAAGATACCCATCATGAAAATGTACTCCCCTCGTTGGGGGACTTCCCCCCCCCCCCCGACGGGGGAGGCGGCAATACATATACATTTTTTTTTTCAGTTGACTATCTTTATTATAAATAATTCTTTTAAATTTCATAATGATTATTAAAAAATAATTAACTTTATGCAGATTTATACAAAATTTTGGCCTATACCACCATGTTAGAAATTTTGAAAAAGCGGGATGGCAACGTAAGCTATTGGACAATTTTTACCAAAAGTTGATAGGTACTAAATTATGTCGATGTGTAACTACATACCAATTTCTACGAAATTCTGTGCTGTAATCCCTGAAATACAGTTGCCACAAACTTTTGTCACATACACAGACAGACATTTTCTAAAAAGGGTCAAATCGTGTTCTACATCTCTCAAAACGTGTAAATAGATCAAAAACCCGAGGTAGAAAATTTTTATGGATCCAATACTTTCTTCTATTGAATATAGAGGAAGGTAAAAATTAAGCGCACTGCATATGATATATAACTGCAGCATGAAAGAATAAAGATTGTAATAAAATATCAGAAAGACAGTTCAGAGAAAAAAGAATAACTCAAATACAAATTAAATATTATAAATTTATGCAAAGATGAATTCAGACAAGAGAGTATAAGTGTATATGCACATTTTCTAAAACTTTAAAACATTTCTAACATAAATGATTTATTAAATTTAAAACTCACGTATCACTGTAAGTTATTTAGATGCATATAAAAAAATTGCTTTAAAAGTTTATCGTGCGTTTGCATACAAAGCCAAATTTCATATATTTAAGTATAATTTTAGCCGTAGAAGCCACGAAAGGTAAACTTGCACTGTATCTATATTAATAAAATCGACTTAAATTCGACAGAATCAAAAAATTCTGCGATGTCTTCACGTTTCACCATGAAAGCCGCAAATAACAGGAGAAAATTTTGCCTGTGTGTATGTGTGTGTGTGCGTGTCATGGTGTTTGTATGTCTGTAACGCTACTTTTATACAGGCATCATTTGAGAACGACTGAACGGAATTCAACGGCGCTTTGTATAGGTCTTTACCCAACTTAAAATTGTATCTGTCAACTTTTCCGAAATTCTTCCCCGTTCCCCCCTGGAATCCAAAAGACAAAAAAAGAAGTTTGTACGCTTAACTCGGCTCCAAATTACTCACAGTAAAGAAATTGTACATGGGGACTCCAGACATGAGTAAAAAAAAAAAAAAAAAAAAAAAAAAAAAAACTATTGAATACCAATTATTTATTAAATTATTAAATTGTTTTCCATTATAAATGCAGACGATTTTTATCTGAGAGAATTATATCACTGAATGCTGAAAGAAAGTCAATTTTTTGCAAAATATCAAATGAAATACGATTTTTTTTCTTTCGTTAAAAGACAAAAAAAATCTATAACTTTGATTTAAATTATCACAGATCTATAGTTCAACCATTCATTTTAAAGGTATTGACGAGATCTTTCGAAAGACACCCATATTGAAAATTTACTCCTCCCGGGAAGATGTTCCCCCCCCCTCAGGAGGGGAAGCGATGTTCCCACATGCACGATTTCTTTTCCCCTAGTTAAATACTACTATTATAAACATTTCATATTAATTTTACAATCACACGTTTAAAATAATTGTCATTAAGTACATTTATACAGAATTTTGTCCTATACTGCCATGCTAAAAATTTAGAAAAAAAAAATGCGATCACAGCGCCATCTGTTGAGAAATTGATTCACAAATCTAATCAGCACCAGTTTATGTCAGGGTTAAACTAAATACAAAGTTTGGTAAAATCTCGTGATTGGTTCGGGAGTTAGAGCGTCCACAAAATTTGTGATACACAGACACAGACAGACACACACAGAGGCAGACAGACAGACATTTTCTAAAAACAGTTAAATCGTGTTCAGGACATCCGAAATGTATAAATCCAACGAAAACTGGAGTTCGAAAATGTTCACGATTCCAATACTTTCTCTATATATACTTATAGAAGAAAGAAGAATAAAAAGAAAAAAAAAAAGAAAAAAAAAGAAAAAAAGTTATCTGCGATTTAAGAATTTTCAATTTTTAAAGAGAATGAGGGAAAAATCGATTTTTGGCGGAAAATTTTTCAAAATCTTGATTTTTGAGTAAAACTCTACCAAAAATGAAAAAAATATATATACTAAAAACTGTCATGCGTCTTTAGAA